>VZTG01006201.1:3752426-3784013 GCA_013397845.1 Melanocharis versteri
GGCACCGCAGCGCCGCAGGCCGGGGGCACCGGCGGCTCCTCGGCCGGCCGGGGAGGAGCGGGGGCGGCGAGGTCGGAGCTCCCGGGCGGCAGCCGCGCCCCCGCAGCCGCTCCTCCGCTGCAAACTTCGGTTCCGCGCTCGGCCCTCCCGCCGCGCCCGGGACGGGCTGGAGGGACAGCGTCGCCCCCAGCCCGGGAAGGGTTTTTCTGCCACTCCCGCCCCGTGCTGCCGCCGAGGGAGGACACCGCCGCAGGGTCCCGAGACCCAAACCAGGGCGAGTGAACACAGAAGTAGCGGCTCTGACAAAAAAGACACTTCCCACCCACAACTTGGGTTGTCGGGGTTTCTGTTGTTAGTTAGAGAACTTGGAGAAAGGGGACCTCTCTCCCTTTAGTACACACAAAATATTTTAATCATTTAACTCTCAGTGCACAGTTCCCAAAAACGTTGTTTCCCTATAGTATTTTTCTCATCAATGTGTGCTATTTTGGGTCAGACAGTAAAATGTTACGGTTTCCCTGAGAAAGAAAAAAGAAAGATGTAGCGTGTGGGGAACCTTTAACTGTTCACAGGTGGTCACAGAAGACGAAGATTTACACAATTGGAAACGTTTTAAAAAATCTGCCTAGGTACACGATCCTGTCGAGACTAGTGACAGGAAAACATTTGCTCAAAACATAAGTTTTGATCCCAGGAGTGGTTGTGGTAGCTCACTTCCACACTCACTCCTGTTCAGTCTTCCAAACAGTGCTCTTAGGGGATGCACTCAGCAAGCTGCCTGCCCCAAATCACATCAAAATTTGTGATGGCAGCTACAAAGGAGATCAAGTTAAGGACAATTAGTTCATTTCTTACACTTCTAATGTAATAAATTACATGGAAATGTAAATTTTCAATATAATCTTTTTCTTTCTCCTGAGCTTGTCTTTGCTGTATAATCCATACACGGAGTGGACAAGAAGCTGATCACATGCAGTTCTTATTTTAAAATCATAGTATTTGTGCTGGTATCTTAAGTGCAAGATTATCAATGATCAAAATTGCTCTGTGATTAAAATAGAGCAGACAACTCACCACTAAAAAGAGATGAATTTTTTATTAATACCCACCAGACAATACAGAGAAAAAAAAAATCTGCATAGCACACCAATGTTTGAACAAACACAGCAGAAGGACAAAAAGAGAAAACTACTGACAGAGGTAAGAAACCAAACATACAAAGAGGGATTGCACAGTTTGGCGTTCAGTATCGCCACACGTTGTGTATGTGAGGTGACAGAACAGAAGAGCAAAGGGTAATGCCACATATTTTATTACAATTTATATAAAATTTTATTCTCATATAGTTAAACTTTGTCTTATTCTCCTTTTTTAAATAACTATCAAATTAACAGATGAATTTTCTCTGCGGGTTTGAAGAGAAGTACTTCTTCAAAAGAGGGTACTGCTTTGCTTTTACTTCAATATATTTATTATCAACAATATACTCAATTTTATGTAATAGATATAATTCTTCTCAGGTAACTAGAAAACTATTTACAACTGAATTCAACTACAAGCCATCTGATGAATTAACAATTTGTATTAAAATGCTTTTCTCCAGTATTAAGATTGTCATTATTACAAGCATGATTAAACTTTACCTTAGAAAGTTACAGTAGTAAATCTTGCTTTGTTTCAAGTTAGGTTTTCTTTTAAAGAGAGGTACTGAAATTATCTGTTCAGATCTGCTGAGTTCCAAAGGCAATCACAGCAGTATGTCACATTAAAATATACATATCTAGAAGGGAAATATCAAATAAAAGTCATTAAATGACTTTATTTGAGCTTTCTTAATAAATTTTAAGATATATTTGTATAAATATATATGTAGACCTAGTATTTATTGAACTATGCAAAGAAAACAGCATGCAATTAAAGAAAACATTACAGAGTGTGTCAAGTATGCTGAAATCAAGTATCATGGATAACTGAAGGCTGTAATTTCTTTCTTCATTGCCTAAGAAGAAAAAAAGAAATTAGGAGTCAGTGTGAATACAAACTTAAGAACCCTGTTTACTTCTTCACAAAAGACGCGAGAATCTGTGCACACAATTGTTAGTAATGATTTAGCCAATACATGTGCTACCACCATCACTGTTGTTCTATATTCAGTGGCTCCAACACATCCTTGTGCACCCAAAATAGAGAGGAGGCTAGAAAGACTGCAGGGATCTGTATCAGGGGACTATCAATCAATGGTGTTTTTAACAATCAGAGAGGAGACGGTTCCCAAAGAGCCACAGCTGAAAGCTGAACTGTTCTTTTCTGCACTCTGAATAAATACTTGTTAAAGGCTCTGTCTTCATACAGTAGAACTTACTCCTGGACTGAATTGTGCAGTCCCTCTGAATAGGAGATATTCTTTGGTTAACGCTCAAAGTAGAAAACAAAGAAATCAAGTTCTGTCACAAAAGCTCACTAGCCGCAAGAAAGCAAACAAATCCCTTCTCATGCTAAAACATGTCATTATGATAGATGAGAGAAGGGTGCATTTTTCAGGAATGGCGTCCCTGAATCCAAATAATTCTCACTGTGGCACAATCAGAGCAAGAGCATCTGATCTGACTCTATCAGATGTGGAAGAAGAGATCAAGATGACCAGGACCCAAGAGAATAGGCTTCCTGGGTTTTTTAAAGAAGACTGAGACACATAAAAGAATTTTATCTATTCTTATGCACGACCACCTGAAAGACAAATGGATTCAAGGACCTTGAAGCTGAAGACTGAATATCCAACCTATCTAAATCAACTCAACACTGGGAATGTCAGACTGGGATCATGGGTTCCTGTGGAATATTTCTGCCAAGTTCTGACAACTTGGAAATCCTCTCTTAGAGGAAGAGATTACAGAATTTGACTTGTTAGCATTAAACTTTCATAGGCAGGAAGCTTCCCATATATGAAATTAAAGATGCTTGAGTTGTACTAGTTAAAAAGAAAGTCTGGTGAGACTAGAGACTAAAGTCTCTTATTCTTGTTATGCCTCATACTTAGTTTCTTTTCAAGAATGGAATGACTACTATACAAGTGTTACCATGTGTGACTGCCTGCAAGAGGAGAACGAGGAAGTGACAGACTGAGAAAAGCACCCTCCTTTCACAGCCCCCCCAGCACTGAAAAGGTTCTGGAGCTGGAGTAGTGACAGACTGAGGTTAACTGCTTTGAGAGGGCTCTGGGGGGGGACGCATCATCTTCAAGCCTTTTCCTGCTGAAACTGCCAACAGCTAAGCCAAATGCAACAATGGTTTTGCAATATGGAGAAATGTCTTCCAGACTGTCATGAACAAATCTTGTAACACAGGCAACTAAGCAGCAATGAGTAATACTAAATAACCACGATGTTCACAGGGCACACGTACATATGCATAACACACACACACACCTGTAATAGTGACAGAAAGTGTTACAAGACAAAAAAATTACCTTCACTAATTCGTTTTTGTCACCATCTTCCCGATGTTGGTAAATGCACTGGCTAAGGACAGCATACAGTTTTTCCATGCGAAATATACTGACATTCTCAGTTACCACGGCAATAGAATGCAACACTTGCTGAAGAAAAAAAATGGAAACCAGAGTTCAGAATAGCACAAGATAAACTGCAAACAGAAGAGGTAGGACATGGCACAGGTGTACGGCCAACTTCCCATGTGAAACTTTTTAATTGCTACCACATAAGTGACGGCACACTTTTGTATGTGTTCATCGAGTTCTAGGCCCATTACCTAGCTAATAAACAAAAAACCCAAAACCCCAAACAAAAACCAAGCAGCTACAGTTTGGAGGTTCACCCAGTTTATTGTCTGCAAGTGAATTCCAAAGAGGCTCTCTAACAGAAGCAGCAAGTTTCAGTGGCACCCATGTTAAGTAATCAAGTTTTCTAAAAGACACATTTCATGACTATAGCTGTCCTCACAGCTGAAACCTCTGTAAGGGCTCTACGGTACCATTTCTCCAGTGGGCTGTGCCTTCACAGCACACGCTGTTGGCACCCTGATTCTAGAGAAACCCATGTGGATTCTCTACGCAGGCAGACATGAACAACAGCTTCCTCACAAGAGGAAGTGGAGGGGCAGGCACCAATCCACCTCTGCTCTTTGGTGACCACTGACAGGACCTGAGGGAACAGCATGAAGCTGTGTCAGGGGAAATTTAGGTTGGATATAAGGAAGAAGTTCTTCACCCAGAGGGTGGTCAGGCAGTAGAACAGGCTCTCCAGGAAGTGGCCACAGCACCAAAGCTTGACAGAGCTCAAGAAACATTTAGACAATGCTCTCAAGCACATGGCGGGATTGTTGTGCAGGGCCAGGAGCTGGACTCTATCCTTGTAAGTCCCTTCCAACTCAGGATATTCTGTCATTCTATGAACAAAACTCCATGAAATCTGCTTGCTTAGGAAGCCTGTCTTGAAAAGTTAATTTCTCTCTTCTCATTCCTTCTCTTAACACGGCAGGTAAACAGCAGCCCTCTCTGGGTTTGACCCACTTCCAGGACTTCAACCTGGCAATTTCCTGAATTCTCTTCACTGCAGCATCTCCTGAAGAAGGCCAGGTCCTTCTACCCTCTCCAAGTCATGCAAAGGAACTTCTTCTACCCCCTGCAGCTAGGCACATTTTTGACCCTTTCTCCAACTGTATGCTAGGATAGCAACTTCTCTCCTACAGGGGACTGTACCTCTATGAATGCAAAATTCTATCACTGGATTTTGAAAACATTTGAGAAGAGCAGGGTATTAGTATTTTATCCAGGATGACCTTTAAGTCAACCTGCTAACTTCAAGTTAAAAGTCATCACTGCTAAAAATCAAGGTACTCTTCCAGTTCGTAATAAAATGAAAACATGCAAACAGCAAACCAAAACATCCCCCCAGCCCATAAAAACTGTCAATACACTAATAACCAACAGTACTAGTAGTTTGTCAGTGGACTATTTTAAAATCTAACAAGCCCTTTTACAATTAAAAATTAGGAGAGAATCCAGTCTCCTAAAATTTAGTTCACCAAAAACAAGAACAGCAGTCTACACCAGCTGTGGAAACAACAGCCATAGTCCATTACAGGTTGAATTATTTCACAAGCTGTATATTCCTCCCATAATTTGTCTGAATTGGCATTGGTTAACAACTGACTTAATTTACAACTCTGTATATAGCAAGAAAATGTCCTACCTTAATACCTGTTTTTGGTATTAACAAAATTAAAATTTAAACTTACTTTGAGCTCACAGTAATCCACAAACACTCTCTGTGTGCTAATTTTCACTGCCTTCCCAACACATCCCAGCTGTTTCTCTTCCACCTGAGAAGATCTCGCACGAGTCATACGGTGTACCCACAAATCTGGAATGACACAGATTTCTTAAGTCAGGATTTCTCTTTGTCTGGAATACAGCATGAGTAAAGTACCCTGTACTTGGAAAAAAGAACTTCTCTGCAACAACAGAGACAACTGTTACCATTTTTCACTGATAAATGCTTGACACTTTTACCTCCTTGCTGGCAAAAATCACCACTCCATAAAAACTAGAAACTTGGACACAAAAAAACAACACTGGGCAAAACAGCAGGGTAAAACCAGGAAAAAAAAAAAATCACATTGCCATTACAGCACTGCACTATAAAACTCCAAAGTAATTTTGGTTAGAAAACACATCTTACACCAGGCAAACACTAGGACATAACTGTTCTATTCCACACATGACCCTGGGTCCACACTGCTTGAAGTACAGCTTTTTAACTTACGCTTCTTACTGCTGGAAAGATCTGCATGCAATAAAGGAAAGCCAATGATTGCTTTTCAGTTAGGTATCATTTGAAAAACAAACTGCAGAATCAGAAACCCAGCAGCTGCAGAAATACATGAATTTGGCTGGTGTAACTTGAGGGGCAGCACCATTATGCAAGAAACACTGGGCATTGATTAGAGAGAGACAACAAAGAACAGAAATCAAGAAGGCTAAAATGTGGTTCGTAGTGTAACCCTCCTCGGGAAGAAAAAGGGGGTAAATGACCTGTTTGATCTTTCACTTACCATTTGAACCTCCGTCTTCAGAAGTTCCGGCGTTTTGACAATCTGGCATCTCACTCTGCTCTCTCAGGTCTGAATGTTCTCTCTTTTTTCCAGGAGATTTACCCACAAAGACAACTCTCTCTCTTTCATTTTCTGTCCCATTTTTCTGTCGTTCTTGAAGTACATTTTCATGTTCTTCAGTAGGAGTATCCTGAGAGGATGCAAATTCAGTGCAATCTGTGTTAGACTCTTCATTACTCTCTACTTCATTTTGGTCTTCAGGAATTTTATTCTCTTTATTGAACTGAACATTCCTCTTCTTTGCTGCGATATTTGAAGAGTCTCTGTTCCTTCTGCGTTTTCTTTTTGACTTATCTACAAAGAGATACAAGCAAAAATAATCCAAAACATTACCAAAACAAGAAGCATCCTCATTTTACGTGTCTGACAAGGAAAATGACCAAATGAGCTTAAGTACCACTGCCCATCTCCCCAGACATGTGTCTAGAGAAGAAATTGCAATTTAATAGGGTCAGTTAGCTACTAGATTTTAAAAAATCCAGCTACAGAATTTAATTCACAAAAGCATCAGCTTCAAGAGGTTATGAACGTGAAAGTCTTACTCTAGATAGGAAGTCTTACTGCAAAGCAAGATTAGTAGGTGACTTAGCAAGTGATCTAATATATGTGAAAAACAGAAACGCATTTGGAGATGAGCCCTCTGAATCTGTATACTTCACAAGTTAGACACATACTGGGAAGAGCTGAAGAGGCACTTTTAAGGGAATATTTGCTTGAGAAAAAAATCTTCCATAGAGATTTACACCTCATAAGCTTTCTGATTCAGTTAACCTTGTTCAAAACAAACTTGGCATTTTGCCTTCCAGAAAACCCCACCATTCTTTGTACTCAAGGAGTACCACACAAGGCCTATGGGTCAAGTCAGTGGCAAAATTTCCAGACATGCCAGCAAGACCAGGAAATGTCACATCATGTTATGTCTTTTAACTGAAAGAGACCCAAGGCCCTTTTTTTTTTTTTTCATGTCCTTTTCATTGTAAAACTGAAGAAATAATGATCTTTCCTTTACATGTCTATGATTATTGCTCTCCTTTTTTTTAACCCTTTCCCCTTTAATTGGAAATCACAGGAATAGAGTTTAATGTTTGAGGGCAGGGAACGGGAAAACACTTGCATATAACTAAAAACTAGGTAAGCATTCATAAACTGCCATGTACAACTTTTTTGACTTTAAGAGGTAGCAATGTAGGAGCCATTAAGTATCAGTTGGGCCACCAAGGGCAGTGTCTTACAATGTCAACCAGCCATTGTACTTGAACTTTACAACCATACTGAATGAATGACCTCTGGATTTATCCCATGTTTTGCAGCATATTAAAAAATATAATGTCTCTGGCATGAAGAACCAGGCATCACAGGAATCTGTTAGGTCAAAAGAACAGAGACTTTAGCACCTTCTCCAGGAAAGCCTGAGTAAAACACAACTTGCCTTTAGAGCAAGGGGTACTGGCATCCACAGGCCCTGCTGGCATCTTCAGTTTTTCATTACACTTTGGGTCTGCTTTCTTACACTCAGGAACAGAGTCCTCCTTTGGCATTACACAGTGAGACGAAGCACAGTCTGAACCTTGCAATAAAGAAGAGAGAGTGAAGAATTGTGTCTTGCATGGCTGGTTACAAATACTGAGACCAGTCTTTAAATCCTCAGTGTCAAAAAATGTACCTCTTTGCTTACGAGATTCTTTGATTTCTTGGCAGCGTTGTTCAAAATCTTCATCCATTTCCTCCCTCACTATGGAATAGGCAGTATCTCTCAAGGCACAGGCTCTGTGCCTAAGGAGACGATCTGAAATTTTACAAACAGAATTGAGTACTTTCTACCAGCCACTAAACCCCTTTATTTTCTTTACTTAGAATGTTTTTTCTGTTGTCATAGGTAGGTTCTGAAAGGTCCTCAGTCAATATTTTCAGCATGCCAACAGAAAAGTTAATTATTAAAGCAAAAGCAGTAGTTTCCAATCAATATGTCTATCACAATTTCATGCTCAAATAGTTTATTTCATGCTGCAACATTCACAACCTGGCCAGAAATGCTCTCTGGGGATCTTTTAGATTATCTAATCCCACATCTACGGTACACAGGTGACATTTATCAACTTGTACATTTAAAATTTTTACAAATTAGGGATAAAACCACATCCTCACCTCCAGGATCTTTAACTGGATTGTACTCTAAAGCATTGCTACAGATTAGATCAATGTCTTTTAGAAAGTCTCTAGCAGTTGAGTATTGGTGCATGTCAATCTTGGACAGAACTGTGGAGAGGTCCATGGGTTGTTTAATAACAGCCTTGTAATCGGGTACCTACAAAGGAAATATACGTGCTCAGAGATTTAACACAGCAGCTACCAAAAATAATTATTTTCATAAAGTCAAATAAAGGACTTCTTAAAAATCCCAATATGACACATCCAAAGATGCAGAAATCATCCAGTTAGTTTCTTGAAAATAGAAGGGCTATTTCAGCTGGCTTTGAAGAGACAGACTAGAAGAGGGGAAAACAAAGAAGCAGAGAGGTCATAAGAATGAGTGGGGCAGAGAAGGGAACCAGCACCCAGAGCGGGACTCGTTTCACTTCCTTTCAGTAAACAGCAGCAAAGAAACCTTTTTCAGTAAAGTCACCTGAGATCCTCTTTGTTTTTGGCAGCAAGAAAAAGGCAGCAGTAACTGCACCTTTGAAGCACCTGTCCTAGGCACCTAGAATAACTGGACCCAGAGGTGCCAATTTCTTTACTCAGACAATAGAAGGAGCCTAATGACTAGTTTAGATGAGGACATCTATGTTTGTTTAGATTATTAACATATAGAAACTACAAGGAAAGGAAGAAAGTCAGTGGACTTTGGGGGAACAAGACCTTATGGAAACACAAAGCTATCTCAAATCTCCAGCTGACTTGGAAGTATGTGCCCCAGCTTACACTTTTTTAATGAATTAAATGAGAAGTATATGGGAGGAAGAAAAAAAAAATCACACAGCCTTTATGGTTGATCTTATACCAAGGAAAGCCCTCTGAAAACAGAATCTGAAAATCTGACAAATTCCTGCTTCTACTCCTGTTCTTGCAGAAACTACTGACAGACAATTAAAGAGCTTTAGGCTTTATTAAAACAGCCCTAGAAGTACTGTTTATAATTACAGAGAAAAAGAGAGATCTCTCCTTTTTAGTGCTGTAATACACCTACATGTCAAAGCCTTTGCATGAGCAAACTGTGTTGGCATTTGATATAATTGGCACTTGGACTAGATGATCCTTGTTAGATGACTCTTCTAATGGAAAAACCCTCAAGTTTTAAAGAGGTTTTAGAAGGAACACAGGGACTTCAGTGAGCACTCAAGATAGAGCGAGCACTAACAGACATTTGAGTGCCCCAAAGAGTCAAAAAAAGTAAAAGCGAAACAAAAATTCACTTCCGGTATCCTGGAGATTCATAGTACTATGATCCTAAAGACAAAGATAAACCTTCCTAGAAAGGGCACACAAACACCGAGGAACACACACACAGAAATTGTGAATACACACAGCTATAATGGTATTGCAGATCAACACTCATTTACCTCCTCTAGGTCAACAGGCTTCGTGAATGCCCTGAAACGTCTGTCAATGACAAGTCTGTGAGTCACGTCCCTTAAGTAAATCCTCAGTTCACGCAACGTATCCTCTTCTTGCTCCTCCAGTTGTTTTATTTCTTCCTCTGTCAGCTCTCGAGGCTTAGGTGGTGGTGCTACAGGCAGAACTTCCAATGGCTGCCGAGCTTAAATTAATTGGAAAATTTTAGTCAACTGATGGTACTCAAATACAAGCACGTGAAAAATAATTGATAGAAAATTATCTCCAAAGGAAACACTGTATTAGCTGTTAACTTACAGTTAGCAAAGTTTTATATTTTGAATATCCTCACCTGAGTTGTTTTTTGATGCAGGAGGTTCAGCAGCTTGCTTCATAACTAAGTCCTCAAAAAAATTTCTTCTTTCAGCACAGGTAGGCCACTGGATTTTGAAAACCTCTTCACGATCATTATTAAATAAAGCTTTTATCTAAGCATGAGGAGAAAAGATATTTCTGATATAAGTCCACACACATTTTTTATATTCTATTCCAAAAAGATGAGTACCTTTCTAAACTAAACTGAATACTCATCTGGGTAAGACAAACTATGTAAAGTCATCTTGGCTTTAAAAGGCTAAATTTTCATAGCATGGCAAATTTAAACACTTGCTCTGAGGAATAATACCTTCTAGAGTTTAGGCTCCATAAAAAAAAAGATGCGATAAACCACTGAGAAAGAGCTGACAGTCACCACTTCCAAGGCTGGTTATTTTGTATTTACCTGCTTTTCTGTTCTTTAGCTTGAATCTTTATGGCAGCTATAGAGGGAATAGGCAAGGTTCAACATACAAGGAAGGGCCAGCTTTTTGGTAAGGTGGCTTTTAAAATTTTGTTTTTAATTAATTTAAATGAAGTGTCTAAAGTTGCATATTTCCAGGTTGTACTCTGTTTTTCCATCTCTATTACCAAAGGGTATGGAAGTAGTAATATCATTCCTTATTTTAGAAAGCATTTATTAACAGCACAAAAAGTTTTGCTACCAAGATAAAATAATCAGAGCATCATATTCACATTTTGAACACCTTCCTTTAACACTCTCTGATGTTGTTTCTGAAATCCCAGTGCAGCTTGAGGGGAGAGGGAGTAGTTGTACCACCACAAATGTCTAGAAAGCTCAGCAGGTAGTCTTACTGAATTTTGTTAAGGAATAGAACTAAAAATTGATTTCCAAGTTATTTAAATGGAAGTTGGACTTTATCTTTCCAATATGTCAAGTTTTCACCTAGATGTAAAAAGAAACTGAAATAATAATGAAATTACTTAAATTTGAAATTACATTCCATCAGTAACAGTGTGACCACTGTACTTTTTCAGTAAAAATATCTTTCACTTTTCAGTAAAACAATCTTTTTCCTATCTCAAGCACTGTATATTCTTCACTAAGCATACACCTCACCATCTCGCAGTCACCAAAATGATTGCCTGAAGCAAATTTGTGTATCTGTCTAATAAGCATCAGTGTGTGAGAAGGGTGAAAGAATTGGGTTGAAGTCAATTTTTTTACTCAGAAAACACTTTAGACAAATGCTTTCAGCATTGTTTTGCCTAAGCAAATTTTAAGAGACTGGGTTTGGGTGCCTAAATAATAACAGTATGAATTCACTTTAGAGTGGCACAGTATTCCCATGCTTCAAGGAGTTATAAACTGACAAGGAAAAAAGGAAGAATAAAAAAAGTACAGATAAATACCTCTTCTGGGAGATCTCCATGTTTCACATCAGTTGTTGCAAGGAGCAGAACTGGAGCAAATGTTGGAATGTTCTGCAGTAGTGTCGTAAAAACAGCTTTCACTGTAGGTCCAACAGTCTCCCACCACAAAGGGATTTGTGGGACATAAATGATACTTGGTGCTGTTCTCTGAGCTTCTCGCATCAACTGGTAAAATGAAAGCTCAGATAAGAAAACTACATCCTGTAGAACAGGATACTAAATAACTACGTATCAGTCAAACTCTCTTATGAAATAAGAGTACATGAAGCTAAAACATCAAGACAAACCAATAAACGAACTACTCCTTAACAATAAGGAAAAATTTTCACTTTGACTCCAACACAGAAACAGACTTGAATCTGCCCAATTTCAAAACCACTTAGGTGTAAGAGAGCTCCTAAAGAGCCTCAGCATTCAGCCATTCTGGTGGTGTGCCCGAAAAAACAAGACTAACCTTTCAGTAAGATGTATCAGCCTGGAGAAATTGCCACACAAATGCAACTACACCAATTTCAGTTCAGAGCAGGCACATACCCAACACAGACTGGAGCGCAGACTCAACAAACAAAGACCTATGTGAGAAGCCTACTTACAATTCGTAATTTCAAGCACATTTTATAAGAGGTGACCATTCTTCTGTCTGCCTGAAGAGCTAAATCACAACTTCTTACTACCAAAGGATCCATCAGACCAGATGATATGCTTTGGAAGAGCACAAGCCTCTGCTTACAGATGGCACCTCAATCACAGGAGACAACATGCATCTACTGCCAGAGGGAAGTGACAAATTTCTCCATGTGCCCTCTCAGATTAACAATATTCAGAGAGTTCCTGTCAGAAGGTGGGAAGCACACATGGTATATCCAGGCAGTCACTACACAGGGTAGTTACATGTCCACAGATGCAACCATCACATAACAAAAGGAAAACTGCTCCTCCTATGTGACAAATGAGCCATGGAATGGGTCTTTCCTGACTCCTACAGCTCTCCAATTGCTGCTACTAAAGGTCAAAATACTATAATACAGTGATGCCAAACAACATGTATTCCCTGACTAAAACTAAAAAAGAAAGAAACCAGCACTAATCTGCTTGTATTTCATTTTCCTAGTGATGGAAAGCACACCAGTGTACAAATCTAAGTGTTACATGAATTTTAATTCCTTTACTGCATGTACTGCAGTGCTGCAAGCTGTATATGTAAAAAAAGAAACCCTTTCCCCCCAAACCTTGACTGTCCTACAAATATAATATAAAACAGGGCTTCAGAAAGTGCATGATGCTGTCAGGCTGATGCAGAGCCATCTACTGAGAGCACAGAGGCTTAAGAAGCAATGAAAACTTCCTAGATCCAACAGAGACCAGCAGGACTTTTTGCCACAGAGAGTGCTTCATTAGCAGCACCTCCCATCTTCCCGAGCTGCTAACAACACCCTTGCTGCTTCCTTTCAAATGGAAAACATGACTATGTATAACATTCTTATACAGTATCATTCCATGTAGAAGAAAAATGGATTTCCAGACAGAAGTAAGCATATTCCAAGCAGGCCTCCTCCATTAACAATGAATTTTGCTTATTTCACAAGTTTATACAGTTTATATTCATTTCATGAGTCCTGCCAGATTAAAGAGAAAAAAGATACCTGTGCACATGTTTCTTCCGGGGATGTGGTGCTAACAAACAAAGCCGGCAGGTCTAGTGTATAAACAGGAAACTTCTCCAGGGCATGGATTACTGCAGGTGCCAGATGAAAAGCCTGCCCACACCCTGGATCTTCAACTAATAAGAACCGTGGCCTGAAAGATGTTGGCTGGCAACGAGGATTTCTACAACAGTAAGAAGAAAACAAGTTTAACAACAAGTGATTAATAGGCACACAGATGTTGAAGCTTTTTCCTGTATCTTTTTTTTTTGTAAATACACTCCATGTTCCAGCAAATAATAAGCTGGTCTCTGATCAGGAAGACTACCAAAGCCTATTTTCTTAAAAACTGGTACCATGCCTCCACTAAGAAATCCTCACAGTCCCCAGCATGTCTGCCATTCCTTTAACAGGGTTAAGTAAGGGCTCTTAAATCCTCCAGGGAAGCTGTCCAGCCAAATACACACACAACTGGTCAGTAACCTGACATGGGGGAGAAAGACAATTCTCTCTCTTTTTAAAACCCAAACCAATCTGGGTCTCTTCACTTCATGTACACAACCATTTTCAATGGGTCTTGACTTTAAAGTAACTGAGATCTCTACACCTGCCAAGTTTAGCTAAAATTTGGCCATAGTGCCTGGAGATGGTGGTAAGGAAGAAGCAAACCAACATTTCTAGGAAAAAATATTAACGTGGGCACTGAAATACATTAGCTGTATCTGAAGGAGGACACAATTGGATTGGTTAAATTATTTCTATGGTTTCCTCTTTGAATTGTCTATTAATTTCCTAATAATCTTGTTTTATGAGCATGAAACACACTTGTGAAGAGGTTTGTGGGTTTTTCTACCTCAAGATTGTTGTACCTTTACTTGCTGAAGTCAAAGATCCTAGAGACCAAGCTCAGCTGGTCACATTTTCTGGACAGCACAGCAATAGAAAGGGAGAAGAATAACTGACCCAACAGTGACAACAATAATCTACTGCTTCAGCTGTTGGTTTATACAACTTCCACAATAAAACATCAAAAGATTAACAAACTCTGTAGGTTAAAGGTACAAAATGCAGACTTTAAGTTTTTCTCACAGTGTTTTAACAAGCTGTTTCTCAATTTTATTTCTGGTTTACCGATCTTGGAAAGTAGAATGGCAAAACGATGGCTACACAAATCCCTAGGGTTTTTTAAGCTAAAAGGGCAGACAACACATTTTTTGCATCTTGAATCTTTCAAGGAACACCATGGATTACATCAATATGTTCTAACAATCTGTGGACCACTTTGACTTAGGCAATTAGGGCTGGGCCAGTCAGTTTGATGGGCCAGGGCAGTGTATTCGGTTAGAACATTAGTACCCAGTTAGATCTTCACACTTACGTCTTGCAAATATTGATCAACCCCCACACACCCATCACTCCTTCATCCAGCACCCCTCATAACAGAATAGTTTACAGACCCAGCCATCCCAAAAATGTAAACATAAAGGGGACAAACAAGACCTGTTTAAAGTGAGGAATTCTGCCTTTTCACGACCAGGCATTTTATGAGTTGGCTTCTCTTCAGAGATTGATGAGGATTCCTCATCACTGTCAATCACATAATTTCCTAAAATAGGATTTAAAGATGAGAGCTTTGTTGACTTTCCTGAATAGTTCAAATCTCACTCTTGCATTAACACACCTTTGAAATCAGTACAGGAAACCATTCTCTTGTATTTTGTTTGAGGGCACACACTGAATGCTATTTTCTGAAGAGTTCATTCTACCAGAGATCTAAGGAGATTGCACAGTCTCTACAAAGCTGTCCTATGTCCCATGATTCATATCAGGTTTCTCTGTTGACAAAACCTTGGGAGGTTTTTTTTTTCCTTAAAATAAATTTGATTAGGAACAACTTCCATACTTCCTAGACACCTGAAAAACCCAATGAGGCCACTGCTTTTTGGAACAGGTTTTCCCACCAGATGTGAGGAAATTAAGTGAATGTAATGGCCACAGACTTCCATTTGTCCAGAACTAGTCAATCAGGGTATAAAGACCCACACAGCTTCTAAATAGGGCTCCTCAAAGATCACAAAAGGAGGAGGTAACGGGAGGTGGACAACAAGGAGGGGGCACAATTGTCTATCTCCCAGCCCCAATGCTTTCATTGTGTTGGTGGGTCTCTGCCACTGTTTCATCAATGCAAACAATGCCAGCTCTACCAGGAGAGATACTAGGAGAACATCCTCGAGAGATTAGCATGGTAACAAACTATCCACACACCTCCATTAATCAAGAGAGTGTACTAATATTGATTTGTTCTCACCAACTGACAAACTAAACCTGATCAAGGCTGATGCAATCAGGAGCATGAGCTCTCCTATGCTAGGGAAGCCAGGCCCAGAAGTACAACTACCAAAACACTGCATATTGCAAGTCACTCACAGGTCCTATCCAGCACTGTGCACATGCAGGTTATAAAACTGAACTGCCATTATGGCCGAGAGATTTGTTTGTGTTATTGCACATACCAGAAGCTTTTGCAGAATTTTAAACAAGTGGATGTTATTGTTATACCTTGCTGTTGGTCCTTCTTCAGTGCAAGCTCTGCGTGGGGAAATACTCTCTGTAAGGCTTGTAAAATTCTTTCCAATGTGTTTTCTAACAGTGGTTTTAAAATAGATGATAGTGCTCGCCCAGGTGAAGCCACAGCCCTTTGTGAAGCTGGAACAGTCTTCTGCATGGCCATGACAAAATCCTTCGCTGTTATTTTAATCGAAGCAATGTCTAACTGCAGTTTCTCACTCCTTTCATATATCTGAGGATAGCGGCGGCGCAAAGCACAGAGCCCAGCTTCAACACATAAGGCTTTAATATCGGCACCACAGTATCCTAATAAACAAAGCAAGAATCAAATGTTATGTCAGGCTCAGGCAACACCGAAGTCAAGGCCAAGATTTCTGAAGTGCAACAATGAAAGACTTTGTACACAGCTAAAAATTAACAGGGTAAGAGAGAATTTAAAGAATTACTGCACTGCAGAGAAGTTTTCTTATGTGTCTCAGCCTGATATCTTGCACTAAGGAAGCAGCCTCCTAGTTGGAACTTCACTCCTGGGAAGGATGGCCTAAACCCATTCAGTGTTCTGAGAAAAAAAGAAAACTGAAAGCAGCGTCTGTCTTGGTTTGCTCCCAAGACATGCCAGATGCGTCACTGCCTCGCTCTACAGCAAGGCACAAGAGCTCGAGTATCGCCTGGAACAAGCTCCGGTTCCCCACAACTCAAGTCATGTGCAGTAACTACACTGTTTTCAAACTCACCAACGCATTTCTCAGCCAGCTCTTCAAGAAACTTGTCCAATGGCTTCAGGGTCCAGTCTCGTGTGTGAATTTTGAAAATCTCTTTTCTCGCCTGAAAACAAAACACTTGCATTTTAGTTTGCCCTAAATTTTCTCTTAAAACAACCACAACAAAAAAATACCCAAAACCCTCACAATAATACGAATACTCTTCTTATCTGCTAAACTCGGAAATATTTTAAGGGTCAGTTAATATGCTCTGTTTTTCCAAGCAGGAAATTTCCTAATTCTAAATTTGTTACATTAAACTCTTGCTGGGGACTGCAGTAAAGTAAAGGCATTTACATCTTCCATAAAAATTGAGTTTTCACAAGTGTGAGATCCAGAAGAAAATACTGTAGTATAAAACCCCAAACTTAACTGCAAACAGATTTTTTACAGAAAATTCAGCAAAATTTCATGGTGACAGTCTCATTAGTCCATCAAATTTGTTCTTCTGACTGCTCATGCAAGGAAAATAGTCCTAGCACTCCATTCCCGGTTGCTACTGTTACTACCAAGTAGAACAATAATTATGACTCAAATTACTGTCACTCGTCCAGAAAATGTCAAATGTTGCCTGTCCTCATCTCTGATCTCAGCAGGACTTTCATAGAGGTATTTTGTGGTACATGGACTAATTATGGCAGATTTCTAAAATTCTTCCACAGTGGGGAAGCGTGTATTAGTCTGTTTCATGGCACCTCCTCTCCTGTTCCTGAGAGCAGATAAAAACTGGAGAAAAATGTTTGTGTTAAATGTACTGTTTAGTGCACCTTTACTAGCCTGCAATCCAGCACTTTCCAAAAGTGCTAAGAAAAAGAACTATCATTGATAGCCAGAAGAAAACCACAAAAATCTGCATTCCAGTTTTGCCTGCTACCCTCACCTACAATATTTTTTTCATTGCCTACTGTCATTGAACTAGAAGCTTCCCTAGCCTTGCACCTGTGCAGTGACTTTCCATTTTTGCCCAAGTCCCTATTATTAAGTACCAGTAAGAACATCAATTCCTAACATACTTAATTGGTTCCAGCACCAGCCTGGATCAAAGTTTTTGTTACCAAAAAGAATTCTTGTCTGCACACCATTTCTTTCAATTTCACAGCGCAACAGCAGTACTTCTTAACTAATTCATACAGTCATTTTTAAACATTTCAGTGAGTAGCAGCCCCCCATTTTCTTTACTGGTCACAGGGAAACCAAACCCAACAATTAGAGAACTAACTACCTATTAGTTAGGTTAAGGCAATCATCTTAATGATATATATTCAGTGCCAGGTCTGCCCTCCACAGCATGGCACAGCCTCTCGAGAGAGCCCTCTTTTGTCCAAGTAGTACAATACTGAGGAGACTTTCACCGCTCCACGATCCTGCTGTGTTGCAGGGGTTTGTTACAAAGATGGACTCTGCCACATTAAACACTGAGCCTGAGTTGAAGTTCTGACCTCTTTGTTTGGCAAGCTGAAAAGGAACTCTCGATCAAAGCGTCCCGGTCTTCGTAAAGCAGGATCTATAGAATCCAGCCTGTTGGTGGCTCCAATTACCACAACCTCTCCTCTGCTGTCTAAGCCATCCATAAGTGCCAGAAGTGTTGATACAACAGAGCTAAGAGAAGAACAGAGTTTTCACTCAGTAGTTTAATTAATTTTCTTCAGTTCCACATAATCACCAATGCTCACTCAAAAAGGACAAGCTCTTATTGATAAAATGCTGCCTACAAAAAGATGAATAGTTCTAAGACATAACAAAATAGATAAGGTAACACAGGCCTTGTGCTGATATCAAGTTTAATGAATTGTTTTTAATTACTATTTAAAGATAATCTGAAATTAAGTAGTACAGAATTACTAGCTTTTAGGATAAATGAATGTGTCACATCAAGTTAAATAGGTTGTGGTCTTCTTTTCACAAAGATCAAGCAGCTTCTATGTTGATAGAAAACACACCTTACCTATGAACTTGGTCTTGTTTACTGGACCGTACAGGAGCAAGACCATCGATCTCATCAAAGAAAATAATTGAAGGTCGCATCTGGTAGGCCTACAGTGAAAACACAGGAATATTGACATCAGGAAAACAACGCTATTTGGAGGAGAAATGCACAAACAACACTGTGGTTGCAAAGTCACTGGAAGTAGATTTTTCAGACCAGCATCAGGGATTTCTACTCATTGATCTAAAGTAGTGAAGTGTTGTGAGTAACAGAAGGCAGCAGCGTAGGTCAACCCACTGAGAGAGGTGACAGGAAACAAATCAGGCTTTTACAGCTGTTTGGCAACCACCAAGAAGAGAGCCGGAACTTAATTGTATTACAAGTTCTGGAAGCAACCTTTGTTACCAATTTCAAAATAACCATGCTTTCAGCCTGCATTTGTTTCCCTCTGATCAAAAGTCACCACTTCTTGAAACCTGTTTTGCAGCTTTTTGGTTTCTCTTTCCTGAGGCAAGGAGTTGGGGGTCTGTGTTGCTTTGCAAGGTTCTCTTGACTGCTTTACTAATTTTTCCTAATGCATCTCAAGACTTCAAGCCCTAAAAATGTTAGTGAAAAAGGAAACACTGCCAATCCCACTTCAATGGAAGCAGTTGACAAAACATGAAAAAGGTTAGTTCTTGACCACAGAAAGTTAGTTGCAACTCAGACAAAATGTAATGCACATTTCAACCCTACCTGATCAAATAACAAACGAAGCTGTCGTTCAGATTCCCCAACCCATTTACTCAGGCAGTCAGCACCTTTTCTCATAAAAAAGGCTACTCTCCTGTCACCTTGGCTGCATTCATTAGCAAGCGCACGAGCAACCAAAGTCTTTCCAGTCCCTGGTGGGCCATAGAATAGACAGCCTCTGCAATTTTTTAAAAAATGAAAAAAAACTCACGTAAGAAAAATATCATGGAAAAGTACCTGCTACCACCCTCATCCCTAAAGCAGACAACTGTTTTCTCCTAAACTAAGTTCTCTTCATTGTTTGTAATACTTTTAAAGTTACTGAAACCAAAGAATCTGAAGTCCTATTTTGATGTACCATGACTGAGTGTTGATGACCAAGAATGTATAAATCTAACAATTACATCTCTAACAATTTCATTTCGTAACACAGAACTCATTCAGCTGTGTAAAAAGTGGACAGAAGCATTTTTTAGCCCAAGCACAACAAGCACCGCAAGATTCTACTTACAAGTCCAATCAGTTGTAAAACTGATACTGGAACTCTTGAAAAAAAGGTTGGTGGGACAATTAAGACTTCCACAAAACAAACTGCAGCTGACTACCACTTACAGACTGATCAAGTCCACTTGCATGTAGAACTCAAAACCACTCCACCTCCCCCTTTTTAAAGGCAAGACACTTTTAAAACAGTCTCACGACACTGTAAATCTTTGAACCTACATGTATGCTGGATTCTATCCATTTTTTAAAAATTACTTCTTCCTACTGCTAAAAAATCCCAAACCCAGCAACACTTAAAATTCTGAAGCGTGGAAACATAATACCTCAGTAGAATATTTTCCTGAAAACAGGTGAATTAGAATTTGCAGTTTTAAATGGCATCCCTTACCTTGGAGGTTGAATTTTGAACCTCTCAAAGACTTCTGGATAAAGCAATGGAAAAACAACCATCTCTTTTAAAGCTGAAATGTGGTCAGAAAGACCACCTACACCATCAAATCGTACCTAAAGAGGAAGACAGCAGAACACATTTCAGATGTTGAAGCTGCAACCTCTATAAAGTTCCATCAGAAATTAGATGTCAGCACAAAGGAAACATTCATGCCAATTTCCAAACTGCTTGAAACAAAACCGTAAGCCAAGGCAGTTATAGACAGCACATTACTGAAAGCTTTCATAATTACTGAAAATGTCTCACTGACACAATGAAGTAAAAATACTTACTGAACAATCTATTTGCACTGGATCAACATCAGCCAGACTCGCTCCGATTTTCATGCGGTCTTTGTGAACTCCCTTTAAGTCACTTTTCCGAAAGTTGACAGGAAGAGACCTGATTTGAATTAAGAGAAAAAGAAAGGTGCTTTCTAACTTACGATGCGGATTTTTGATTTTTCTAATAATAGCAAGTGAATGCAGAAGATCTTATAAATGAGTGTAAACTTCCTGAATTGTTAAATATTTGTTCCAGCTGTTTTATGTTTAATGGCCGTGAGTAAAGGAAGGAAAATGGTCACTCCAGATATTAAACTGAGTTAATTATTTTAACAACTCTTAGCACTTATGAATATCCATGCCAGTCAACAGAGCATATATAAGAATACAAGCTTAGAACAAATTATTCCTTATCTGCAGACCATGGACTGACAATAATTCCTATGAGGAAACTGCCCCTCCTGACCCCCAAACACACTGACACCTTTCAAATACTTTTAACTTCTATATTAAAAAGTTACAGGCCAAGAGGATACTTATTTCATTGGTATTAACATTATAAAGGCTGCCTATCATGGCCAGTCCTTCCCAAGGCCTCTGGAACCTGTGTGCCAGGAGATTAGTCTGAAAGACATCTGAGACATCAGGCTGAAAACATATTTGTTAGACTGTTACTAAAACAGCTTTTCGGGAGCATTTGTAAAGAAACCAAATCTCCGTCATTTCCTGTATTTATAACATCCTCTGATATAGTGGCTTTCTCTCTGAATCAGCTACTATAAAGCACAGGAGCAGCTGAATTTTACATTAAGAAGTTTTATTGAGTTTTGCTACCCCCATTCCCACCTAGAAATCAAATTGCTTATTAAAATCTATTCTGAAAATCCAGTTGTAGAGAGCCCAGTTACAGTTTTATCAACAAATACGACTGCCAGAATTTAGAAACTGAAGATGAAGATGGTAACAGTTCAGTTAGGAAGATGTAAACTCCTCCCAAGTAGACTCCTTCCTCCCCCATTCTCCAATTGCATTAACCTTCTTAAATTTCTGTTCTTCCTCTGCCTCTCAAAATCCTCTTCATCATCTGATGAGGAAGAGGAATCACTGCTGGGGACTGTGTGTCTCCGTCTGCAAACATTCAAACAATTAAAAAAATTAAACACTAAGTAATATCAAAATTTAAGTGAACACTGTCTCAGTTTGCTTTGAGATCTAGTAAATTTCCAGATTATTGTACTCCTTATGAATCTGATTTCAAACTACATTATGTGATTTTCCTTGTGACAGCAAAATTTGATTTTTATTAGGAAGGTAAAATGTTTAACCAGTGCACAAAGAAATTTCTTCACCAAGTTACTCTTTTTGTTCACACTCTCTCACACACAAATCGAGTTTCACTTAGCATTATGCATCTACTCTGTAAAAAATCAACCTTTTAATTTCAAAATCTGGTTTCAAAACTCCTTCCATAACTGCCTGCTTTCAAGGATGCTAAATGAAGTGCTCCTATCTAGCAAGGAATGGCATTCAACACTTGCATGATCCTTAACCTATTTGTCATTACTACTTCAATTTGTAATTTAGAATTTCATTTAGCACTTTTCTTGCTTTAAGTATAGCTTCATACAGCAACTTGAACTAATTCCAAAGAGAAACCGGAATCAGTACCTGAGTAATTAGAAAAAAATCCATTAACACTTCCATAGTCTCTCTAAATTGCCTTTAGTTTTAAGAAAATAATTCGCATCCTTGAAGATAAAACAGTCTGAGATTTTCAGAGGCAGATTTTGGCTTCAACTCCAGAACAAATTAATGCAGTTATACAATTTCAGCCATAACCCTCATTATCACCACAAAAACTGCATTTTCAAATAAAATCTAACTGCCAGTAAAAAGGATGGGTTTCCCCCCAATATTTGCTTTCCTTATACCCCCAGACTACCACAGCAATAACCATACTTTTAATATCTAATTACAAGTCCAAAAACCCTTGAAAGCAGTATTCAGTCATGTGACTGACAGCACCACTGAGAAAGAACTATCACTAACCAAACTCATACCTGTTAGTTCCCTTGCATGAATCTCTCTGTCTGACAGGAGAAGACCTGTCCGAAAAATACATCTTACGTTGTCTTGGTTCTGTTGAAAGCAAAAAAATTAGAATAATGTTCCATACAAGTTTAATAGAAAACAGGATACTAAAAGAGGCAGCAAATGGGATGTGTATCACCCATCTCTAAGTTCCGGGAAGTTTCAAGGGTGGGGGGGAAAAGAGTTTGGTTTTTTTCTAATCAGTGCACAATAAAAGCAAACACACACACATCTGATTTTTAAGAACTGAAAACCACAAGAGTAAGATCATCAAGTCAGTTTGATTACTATTCTTTCAAGGATACATAGGTAGTATTTTTATTGAAAAATAACAATAAGGATGCCAAAAGGCAAAGAAATAGAATGTGCACAGGATATATGCATTTAACAGAATTGCACGTAAGATATTTAAATAGAAGTTGAGTGTGTGTACGTATTTTCATTCTTAAAAACCCCTGTAACACTCTCACTTCCATGCAAGAAATTAGCTCTTAGGAGAAGTTGTGCCTATAACCTACTTTGCAATGGAGCTTGATAGCGCTCAACAGTTTTCCTCTGCCGAAAGGAGTAACGCTTTCGAGTGTCTTCACCATCGTCTTCTTTGGCTTCGCTTTCTTCTGAGGAACCCCCTATATATCAATATTACATCACATTGTTATGTACAGTTGCAAGTTATATTAAATTCAAAATGCACAACACCACATATATTCCCACCAGTCTACAACCTTTTCTGTTGTAAGCGCTTTGGACAAACAACAACTTTTCTTTTCCTCTGAAAATCTCTGAATTCACTACAGTACAGCCCTAGTGTCTGTGACTGTGGCTTGTAATGTCAGTAGCAGCACAGATTCTTTTTAATAGTTGAAAAATACCCAGTAGTTCATCCCATCTCAATTATTTAAGATAAAGCTTTTGGCTAGAGCATAGTCAAGAAAATTTAAATTTAAAACAGAATTATCCAACAATGCTACCTTGATTATCAGCTATTTCTTCATCAGTCCTTTCCATATCGAGGCTTTCCTTAAAAAAAAAAAAAAAAAAAAAAGAAAGAAAGAAGAAACACAAAAGACCACTCACAAATAAGCAGAAAACCTGTGGGCATATTTGGTGCCTATACAGTATCATTATCAAGGCACTCCATATACACAGACTTAATTATTGTACAGCAGGAGAGAACAAGAACATTCTGGAACCCAGGATTAATAAGATTAATAACAAGGGTTTCCACTCTAAAATAGGAATACATATCCAAACAAAAATCTATGAAAGCAGGCTATGATGACATCTAAAAAACAAAGTGACAGCCATTCAAAAGGACAGTGGACTAACTTAATTTAATAAAGCAAAACTATAAGAGGAAATATGATTGCTGTCTATCATTTTACCATGAGTTCCTCTCAGGGAAGGGAAATAATTTCCCTATGTGAAATACCCTACTTATATAAAAACAGCAAAATAAATTAGTATCTACTTCTTCTGTGTCATGGAACTCCTCCAGGTCTCCCATCCTTCGCCGTCTACGCATCTTCTCCATGTCATCCATTTTTTGCAAGACTGCTTCTGCAGTACTAAGATACAAAGTTGACATATGAAAGCAAAAATAGGCAAGTACAAAAAAAGCCCACTTAGAACAGCACACATAACCACCACGACATTTTAATATAGCGTGCACAACATAAGTCATTTACACTTAGCTAAATTTTTCAACACTACATAAAAATTAGGTCAAATGTTTACTTTTTTATAGAGAGAATTAAGAACAAATGTATGAGTATTTGCAAACATACATTGTTTTCAGGTTTATTTTCCCCCTCTTGCTGAACACAGTAAGAAAAAACCCAACTATTTTAGTAGGAAAAAAGAATTCTGAAGATCATAGTATGGTAACAAAGAAATTATGGCAATTAGCACTTAGGTTGCTCTGCATGATAGCACTGAGTCACTTGGTTCACAGACTTCTTCAGACAACAGATTGCTTCTCTACACTGCTATTTAAATTTCACGTTGATTTTCAATGACTACTTATGCTAGACACAACATCTTACTGCTGTTACACTTCGCAAACCTTTCAGAAAACAAATTTCAGTTTGGGCTTCACAGAGGGAATTAAGCCACAGACAGGCAGAAACACTCGGATTGCTTCACTTTGCCAGTATCCAACTTTCCTTAGTATCTTAAGTCAAATCTACTGAAAGTCACAACATAAACTGATAGTTTTGGTTCACAACATATAAACCTACCTAGCCCATACATACCATACTGGGTTGCTCAAAGCCCCAATCTGACCTTGAACGCTTCCAGGGAGGGGGCATCCACAGCTACTCCAGGCAACCTATTCCAGTACCTCACCACCCTCACAGTAAACAATTTCTTCCTAACATTCAATCACTCAGCTATAGCACATACATAGCAGCTCATAGGGAAGTCTCAGCCTGACCAGTGAATGCAAATAGCTCTCGCTGCCAGGAAAAACAATACCTTTTCCTGTTGTCAAAAGAAGGAGAAAGTCCCTAGCCAAAATTTTGCCATAGTACAAAGGGTTGCTAATAAGGCTGATTGTAGTAGCTTTGCAAGATGATGAGAAAAAACTCCTTACTTTGTTATAAGTTTGTCAAACAAAACAGATTCATTTGTAGTGGTGTAACGGCTTTGTCGAAGTCTGCAGCTGCGGCGAACCTCCAAATCCCCATTTTCTTCATGGACTTGCTCTGCAGCTTTTGCATCAGCTCTGGTCCTCAGTGTTCTAGACGCTAGAATGCAATAACACATAAAACTTTCTGTGATGGAAAATATGTCAGACCCCTTATTTCATTCCTGCGCTAGGAAAATGTAAAACCCCCTGTCTTTGATTTTTTTAAATTTAAATACTGAATTGAAAGTTATTTTCATGATCACAGCATTCAACTTAAAGCACTTTTGCTTAAACTACATATTTAAAAGTCTCATTTGTATAGCAGCTTTTTAGTAGACTGGAAAGCCAAGCCGATGAAAATAAACACCCAGCTTTTGTTCCATGTAGGAGGCAAATTTATTCCAGTTAGTTCTCCCTGGAAAAGTGAAAACAACAAATGCCTACCTCTAAGGTGTTTTCCCTCCATTCACGTAAAATTGTATTTAATAGTTTTTTCTAAAAATTGCTTATGTGAGAGGTCTCTTCTAAAGATGCATGGTTTTCGTACACTAAACAAGCATCATTTTCATTTTCTACACCATGACACAAAAGCCCTAGAAGACAAGAAATGTCTCAAGATAAACTCCCAAATATAAAGAACTCAAAAACGCTTGCTTTAAAAGAGATCTGCCCAATATTTACCACAGGGCATCCTTTGCTACAGGTTCATTATTTGTACTATCATTAGAACTGTTAAGAGAGATCAGTGAGAGAGTAACAGATGTATCATCATGTTAGTTTAAACACAGGTAGGTTTGATCTCATCATCGCCAACTATAAAACTAACTTTGAGCTCAGTAAATAGTAATTTACATTGCCCAAGAAGAACTTGAGTTACTACACACAAAGTGCATTTTGGGTCCCTTCCCACATTCAGCCTGTAGCTGGCACAATGCTGCCTGAACCTAAAGGATTTTCCCAGCTGCCACAAAGTGGCCTCACAGCACCAAGCCTGCCTGTGTACTCAGCACAGCAAGTTGGTTCCAAGGTGAAATGCTCAACTTCAGGGACACCTTACCAACACCAGTGTGCATCTCATGACTGAATTACTTTATCACTGACTTGTGTTACAATACTGCAATATTCCTTCCTACTTGCAAGACTGATTTACAATTAACCTGTAAAGTTAACCAGTTCTGCAGACTCCAGAAAATCACTGACACAATGAAACATGGGCTAAGGAACAGATTCTTTAACGCCTAAAAATTCAGGAATTCACACTGCATTCTTCCCAAGCATTAAAGGAATCAATAGCATCCACTCCTATTTGCACCTACCTCTTTTCATAAAACTCAGTGGAAATTCCTATTTTTGTTATATCTATTCTCACAACTTCAGGTGATTTTGGCTGATGAGTTCAAAAGTTTTTGGGGCCAAGTTAAATGGACAGAGTGACCAAATGCAATCCTTCTCAGAAATCTGGCTAAAAAGGAATCCTAAGGAATTATCACTACTTACCTTCCTTATAGTCTTCCTTTTTTGGGCCTGATTTTGGCTTTGCCAATTGCCTACATTAAGAAAGAGAAGAAAAGAAAGGAGAACAGAATTGTATTAGAAGTATTGTACAAAAGTATTGAACCACACTGCACTGCACATTTCCCCCTCAGCACTGGGGAGCTTTAATCTGGTGCTCCATGTCAGGCAAAGAAAAGCCTGTGGACTCCAGGGAGGATTTGGATCCCAAGTCTGCTGTGTACCATATGCACGCAGTTCTCTAAGGACAGATATTTCCCAACTTGCTCATCTTGATGTCTCAATAGGGCAGGTAATATCTCAGTAAACAAAGTGGAGGACAGATCTCAAAGGACCCGGGAGGAGATACATGTCTTTTATAAAAGCAGAACACTTTTTACTAAGAAGAGTGATTCTAGTTCTAAGACACTGGCACTGACATTAGCATATTCATACTCCCTTGTGGGTTTTTAGCTGTAGATTTATCATGATGTGACTCATTGTGCATGCTTCCACTTTTCCTTTTCATTCTATGACTTAAATAGAGATTGAACACCTAGAAATACAATACCTCGAAAAGTGTCGATTGACATTTTCACTTAATATTTCCATGCTTTTGTCAAAGCTGGAGTCTGAACAGTGTGGCATGTTTTTTCTCATCGATCTTAAACAGTGTCCATTGAAACATTCAATGTTGCCAGAGGAAAATTTCTAGGAAAAGAAGGAAGAATGTATTTATCTGAACCACTTATACTGCCTCATTTGATCAAGTTTAGTCTGTTAAACTCCTGATGCAAGAGAGTTGCAACTAATGGCAGGTAAGCCTCAAACCACTTCTGCACCAAGAAGTAGCTCTGATGAAAAAAAACACACCAGATTTCAAAGAAAAAAACCAAAATCTTTGATTTCAAACTTGGTTCACCCCAATAACCAAAATCTCATCTGTAACATGCAATTGTTCCACCCCTTTGGGAAGGGCCAAAAATTATACTACAAAAGGAGGGGTTTGGGGCAAAAAAATCCCAAAACAACAACAACCAAACAAACAAGCAAAACAGAGAGAGGGGAAAGCCCCTCTGCTTGCTTTGGATCAGCTGACAGATTGTGTCACTCCTTGTCCCTGAAGGGACACCTTTAGGTGAGCTTTGTGCCTCCCAACCGTCTTGGAACAGACCTGGGAATATTTACTTAGATCTATTGCTAATAGATCTCTGTCACTATTACTTCTGTAGCAGCACATATTAACACTGTAGCTGGTGCATTTACCACCAGCGATTCAGAATCTGCTTTCCTGTCACTTCCATTACCCAGCCTACTCGCGAATCCAGACCTTTTAAGTTCCTATTGAACTCAGTCAGGCTGATAGTGTCCAGTGGCTGTAATCAGAACTTAGGCCCAGCTGCACCCAGCTCCTCTGATCTCTGAGGAGCAGTTGGAACCCAAGGAGGTTCATTTTCTGCCAGATTTCTACATCTTTAATGCAACAGAAAAATTCCTAGTACTGGGATTAAAATCTTTTTAGGAGAGTTTCCCTCCTGCGTCTGTTCCATTTATAATGGCATTCAGAGGGACATAAAAAGACTTCCTTCAGGAGGGTAGCATTTATCCAGAGAACCAAAGGAAACTCAACATACAGTTCTTCATGGAAGTTCATCTTGTTCACATCGATGTTTCTGCAAGGAGGATGCTATTGACTTTTACTATGTGAGGAAAGCTGCGACGATCACAGGAAGGGGCTTATTCCATTTACAACCCAGGTCTCATTACAAGTACGCCAAACTAAGTCTCACACTAAAAAGGGCAGAAAACAGACAGGATTATTCTACTTCTTCACACTAATGTTATTAAGAGGTAATTGCACTCATTGATGGAGATGATGAGTGAAGAAGGACAACAGGGATGTCGGGAGGTTATGCAGGGAGAAAATTACAAGGCCCAAAGCCCAAACAGAATTTAATCTGACTACTGCTGTAAAAGACAACACAAAACATTTTTGCAAATACATCAGCAAGAAAAGGAAGACTGAAGGGAATCTCCATCCTTCACTTGATGCACAGGCAAACATATGACAACAGATGAGGAAAAGGCAGAAGTACTTTGCCTCAGTCTTTAACAGTAAGACCAGCAGTCCTCATGGTACCCAGACAGAGACGGAGAGCAGAATGAAGCCCCCACAATCCAGGAGGAAATGGTCAGTGACCTGCTACACCACTTGGGACACCCACAATTCTACAGGCCCCAATAGGATCCCACACTAGGGTACAGAGGGAGCTGGCAGAGGAGCTTGCCAAGTCACTTTCATAGAATCCTTAAGGTTAGAAAAGGCCTCCAAGATCGAGTCCAAACTTTGAATGATCATCACCTTGTGAACAAAACCACAGCACTAAGTCCCACATCCAGTCGTTCCTCGAACACTTCCAGGGGTGGTGACTCCACACTTCCCTGCACAGCCTGTTTCAAGATTTAACCACCCTTTTCGTGAAAAATTTCTTCCTGACGTCCAACCTGAACCTCCCCTGGTGCAGCTGGAAGCTATGACCTCTTGTCTTGTCATGCGTTACCTGGGAGAAGAGGCTGATCACCTACAACCTCCTTTCAGGTAGTTGTAGAGAGTGGTAAGGTCTCCCCTGAGTCTCCTTTTCTCCAGGCTGAACAGCCCCAGCTCTCTCATCTGCTCCTCATATGACTTACTTTCTAGACCTCTCCCCAGCTCTGTTGTCTTTCTCAGGACACATTCCAACACCTCAATGTCTTTCTTGTCATGAGAGGCCAGAACTGGACACAGGATTCAAGGTGTGGCCTCACCATTGCTGACACAGCAGACAATCACTGCCCCGGTCCTGCTGGCCACACTGTTTCTGATACAGATCAGGATGCCTAGACAAAAAGGGTACTCTGGAGCACACTGCCCTCAAATACAGGTCACAAGAACAAACTTGTTCAGGTTGGGGAATTACACTACAGTTATAGACCTGGAGACACATGGCTTCCAAAGGGATAGCAGACACTTTGGATCTCACTGGGAGACTTACTCATGAAACCTACTGGGACTGGAAACCTGGACGAGAATAAACCCAGCAGATGTTGGTTTACCTCTGATCTCCTGTTGTACGCTTCTTACTGTTTATGGATGAAATGAGCTGTATAACTAAAGATAAACCATATGCTACTATCAGGAAAAAAGTGCAAAAGCTGCCACCGCCAAGACCTTGCACATCAACAGGACAGGAAAGAGGCACCGGGACGTGAACACAAAGCCAGCACCAGTTCTCATGATCTCTGTCAGATGGAGCACCTCTACATTATCTCTACAGTTAAAACCCCCAGCAGAGGCCAGCATTCTACAAATGAGGTAATTAATTCATGCTCAAAGCACGGGAAAGGTTTACAAAAAGGAAGAAAAAAACCAAAAAAACAAAATGAACAAACCCAGACCAAAGAACAACCTTACAACCTTGTACAATGATTCTGCTTTGGTATCAGAGATGAGTTTACATTTAGCTTCCTCATTCCTGTTTTCCACACTGAGAACACATGCCAGCAGTGTTATCTGCCTAATGCTGCACAGCCTTCTCTCCTGAGCAAAGGCTGAATGAAGCCCCCGAAAACCATTTCTAGTGGAGACTGCAAAAACAAAGCAGTGACCTTCAAGCAGATTCCATGACTCTTTGTATGGAGGAGAAAAAACCCATTACGCCAAGGATCTTTTTCCTTCTTAGTTCAGTAGTCTTGAATATCATGGCAAAAAATATAAAAATATAAAATTAACCCATACAACTGAGACTCCTGAAAGACTTCTGCTGGAAGGAAACAGTCTTTGAGAAACATCACTCCAAGGCAGGGCTCCCCTGTAGAGCAGACCACTTCCGAGTCAGATCTGGTCTGCCTTTATTTGTCACAGAAATGCAGGACAGCCTGCAGAGAAGAGCCTGACTTGGAAATAGCAGAGAAAAGTTTTAGTTTTTGGAGGCTATGTTACAAACAACAGAAAGTGAAAAGATTCAGTTATTAAAGCTGCAATGCTGAGATGCAGAGAGCACAGGCCACTTGACGTCTTTTACCATCGTGCAAGTTGTCTGTCTCTCTTCTAGTATGGCAGGTCAAGATTATAGAAAGCTTAAGTAACATTTTCACCGGTCATGCACTTTAATTAAGTACAAATGATCCCTGATTACTAAACAGCGTTTTGTTTTTAGAGCATCCAAAGTACTATTTGGATACACTTGACTAAGGAATATTTAACAGGCCCTTCGGGCCAACAAGAACGCGCTCAGAGGTCTCATATATTTTCTGCCGGTTTTGATGCATTTCTGTCATCTAAACAGAGAGCCCTCGATAAGCACTGCTGCAACTAAAGCAAAGAGGTCTCTAAGATCTTTTTAAGGTAACTTTTTCATATAAGGAACTGACTAAACCAAAATAAACGGGGATGGGGAATGACATACAACACACCATGAGGCGATGCATGTTTGTATTCCCAGGGACCGGCTCTCAGGACGCTGCCACAGCCCCCGGACCAGGGCTGGTGCGGAGCCCTTTAGCCGCGGGGCGGCCGGGAACGGGGAGCGGGCCGGCTGCTTCTTCACACACCCCCAACCGCAGCCGCTTACCCCAAACACTCCGTTCTCCCCTCTTTTTCCTCCACGGAACACCGCTCCCCGGCGCTCTCCGCTCCTCCCAGCAGCTCCCGGCCAGCACCGGCTCCCCCTGCCGCCGCTCCAGGCCCACAGCCCAGCGCTGCCCGCCAGGCCGTGCTCACCCCACCCCCACCCCGGCACTCACGGCCTCCTCGGCTCTCCTGGTCCCCCTGGATACCGCGGCCCTGGCGGACCCGGAGCGCGTCCATACGCGGTGGCTCCGGAGGGCAGGGGACTCCAGGGAGATGAACTCGGAGCTGGAGTCCAGGAGGTCGAAGGGGGGCCGGCGACAGCGGCTGTCGCGGGCGGCCATGCGGGGCGGGCGGGCGGCGCTGCTCCGCAGGACCACCATAGCGAGGGGGACACGGACCCGGACCCGGACCCGGACCCGCGCCCGGACCCGGACCTGGACACGGACACGGACACGGACACGGAC
>VZTG01006201.1:3784444-3805480 GCA_013397845.1 Melanocharis versteri
GCGGGCCGATCGCACTCCTGGGCTCCTTTCTCGTCACGAGAAATGAAGTTGGAGGAAAACTAAGTAAATAATCGATTTTGTGTTTTGCAGCGAAGAAAATGTTTGGAAGCTTTGTGACTACATCAGGAGTCAGGATCGGTACCCTTTAGAAGAATTTTATGCTGTTTTCATATCCAATGATAGGAGGATGGTGAGTCAATGGAATGTGATCAGAGTCAGCTGTGGAAAGGCTCGGGCCTTCAGACTGCAGCCCAGTGTAGGTGAGACGCGGTCCCGGCGATTTCAACCACAGCCCAGTGTTGGGGAGTGAGCCTTTAGCCCAGCCTGTAGGTGAGATACGGTCCAAACCCGTCTTGTAGCTCACTTTGGCTCAGAGGTGTGCCAGCCACACCACGTGAGATCTTTTGATTATCCACTGCATTCAGGACAGTGGAATGAGGCATGGTGTCCCTGTGAGCTGTGGGAGTAATTCTGTCTGTAAGCTGTCAATTTAGGAGAATAGTTATCTTTATAAAATCATGGAACCATTAATAGCCGTAAGGTTGGAGAAGACCTCTAGGACCATCAAGTCCAACTGTTAACCCAGCACCACTATGTCCACCACTAAACCATATCCCCAAGTCTTCTGGATGTTTCCAGGGATGGTGATTCCATCACTTCTCTGGACAGCTTTTTATAGTGTGGCCCAGAATAGTATCTCCAATTTCATGCTCCTGAGAGAGAAACTAGAAAAAGTTTCTTACTGCAGCACAGATGTAAGCTGAGGAAGTTGATAGGTTATCAAAGAACTAACCAATTTACCTGAAATGGATCTGTATTAATCTGAAAGATTTTATTCACTTCAGGTTCATTTATAACTTTCAGATTCCACTCTGGAAGCAGAAATCTGGACACGGAGATGAGCCTATTGTCTGGGTAAGGCATTCATTACTCTCAATAATTTTGTGTGTGTGCCTCTGTAGTTGATAGCTGCAGGATCACACGTGGCTGTGTAACAAACTCTTCCATCTGAGCATAAAGGAATGCTTTTTTACTCTGAGGGTGATGGAGCACTGGAGCAAAGCTGCTCAGAGGGGTTGTGGAGTTTCCATTCTTGGAGATTTTTAGAAGCTATCCGGACATAGTCCTGGGCAGTTGGCTGTAGTGATCTCCTTGAGCAACAGGTTGGACCAGATGACCAACTTCACACATTGTATGGTTTTGAATATAATTATTTTACAACAGATTTATAGATAGCCTAAATCTCATGCTCCTTTGCACCATCCATCATAAAGTAATAACGAGACAGTCAGTAAAGCCTACAGGTGACAAGTCTTAATATTAGTAAGAATGCATAATATATTTGTGAAAATTATTACGTGGGTATCAAGGCTGCTAGCTCTGTAGAATTGTAGGTGGATGACTGTATTTGGAAGAAGTAGATGGATGAAGATATTTATGTAGGCCTGCTAGATGATAGAAAAATATAAGCTATATATGTATTGAGGTGTCAGCAGTTAAACTGACCCATAAACAGTGGTTTTGATGTCTCATTTGATCAATTAATGTAGTTCAGTAATTGCTGATGCAGAATTCCTTGGTATCATTATAGAGTCCTTTCAATTATCTGGCACAGAAAAAAACTATTTCTTGTGGCAATTTCTATTTCTGAAATTCTGCAAAGTAATGTGCAAACTTCTGAAGTTTTCTGATTTCTGAATCATTCACTTTCTTCCAAAATATTGGTATCTTTACAGTACAAAAAAAAAAGGTTTGGTTGAGAAAGAAATCCAAGTGTTACAGAGATGGCCTAAAAAGGAATAGCAGAGTCAGGAAAGGCCATGGCAGAATGTGGATTTCTCATCCAAATTCATGGATTGAAAGGTCTTTTACCTTTGACATTTCAGTCAATCATAGGTTGGGTAAAGCTTGTAAGTTAATTTTTCTTATACTTTCTAACAGGGTTTTCTAAATACTGTTGAATACAGTTGTGTATGTATATTGTTCTGGTGAAGTAGTTTGCCCAAATCTTTTTCATTCAAATCTCTTTGTGGTTTTAATATTGAAAGTGTCAAAAGACAGTGTTCAACCTTTTTTGTGAGTAGATTCAATGTAAATTTAAGTAAGTTGTTAAGGCTACCTTCAATTTAATTTTGGAAAGCAGCAGTTTGCATACCTGACACCTAATGTCAGTAACTGCAGCGTCCCCAAACCTCCACCAGTGTTCCTTACAAGTTAAGGAGTAAAACTGCACTGCATAACCCAAATGTCTTGATAAAATAGTTACCTTGAAAAAGTGTGATATAGTACCCACAGATATTTTTTCCCAGCTTCAAGAGCTGCTACAGGAAATTGTCTTACTCCTGTGGTCCTCCTGATCTGAGCTGTTTGCTGGTTTTTCAGTGGTGTGCTGGTTTTTCAGGTGCTTCTGGCAGCTGAACACTCGACACTCAAATTCACAGACCGTGTTACAGCAACAGGTACAAAATCTCTTATTAGAAGAGATCACTAGGTAACTTTAATGTTAACCTATCATTGCATCTTGTGAATTTATTTATGACTGGGTCTAATAAAAAAGTGCTTAACCAAACACCTTTTGTGGTTTGGTGTGGAACATGAAAGAGATTTTCTGTTTTCTTAGGAGTAGCATACACTTTAGTTTGTTGTCTTGGCTTAAATCAGAAGCTGCAAAGAAATGAGGAGAATAGCAAAGTTTCTGAAAGAGCAGATGGGCAAGATAGGCATTAGGAAATCTCTCTCCTGGTGCCAGAAATGTTACAGGCTTAATATTCAAGGACAGCAAGCAGGCTTTAAAAAATGGATCTGAACTTACGCTTTTAGGAATCTTTTTTTTTCCACTCTCTTTGCCAGTTTCCCATTAATTGCTGTTAAACTAATGGGAATTACCCTTCTTCCCAGGACTACCATGTTATCCTACTTCATGTTTCCAGCGGGGCACAGAACTTCATTTATGATCTTGACACAGTCTTGCCGTTTCCATGTCCTTTTGATGTGTACAGTGTGGAGGCCTTTAGGTTGGATGACAGCCTTCGTCCAGAGTTTCACAGGTGATGACATGAAATACAAAGACTATGGATGTTATTTCATGAAATCAAAGTTGGAGTTCTCTTTGTGTATGCATAGCAACAGAGGTTTCTTTGTATACTCCAGTAAAAGAAATGCACTGTGTTACTTTTCTAAAGCTCTTTACTTTAGTCATCAAAAGCCCTTTTCTTTCCTACTGTAGCTTCATGTTAACAACTTGGCCCAACATTGCTGGTTTGTGTATTTAATAACATTAGTGCTCCTTGATGAGAGAAAAGTGCTCTTATTCTGAGTAATTAGTGAAGTGTTGTGTACATGCATATTTTAATACAATTTTGCTTTTTTTTTTTTTTTTTAGAAAAATCAGAATGATTCGAGCAGATTTGTACTTGAAGACATTTGCTTCAGACAGATCTCATATGAAGGATGCAAATGGAAAATGGCAGAAACCTCCTCCTCCATACCCTTGCATTGAAACTGCAGGTAAGTTCCCAGAACTCCTTCCTGCTTACAGTGCTGAATGAGATAGTCCAGGATGCACATGGGAAATAAATAACTTCTATAACATTTGTCCAGCCAGCTTACTACTTCAAGTGGGAAAAGATAGGGCTATGAAGCATTTGGTACTCTCTTTTTTGAGCACATAGTCTAACATGCCTTCTGCCATTTACTGTTATCAAACATTAATTACTAATATTCATAAACTGAGCAGAGAGTAAGAGGTAAGTAAAGCTGTTCTCTTGTTCCAGCAGGGAACTGAAGCAAACAGGGCAAATAACTTGCTTTGGGGTCACAAGGTTTTTCACACGGTGATTATACCACACTCTAGTACACAGATCCCATTCTAGCAAAGTAGTGTTGGCAGGAGGAAGTTTTCAGCCTCTGCTTAGTGTGGTGGGTTTGCCTGCATGGAATGTTTGAGGTTTCTCTACTAAGTGACTGGACCCCAGGGTGTTTTAAGTCACTGGCAAGTTGGCAAGTTTTTCCCTAAGCCTTAAGCTTCTTTTAAGTGATAGCCTAGCTGGCCTCTGGGCCAGGCAGAGAGAGAGGTAAAGACTTACCATCTCTTCTATAGAGCTGCTTAAAGCATTCTTATCATGCAGCACTTCAGCTTATTCTAATCATGTGTTTTGCAAGCTGACTAACATTTGCCATGTGTGTGTTTGTTTGTTCTCTCATTTTCTTCCAAGGAAAGCATGGTGACGTTTTGCTTTGAAAGAGTTTGAAAGAGAATTTTCATGTTACTGCTCTACATGTTTGGTTTTGTTGATTTTTAATAATGCAGTACTGCTATGTGTTTATATTAGAGAAGGCAGGGTCAAAGAAACATGTTCTGTCTTTAGGTCCAAGTGGTTTTAAGTTGCTGGGAAATTAATTCTCAGTCTTTGCTTTGGTTTCTAAGGAAGCTTGGTGTTTCACATGAGAGTAGAAATTAATTATGAGAGTGAGCAGGAACACAGATGTAGTCTTTGTTATGAGGCTTTAGGCACTTTCTAGGCAATCCAGGTTATGAAGCGCCTTGAATTCTAACTCTTGGTTATTATTTTCAGCAGTTTTATGCAAAGGTGTTGTAGGGAGTGTAGAATTCCTGAACTACGGTGGATGGTTCTCTGTTAGCTGGAGCTTCTTAGGTGCTGAGAACTTTTTTGCCCATGGAAACCTTGTTGTTTTGATAGCTGAGAGCTAATGAAAGTGTGAGGAATATAGATGAGGTCAGACTAGGAAAGCAAAAAAGTTCTATTCAAATCAAAAGAGTAAAAACCATTACTTGTGGGTAGTAAGTTACAGAATGACTCGAACAATTGCCGATGTGTACACGTATCTCTAGCTGGAGTAAATGACTCCATAGCTGCAAGCCCTGTAACTCTCCTGTTACCTGCCTTGTTTGGCTGAGCTTTACGTCACTGGTGAGCAGCAGCCACAGGCCTCAGCCAGCCTCCAGATTGTCTCTGTGATGCTGGTAGATAGTGAAAGATAGCTCTTACTTCCTCTTATGCTTTCATTCTTTGCTCTGTACCTTGCCATGCTGAATGAAACGTCCATAGGTCATCCAGTCCAACATCTGCCCAAAACAGGGATTCCTCAGGGCTCTGTCCAGTCTGGTCTTGAACACCTCCAGGGATGGTGATTCCACCACCTTTCTGGAAAGTGTTCCAATGTTTGACTACTGTCATGACAAACAAAAAAATGAATAAAAAATCCTAGTATATAATCTGAATTTCCCATGTTCCAACTTGCTTTTTTCACTTCTTGTCCTGTTGCCAGGCTCCTCCAGGAAGACTCTGGCTCCATTGTCCTACCTCTGATCAGGTAGATGTAGGCAGCAGTAATGTCTCCCCTTCATCTTCTCTTTTTAAGACTGAACAGACCCAGTTCTCTGAGCCTCTCCTTGAATAAATGTTGTCCTGCACCAAGCAACTTGATTTTCCTCTGCTGGGCCTATTCCAGTATGTCTATGTTTTGGGGTTTTTTTGTGCTGAGGAGCTCCAAATGGACACAGTATTCCAGCTCTGTGCTGATATGCTCTGGTCTCCTGGTCAGTTGGCTGAAAGAAACTTTGTTACCCTGTGCCCACTGAAGGTGAAAAGTCATTCACTAGTGAGCTTCAAGGTCTGAGTCAGAACAGGACTAGATTGTCTCAGATCTAGGACGTCTAGTTCCAGTTGTCTTTCATTTAGTACCAATTCCTCCAGCTTTTACTTTTTGTCTTCCCTTTATATTCACTTGAGGTACTTTATAAGAATGCATGCTTCAATGTGCACAGTGCTGCGAGTCTGCGAGGAGCCTGGGTTTAACTGTAATGTCTCAGCACAGTTTTATCAGGCATAAAGCTGCCTTATTTTTAACTTGATGTAAAACTGGGTGGCAGACCTTTTGTTATCATAAAAGAGCCTGGGGTATTAATGTTCGTGTCCATGCCAAATTCCATTGCCGATAACTGTTTTCTCACTGCCGTTTCACTTAGATAGAACATTCTGCTTTCCATGTTGATTCGTGTTTGCATAAGATTAAATTACTTACATATTTCATGTTAGAGGTGACTGCAATATAATGGCTGACAGAACTGAATCCATACTGTTTTAATACCAATTTATTTGTGAGGCACATTTCTATCAGAGCGGGTTTGTTTTGTTTTTTTTCTTTGCTTTCATTTAGAATAGCCAAATTCCTAAGCTTTTGAGAAGACGCAAGGTTTTTTTATTCCTGCTGTTTCCTATATGTCTTCTTTGTTGTTTGTGGCAGTTTGACCCCACCTGGATGCCAGGTGCCCAGCAAAGCTGCTCAGTCACTCTCACCCTTAGCTGTACAGAGGAGAGAAAATATAATGAAAACTCGTGAGTTGAGATAAGGACAGGGAGAGATCAGTCACCGATAACCATCATCGGCAAAACAGACTTGACGTAGGGAAATTAGTTTAATTTATTACCAATCAAAATCAGAGCAGGATAATGAGGAGCAAAACAAATCCTAAAAACACCTTTCCTCCACCCCTCCCTCCTTACCAGTCTTAACTTTATTCCCAATTCTCTACCTCCTCCCTCCCCCCTCAGTGGAGAATGGGGGTTGCAGTTATTACAGGCTGTTTCTGCCACTGCTGCTCAGGGAGAGGAGTCCTTCCCTTGCTCCAGTGTGGGGTTCCTCCCATGCAGGTCTTCATGAACTTCTCCAATATGAGTCCATCCCACAGGCTGCAGACCTTCATGAATTGCTCCAGTGTGGGTCCCTTTCCACAGGGTGCAGTCCTTCAGGAACAGGCTGCTCCTGCATGGATCCCCCATGGGATCACAAGTCCTGCCACCAAACCTGCTCCAGTGTGACTCCTCTCTCCATAGGTCTGCGGGTCCCTGCCAGCAGCCTGCTCCAGCATGGGCTTCCCATGGGGTCACAGCCTCCTTCCAGGCATCCACCTGCTCCAGCCTGAGGCTCCTCCATGGGCTGCAGGGGCACAGCTGCCTCACCATGATCTTCACCACAGGCTGCAGGAGAGCATCTGCTCTGGTGCCTGGAGCATCTCCTGCCCCTCATTCTTCACTGACCTTGGTGTCTGCAGAGTTGTTTCTCCCACATATTCTCACTCATCTCTGGCCACAATTACTTCTGTGCAATAGCTTTTTTTAATTTCTTAAAGGAAGAGGCACTACGACAGTCACTGATGGGCTCAGCCTTTGCCATAGGCGGGTCCATCCAGGAGGTGGCTGGCATTGGCTCTATTGGACATGGGGGAAGCTTCTAGAGAAGCCACCTCTACAACCCTCCCCTGCTACCAAAACCTTTTGGAATTGAATTGAGCAATCTCTCTGTAACAAATTAAGCATTTTTTCTCCTACTAGTAACTCAAAGGGAATAAATCTTAAACTGTATTTGTCCTGTTCATGGGATTGTAAAATAAACCATCAAAAATAAGCTTACATGGAGTCTTATGTTCCAGTCTATGCTTAAAAAAATTAAAGCTGGAACAAGGTGATTTTTTAAAGCATTTTTCTAAAAGACAAATACCTCCAGTCCAACCAATAAAACAACAATAACAAAAAACCTCTCAGACTCCTCAGTATCTCCTCAGAACTCACATGCTAAGCATTAACCTCTTGGAACTGGCTCTGCTCTAGCTGTTTCCTGGAGTTAGGCCTCTGTGTTTTTTACTGGCATTTCTCTGGCCTCTGTTCTGCTCTGCTGCCATGGATGCCAGGAGAGGCTGGCCAGCGTAACTGGCTGCACAGTGCTTTCTCACCCTGCCCTGTCCTCAAAGCTGCTCTGCTGGAATAGACATACCTGAGCTGCCGCAGATTGCCCTGGTCCCACCTGTTTGCCAGTGACCTGTTGAAAGAAAACAGGGTATTTTTTTTCAAATAATAGAAACTAAGAAAATGAGATTTGGTGAACAGATTCATTATTCTAGAGCTGATGAGCCCAGCCTGGGGTTTTCTTTTAAATCTTCTTTCCACAAATTAATGAGGTCTGATTCTGCTTAGTTTCTGACTTGGGATGAGATCAGCCCTCCTTACTGCAAGCCTGTGTAAAACACAGCTTGCACAGTGCATTTCAAAATAACTCCAAACAGATGGTCGTATGGCTTATGTACAAGTGTTAGCAGCAGCTCTAACACTGAAAAGCACTGGTTTGAATTTCAGTTCTCCCAAGGTGTTTGGTAGCACACATGCTGGACTGATTTGTAAGGAGCTTTTTGTTCTTTTTATTATTAATAAAGTCCCTGGTAGTCAATAATAATGGAGTTTTACTTGGGTTGGTTTTTTTTTATTTTGAAGAGCATGAGTGGGACAGCTGAGAAATTCTGGTGACACTGTGTATCAAATGTGTATGTAACCGGAAAGCTGCTAGACAGAGGCCAGGCAGATGTCTGTAGATGCTTTCTGTATCTTCTCTCCAAAGTGGTGGCAGGATCCTAGTGAAAGTGAAAAGGAAGGCACTGATAGGGATACAAGTAGCTCCTATGCATTTCGTGGGAACCTTCTGCTGCTCTCATTTGAGAATAAAACTCCAGTCTGTCAAGTTAGGTTCTTACTTCATAAGCTTTTGTGGAAGTAATGGATCAAGTCAGATAGTGATGCCTTCTCCTGGTCTTAAAAAATTCAGAGCCAGACACGATTAAGGGGAAAGGGGTTTACCTTGGTATTTTAATAAGGATCCTTATTGGTGCACCACTTCGCCAAGGTGGAATGCATTGCAGTGCACCCTCCACATTAAATCACGTATACAATTTATAGACCTTACAAATTAGCATATCTAACAAGGGTGCCCAATAGGGGGGCTTGGGTAAATGGTGTGATATTCGGCCCATCCATGGAATTCACCCCTGGATGGGCCAAATTTCTAGTTTACAGGATATGCTCTAGAAGGGGACCTTGGCTCCCCAAGATATTAGGATGTTTGGTCTCCTGGCTTAACAGAATACTAGGATTATGCTAAGTTATCAGACTTAAAGAACTGCAAGTATGCATGCTAATACTTGTGGATACATAAAAGCTATATAAAAGAAAAGGCAAAAAATCATCTTGGCATCAATATATACAATAAAGACACAACTAAGAAGTATTTAAATTCCCAGTGTAGCTTATTGAAATTACACCACTTTCTGTAAAAGATGATTTAAAGTGGTGAGCTGTGTTTCACATTGAGATTAACCAGGATGGTTCTCACAGTTATGTCTCAGCTGTGGAGACAGCAGCCCCCGAGCTGAGTGTGGGAAGAGTCCTTTTGACTTATCTCCCTGCTCAGACAAGGGAGGAGGATCTGAAGAGAATTGTAAACACCTACACAAGTCTGTGAAGACCCCAACTTTCTAAGTTATTTTAGGTGCCCCCAAGGTTTTAGGCATCAGCAGAACTGACCTTGGAGGCTTTGTTCCAGACTGCCTTGCTTCCAGCAGCCCTTGGGCAGCTGTCGTTACACCGAGTTAGTCCAAGGTCTGTGAGCCAAGCTGAGGCTTGGCTTAAACGCTGCTTTCTAACTACTGTTGGCAGAAGCCACAAGTATCATGGCTAACAATGCCTGAGATAGTGAGTGGCCTTTTATTTCATCCCTGTTCGGGGTAGAAGTGTCAAAATTTATTTAAACAAAAATAAAATTATGCAGGAATCCCAGAATGGGTCAGATAGGTCTCACTTGTGGGGTGTGTGTATAACCAAGTGTGTTTGGTCGAAGAGGAAGATGAGCTCTAAGCATGCACAAAGGCAAGCTAGTATAACAGTCACAGCACCTGAGGAGGACTGCAAGGGTAATGTAAATCTTGAAAGAAAATAAATTCTGCTGCTATTGGTCTTGTAAAAATGTTGTAGAATACGTGCTCCTTGCTTTTGTGGAGAGATCATCTTGGTTTGCCGGCTGTAGCATCCAGATGTATCTTTTGTAAATTCTGATGTTTGTCACTGTTCATCTGCTTCGGGAAGAGGGCTTTGTGGTATTCTCATGCATTTTTGCTGAGCTGTTTCCTAACGCTGTAAGGTCTAGTAGGACATGCACAGCCTTCAGATAGAGCCCATGAGGAAAGAGCAGCATAGAGAGGCTGTTATTACACGAATAAAGCGGGAGAGGTCTCACTAAGTTTTTCCCTACGGTTATCTCCCGTGCTGCTCCAGTGCCACCTACCGACAGCTTCATAGGCCTTTGCTCTTCATCGAAATGGACTTGTTTGCTTTGGAAATGCAATTTTTCCTTTCATTACATTTCTCTTATGGGCTGTGTTATGTTCTGCCACAATACTTCTGAATTTAGAGAATATTTCATTTCCTACAGGCATTGTGATAGCAACTTCTAAGTTGCAAACAGCAGCTGTGTTTGTAACTACTGGAACCATCTCCTTGGACTGCTTTACCATTCACAGAACAGTTTTATGAATTATTTTAATATGCTCAATGCACATAAAGCAGAGAATTATTTATTCATTAAATCTTAAAGTATATGAAGAATCACGTTAATTTTGAAAAAGCATCTGAGAGGAAAAGACAAGTTTGAAACTGGAAAACAGACTTACCAGTCTACCAGCAAGAGCTGTTATCCACTACTAATTTGTTCTTGAGCTATGACACCAAATTGCTGAGCTCGTGCTATTTTAAATTCCCACATAGGCAGAAATGATCCCTGTTCTGCCAGACTCACTTCAGCAGTAGGACCATGCTTGGCTGGACATAAGGATTTTCCATATGCAGAGTTCAAACAGGTTAACAAGAAAAGATTTAGGGGCCAGACCTCAGAAGGGGTGAGAGTTGGGATTAGGCAAATCACAAAGTTGTGCTGTAGTGTAGACATGGTGCAAATAGAGGCCTTCAGGGGTTGGATTATGAATGGAACTCCTGGGTCTGGGGTTCTTGAACATCATCTTCTTTTCCTTGCTTACACCGTCCATAATGGTAAGCCTAGTTACACAAGCTTTTTGCAGCCGAAGCGAATTCCATCCTTTGGATTTTATAATGTATTCATTAGAGCCTCCTTTTGTTTGATTCTTAGTCCTTAAATGCACACATGAATCATCCATGGTAAAGTAAGTACTTAATACAGTGGAAAAGCTGTTAACAGTAAATCTGTAAAGTAAGCCTGTAACGGTGGCTTTACCGCTCTCTTCCTTAAACTCATTCTCTGCCAGTTTTCTTTTAATGGGCGTTTAGAAAGATTATTTGTGCACATCATCGATGAGAACATAACACAACAAGCCCACAGATGTTTGTCATCAGAGCTGAACCTCTGATCAGCATGGTTCTGAGTCAGCAAAGCTTGTACCAGGGCAGCTCCAGAAAAAGGATGTATGAGGCACCTAAACCCAAAACTGCACACCAGCACTTTTCCAGTGAGCTCTCTGGGATCCATGAATGGGACAGAATGGTTTCTACCTCTCCTGCAGGGGACAGAGCAGATTAAAATCCTGGCAAAGAGCAGTCATGGTTACTTTTCTCTTGAAACTGTGGCAGTTAAACTTTTCCCCCGACTTCATTCTGTCATTCAGGATTCACAAAAAATAAGTATTTGCCCCCAGCCTAGGTTTGTGCTCTTCTACACTTGAGCATCCCTCTAGGCTGGGGGCTGGATTAGGTCACACATCTCCTCCCTGCTGCATATTCTGGCCCTACAGGGGCCCATGTTCAGCAAGGACAAAGTTCAGGGCTGGAGGGAAAGCAAATACTGTAATCTGGAGAGTAACAAACTGCAGGTTTGCCAAGGGGCTAATCACTTCTGAGAGACAATAAGCAACTTGCAGTTCTGACTACTGCTGTGAGCCCGTTCCACTGTGGTCAGTGCAAAAGTTGACTCCACTGACTTTGGTTCAGAACTTGAATGGGTGAATAATATCTCCCCTGCTTTTAAGTAATCCCATTTGTATGAATGCAGGAAGATTGCATTGCATTTCTCTGTGTTGATTGCTGTTTTCACTTCAGCTCTCTGACACTACTTGACCCTTCTAGGCTGCTGTTGTAGGGAAAAATCTTACCCACACAAGTTAGTTTCTAATGGCTAACTGGATGCTTACTGATCCTGTAATGTGATTGTTGCCATGGCCAGAGAGGGGAATCGGGGCAAAAGCAATGTTTCAGAGACTGGAAATAGACGTTTCTGTACCACTGTACAATTTGCAGTTGCTGGAGTGAGCTGCACTACTGAAGAGGGGTTTGGAATGTTTTCTTGAAAGATGTATACCTGTGCTACAGAACCTGCATCAGGAACTTAAATATTTCCCTTTTCTTGGTCCTCTTTTAGATTCCAAGATGAACTTGGATGATTTCATCAGTATGAATCCCGAAGTGGGATGGGGCTCAGTGTTCTCCCTTTCAGACTTTGTGCATCGATTTGGCAGCCAGACTGATTACAGCTATTCCTTGGAAGGACAGTGAAGTGAACAAAGTTTTTCTGGTTCTGAGTGGATGTGTTTTGTTTTGCTGCTCTTACAACGTATTTATGGTTTACATTTCTGTACATGGAATAGGTATTTGGAAAAATAGAACACCTGGTCAGAAATATAATGAACTGAATAAAAACTTTTATTTTAATTATGTAAGAATGCACTTGGTTTTTAATGTCAAATCAAAGGCAGACATCCCACCATAAGCATATTGCTTTTCCAGCTACTGTGCCCAAACTGAAAAGAGCTGCAAAAAAAGCTTTTGGAAAAATATGTGCATAAAATACTGAATATTGTAGCCTAAATTGCTACACGTTGTCACATTTTAAAAGTGAGATACGGTTTTCTTCATGTTATGATTGCTGTCAATTTTGTATAAACAGACAGTGCATCTCAGTTTCCTCACTAGCTTTACTGATTAGTCCTTATTTAGCAGAAGTGTAAAGGGAACATTGATTTAGTAGTTCAGTTGTGAACTCCCATGCACTATTTAAAACCAGGTATCTGTGCTGTACAAGGGGAGAATTAAATCCTGCCATTTCAGTTAAATGTTCTAGTGCTGACAGTTCCTGGAAGATGCTGTTGCTATTTTTGCCTCTCATGCTGGTTGTGCATTCTCACCTGCTCCCATCTTCTTGCACGTGGTGTTTGTTTGGCCTTGTGGTAATTCAGGGTAGTTCTGACAGAAAGCAGGAAGTTTTGTTGAGTTTTTTTTTCTGCCTCTTGGTTCCTTGAGCTGGCCTGCCATGAGGTCAGACAGCTGCTCCTGCTGGTGTAAGGAGATCAGCAGGGCCATATGGCTGGGGGGAAGGGAGTGAGAAAGCCTCCCCCTTCAGGGTTGTCTGCAGCTGAATATCCTTAGAGGTGATACCAAGCTGCATCCCTGCAGGGCATCCCAGGAAAGCCCTCATGCTGACTGAGGGTTCAGAGCAGTCTCACACTTCTTAGAAGAGTGCCCTAAACATGGAATTGCAGAAACAGGCTAAATGAGGTCTTTAATTTTCAGTTTTGGACCTGTTCTACTTTATACCCTAGCACATCATAGACTCACAGACTGGTGGAAGAACACAGGTTAGAAGGGTCAGGCAGTCTTTGGTCCAATCTTCTGTTCAAATCAGGTCAGACCAGGCTGCTCAGGGCTTTATCCAGTCGGGCCTTGGAAACCTATTGTGATTGAGACTACCATAAACATTTGTGATACACTTCATTCCTGGTGAGGAAAAGCACAGTGAAGGTTTTAAGTATTAAGGGATCATTTTATTTGTAAGTACAGAAAAATATCAAAACTTGTAAGAATGCTACATGTGTACCACTGTTACATAGGTTTATTGTTATGTACATAGTGTGTTAGTATCTCTCATCAGTTCTAGAGGATTTACTCAGCATATTAACAGCAGAGACAGCCAATTGAACAACTGTGGGATTGATTCACTTCATGCAGACATTTCTTTTTGTGTTGTAAGAGCTGCTGAATATAGGAACTTAAACTTTCTGCTGCCAGATGCAGCACAGTTGGTTGCCTATGCAGAGAGGATGCCACTACACATATTCCTTGAGTGCCAGCATGGACTACAGTGAGGAGGCCGGTTTTGGGACACTCCCCTCTGGAGCAGGACAGTTGATCTGCAGCTTCTGTCACTCTGAACCAGCATCACCAGAAGAAACTGAGATGAAATTCGGGATTCCTGATGAACTGGTGCACAGAACCCTCCCAAGAGGGGACAGCTGGATTTAACCAGATACTCCTGTGCAAAAGGTCTGATGTATCCATGTTTGGATGAAATGGCAGCTCTTTCTGCTTGGTGCTCATGTAGCAGGCATGCTCTGAGGGAATGAAGATGTTGTTACGTACTGGTTTTGAGTGATATTGAGGCTGTGACAGTGCAGAGCAGCAGCATTTGCCTACTCAGCTCCGTGTAGCTGCCAACGCACTGGGTTAGACACAGCAGAAGCGAGAATGTAAAGATCCATGTTTCAGATGAACAGGTTGTGTTAAGCACTTCTTACCCTTCAAGTGGTTGAATTTCATAGACACAGAGTTCCTGTGCATTGCTCAACAGGCCTTTTAAGTTGTTACAGAACATGAGGTTCTCATCCCTCCTTACTTGAGTGTGTCATTTGATTTAACCTCAGCTGGTTTCCGGTGCCTGAAATCTGTGACACACTCCCTTTAGTGGGGGTCAAGACACAAGAATCTGTCTGGTTTAATTGAGTTTCAGCGTCAAGGCTGTTAAGAAGGAGAACAGTCACAACCATTATTCAGAATATGCAAGTTTAAAAAAAAATCAGTGTGAAGAGTTAGTCCTTTTTCTCTCTAATCATTTGGAACAGGTGCTTAATTTTACATGTAGCAGACTGGGTGTGTGTGATTATAGCTTTTCTATAATTAACCACCTTTTTGCAGCTCTTGTAAGAAGTTGTCATTCCAGAGGGATCAGTAGAAGCCAGAGAATGATTTCATTCAGTGCTGAGGATGGTGATACTGTGGTGCTGTCTCTCTAGCTCATCAAGTCTGGGGGCATTTCATCACCATTCACGTGGCATGCTATCAGAAGGAAAGAATTCAGGAATACATCAAGTGCTCATTAAGGGCCCCAAATACAAAGGAAGCTACTGCTTCACTGTAATTATCAGAAACCAGCTCTTTTCTGATGCTGATTAGTCCTAGTGTCCCATCAGAGGGACTAAGTGAATTCCCTCCTCTCTTTGGTCCTTTCTCCAGGTAACCTGACTATTTTGTGGAACTTGCTGTGTTTAACCTCTGCTGTCAACCCATATTTGATGCATGAGGTGGCCCCACAAGTGTGGTTTCCCCACTGAACACCACAGTAAGTTGCAGACAGAAAAGCAAAGTTTGCTGAGAGCCACTTTGCCATGTACCTGCAGAAGTACAAGCAAAGAACTGCTACAGTAAATCTGATGGCAAGGAGGCAGCTTCACTGCCAGACATCACTAATTGTCAGCTCTATGACCACTGATGTATTTAAATACCTAAGAGTGAAGCAAATTCATACCACAGTCATATGTACATGTGTGGGGTACCTTGTATGGCAGAGCACAACTGCTGGTCCTCAGGTACAGCTCCAGGCTGGCCAGTGCAGCCACCCAACTTGAAGTGGTGCTTAGGGAGAGCCTCACTCCTTTATGCAGGGGAGCTGGGCTCATGCCACTGAGAGATAGGAAATAATAGGAAAGCATTGATGGCTGATTATCTGGGGTGCACTGGCACAGCAGGATCAGCCTCTGCTCACTTACACTCCATGCTGTCCATAGCCCTTGAGACTTTTAATCTTTACTGTGTCCAGATGCTGTCCCAATGTGTCCAGGACAAAGATGTGCTGGTTATGCACTTTCAGTACAATGATTTCTTAGTGCAGCTTAGCTTACCATTCCCTTTCAGGCTTCTTTACCTTGTCCTTTCCCACAGTAATGTCTTTCTGTTGTCCAGTTATTACAGTTTTTATGTGCTTAGAGCCCCTAACTGGTGGCTTTTTGGACTAAGTGATCCTTGAGTCAGGCATTTAAGAAAGCAAGGAGAAACCCTCCTGCCCTCAGGTCACTTATTCACAATCCCATGGTCTCCCAACTCCTGTATTCTGATGATCACTGGAAATTCTCCAAGCTTTTTATTTCTAGACATCATAGGGCCAGACTCTGACAGCCTTATAATGGGGGCATATCCCATCTCACAGGTGGTTCCTCCCATCTCCATCAGGTTATTGCAGCAATAAGCTGCAGCATGAGATGAACACCCGCATCTCTCCCGCCTTTTTCTCTTCTTTGCTGCTTTTTTACCTAAGAATGTAGTTTATTTGATAACTAACCTCTTTTATTCAGCTGTTGGTGGCTTTAGAAAAAAAGGCACTTTTTTTCTGGCATGGATTTGCTTGGTCAGAGCATTTTTGCAAACTTGTATGTGACCTGGTCTGTCTTGAGAAAATCCCATTTCTCGGTTGGCCAGCAGAGAGAGCAGTCAGCATTCAGTGGATGTGCAGGTTGGGACACAGACAGAGGTGGTCCCCTGCACACTCAGCCCTGCCAGTAGCTGTTACAGTTAAAAATGAGTCATTCTGACAGCATTGCAGAGGTGATTTGTATCTTGCAAGGTTGTGGCTGAAGGCTGAGGTATTGCCCTCGACTGCCTGGGCCTGTAATGTCAGTGCAAGCCCTTCCTGCACACCAGGGGCCCTGTGGCAGCATTGTCACACCACTGCCAGTTTGGGGGGTCTGCTCAGCATTCACAGTCCCTACCAAAATGGGGGTGTGACACCTTAGGATGTCAGACCAATTGGTTTGCTATCAGTTTATATTTAGATACCTGGGGTTGCTGCAATCGGATCTGGGCTATTCAGGAAGCAAAGGGGCAATGGGGTGCATTTGTATGAATCAAATTCCAGGATGAGAGCCTTGGTCAGGATGTTTTGACATGTGTGGCCTCCTCTCCTCATACCCTCATTGTCCAGCCAGAGCCCCGTGCATGCTCTGAAGCACCATTGCTCTCCAAGCATCTGCTGTAAAATGGACATCTTTGGTTTGTTGGGTTTTCTTGTTAAAATGAGTTCGGTCCAAATTTTCTCATTTTTCACATTTTTTCCCCTACCTTTTCAGGAAGTGAGGGTTGTAGACTGAATGACTTGAGAAGGCTGTACCAGGGAGTGGGAATGAGGTGTGAAAATACCACCATATCCCTACAGTGGTCACAGTTACCTTGCACTGGCTGTCTTGCAGAACCATTACGGAGACACTATCTCTGACCCAGGTGGTGGCTGTCCCCCACACCTGGCATGAGCCACACTGCTGGAGGGGAGGACCTGCAGAGCGTCACTTCATGTGTCACCTGGCAGAGCAGATGGTTCCAAGTTTGGTGGGGTTGCCCTCCTGTGACACTTGGGATTCACAGGCTTGGAGAATCTCATCTCCTCTCAAGGCAAAACCTGTCTGGACGTCTGTCTCTCTTCAGGTAATTACCTCCTCAGAAATTTGAGGGAGAGAATGCTGGTGATTTTCTTCTGCCTTCTGGCTTCCTCCTTATGCAGGACTTGGCCCAGTTGAGGCCAAGGTTAGTGAAGCACCCGAGGAGTGAGTGTCTGGAGACATCTGCCCAGGTTTGTGCGCACTTCCCTGTGGAGCTCAGCTCTTTTCCTTTATGGTCATGGAGTCAGAAGTGAAGCACTCTATACAAATGCAGCCTTTCAGCAACTTAAATGCAGCTGCAGTAGTGGTTCTGGAAAATCTCTTCAGTTTGACCTAAGATAAACAAATATGGTTGTTTAAATATCCTCAATGTTTCCTTATACTTACAGTAGGAAATACCTCGGATACTGAGGGCAGTTAAAACAAATCTTGCTTAGTTATCTAAGGCCTCTGGCAAGTCCCTGAGTTTCTGAGCAAGCTAAGCCACTTCCTAGGCATGAGGTATACCAAGCTCCATTTTATAGTCATAAAAATAAGCATGAAGGACTTGAGCTGTGAACTGTCACTCACAAAGTCCGACTGAAGTGACATTATTCACCTGATACTCGTGACGAATGTCTGCTTCCCGCTCTGGAGGATGAGCAGGGTGTTTCCAATGAGCTAGATTCCTGACATTATATTACTTAAAAGCAGGAAATGCTCATTTTGCTTGGTTCAGCATCATACCAGCCTTCCCATGCAAGGCTATATCTGGAACCCAAACACTGCAATAAGACAGGAATCATTATACGTTATATTTTTTTCAAACAGCCTACGCAGTAAGAAGATGGTAGTTATCTCAGCCTTCCCTTCTTTTTAGTATGCAATTGTGGTGGCGTGCTTCCCCCGGTCTCAGCTTGGCTGCTGAAATGGCAGCGCACCAGCTCCATGCTTGGAGCCATCCCGAGAAAACGTTCTGCTGCGGCTTTTAACCATTTAGCTGTAAAGCTCCCGCCGCTTCCACCGTTCTAACTGCTGGGGTGAAGCAAGGCTTGCCAGTCCTTGTTTATAGCAAGCGTAATCAGTTCCACTATTTATACTGTACTCATCACAGAGCACTTTGCTGTATGAAATGGTCACAGTTATATTTATACCAGTACAAAAACAAAGTCGTCACAAATCGAGGAGGCAACATTCAGAGTAATTTTTCCTTGCTACGTGATGCTGTTTCTTCGGCAATTCAAACTTTTCTCAGGCAGAGTCTCTCTTAGGAAGAAAATACAGCCCACTGTAAGTCAGGAATCCCACCAGTATTTATCTGCAGTTGTGTTTTTGTCTTGCATGAAGGAAATGCAACAATTTAGTCAAGTAACCTCTACCAGTTGCTACCTCGGTACGAATATGCAGGGCTGCCAGCAAAGTCCGTGGAGTTGTCTTAGTACAGCTGAAAGCAGAGCTCAATCTGCTTTGCCAGAGGTACTAAAAATACCTTTTAATATGCTAAGGTATGTGTCTGGTCAGGAGTTGTTTTCAAATGCATTGTCCATGGAGTTCCCATAAAGTAAACAGAGCTCAATACACTCGGTCCTGAGATGCAAAATAACCAGTGCTGTGGGGTCCAGCTTTTCTCCTTGCTGGCGTCACTGGCAGGGTGCTCCCCCTGCCTTGTTCCCAGCAGTAGGCTGGGAAGAAGGGACGTGGGGGAGATTTGCAGTGCCTTGCCTGCCATATTTGTCAGAGATCCTTTACAGGGTAGATTGTTTACTTAATTGTCATTCTCATTTAACTTATTCGATAATTATTAAATAAAACACCCCAGGTTGGGTGCTTTTGAGATCTGAAAGACCGAGTGAGGGACTTTGCTGCCAGCAAAGAAGACGCACGCACATTCCCAGCATGTCCTGCCTGCCAGCCTTTCCATGCTCACATGGTGCATGGAGGTCAGATCCATGCACAGAGGCAAAGCCCCAGCCTCCTCTGAGCTGGTGCCAAGGGCTGTGTGAGCAGGAGCACCCTTTCCAAGGCACAGAGCCTGATGAAACCTTTCTGCCAATGTTCTCTGTGGCCCTACTGCTTTGAACTGCTGTGGACATCCATGGCTGTGGAATGGCTCAGCCTGGCCCTGGCCACATGGGTGCAGGTCCCCAGCCCTTGCCAGGGACCATGGCGTCCCCACTGCTGGATGCCTGCAGGGACAATGCAGACAGTGGAGGTTGCAGGACATTACCACCCCACTCAAGATAACAGAATCATAGAATGGTTGGGGTTGGAAGGGACCCTAAATGTTGCGGTGATTCAAAGATCACTTTCCCTACCTATTTGAATTATGTTAGTCCCTGCAGCCTAGCTGGCTTTTCTCACACTGCATTGTGTACCGGAACCTTCTCTGCCGCAGAGTTCCTCATTGGCTCCTTGCTGCCCCTCTCCTCGCCCTGCTACTGTTACTGGTTCATGTGCTGTCAGTCTGCCTGCGTGCTGTACCCCAGTTGGTGTGTTCCTAGGTATCCCCCGCCCCTCTCCCCCGGTATAAGACACTCTGTAACACCCCGCTCCTGGCTCTTCGATTCTCCCCCGCTCCTCGCTCCCGTGCGGGGGAAATAAACCCCTGCTTTTCACCATCGAAGAGTCCCTTCTTCTCTCCTTTCTCTCCAGCGCCTGTGACACCGGAGAGCTTCTCGGACCCTGGGTGCGATCCCGAGAGCTCTCCCGCTCTGGAACTGAGCCAGCCGAGCCCGGACCGGCGGCGGGAAGAACGCGCTGCTCTGCCCGCCCGGCAGAACGAGGCTCCCCCGAGGGGGTCGGGCGAGCGGCAGCACCGCTTTACCTAAAGATCATCTAGTTCCAATCCCCTTGCTGTGGGAGGGACACCTTCTGCTAGACCAGGTTGCTCAGAACCCCATCCAGCCTGCAAGGATGCTTGCTGGGCTTACAGACATCCTCAGAAGTGGGGATTAATTGTGGTCCCTCAATAAGCAAATTCCCTGGCTTAGCACTTGGAGTCCAAAAAAACCACACGTGTGCTGAGCATATCTGAAGCCTGACACGTGACAGAAGTACATGTGTGGGATCCGAAAGAGGTGTCATCATCTTCACCAACACTTGGTTTCCTCTGAGCTGGCATTGTTGTGTCTCACAGTAAGGTCTTCTGCCTGGTCTGCATAGTGCAAAAGAGCCTCCTCCCAAACGCTGTTAGAACTGCTCCTTGCTGCTGCTTAATGCCACTGGGAGAGTGATCCATGGAGCTCCAGTGCTACGGCCATTGGTATGGCTGGATTAGCAAATGGAAGCTTTGTTTTGAGCTTTCTGTCATGAAATACCATGCTGCTGGGGCACACAGGCTAGCTAGGGTTTCACTGCCCACTTAAGACAATGAGGGCACAGGGTGATTAAATATTAAGTGGGAAGCAAGATAGGAGCAGATGNTCCTAAACCCTCTTCTTCAAGCAAAGCTGCTGCTGACAAGAAAGTTATTGACCTTCCTTACACTGCAGAACAAGACTTCTGAAAGGCAGCTTTTACTGTGTGTCCGTCTGCACACACGTGCCCGTGGGCCTCCCCATGCCCACGGATACAGAGATACAGACAGCTCCTTCCACAGCAGCACATTTGGCAGTGGGTGTTGGCTCCCAAGCTCACTTTAGCATTAGCAATGGGCAACACTGAATTATTTCCTCACCACTCCTGTTAGCAGCTGGCTCTTCTTGAGGAGGATCCACACCTTGGCTGCTGCTACCTGGTCAGGTGCAAATGCTACAAGGGCTCCTGCTCCACTC
>VZTG01006201.1:3806169-3835094 GCA_013397845.1 Melanocharis versteri
CTCCCCCCCCTCCCACCCCAGGATGAGCCATGTCCTAAACCCTCTTCTTCAAGCAAAGCTGCTGCTGACAAGAAAGTTATTGACCTTCCTTACACTGCAGAACAAGATTTCTGAAAGGCAGCTTTTACTGTGTGTGTCCGTCTGCACACACGTGCCCGTGGGCCTCCCCATGCCCACGGATACAGAGATACAGACAGCTCCTTCCACAGCAGCACATTTGGCAGTGGGTGTTGGCTCCCAAGCTCACTTTAGCATTAGCAATGGGCAACACTGAATTATTTCCTCACCACTCCTGTTAGCAGCTGGCTCTTCTTGAGGAGGATCCACACCTTGGCTGCTGCTACCTGGTCAGGTGCAAATGCTACAAGGGCTCCTGCTCCACTCCCTCCCTCCCTCCCTGACACAAGCATGTGCAAGTGAATCTGGATAAATCGAGGCTCTTTCTTTTCTGAGACCCTTAGGCCAACATTGTACAGCTCCTCTAGTGATTTTAACTTCATAATCCTCCTTATCCCATACCCCCTTGGAAACACTTAAAGATGTTCTTTTTTTTCTGATACAAGCTGTGCCAAAGCTTGGTTCCCTTATGAAGACAAACTAGCAGTGGAAACATTGACAGCTATACAGGGAAATATTGTATTGCTTAAAGAACTTTATTTAGATTGCTCCATTGCGGGGACAGTTGTTTGTTGGTTGGGTTTTTTTTTTTCATTTTGGACGGTGCTAAAGACGCCATAAAATTAGCTACAGTATTATTCCAGTGATTTGTACACGGCATGTTCATGTGCCTTCAAAATTAAAAGAAATAATGATAAAACTAAGCAAATAAATAGTCTTGAGAGGACTAATGCCTTTCCTCCGTGCTCCCAGCAGCCACCAAAGCCAGCGGGGATCCCAGGAGGGCAGGAACGGCAGAGCCGGGGCTGAGCGGCGCGGAGGATCCTTGGGAAGGCTTTGTTGCTCTGCCATAGGGATATTAATGTGTCTGGCCAGCTGACAGCGTGTGTGGTGAGCGTAAACATTTGGCTCCGGCAAAGAGATGCAGACGAGGGAGGCAAGTTGTGCACGAGATGAAAAGGGTCCTTGCGGCAGCACCCGGCTGGTCACGGGCCCACGGGGAGAAGCACACACGGGCAGAGGGCAGAGGGAGGTGCAGCCATCCGGGCAGGACCCTGGCTTTGCAGTGCAGCAGGCACTTGCTTGATGCTTCTGCAGCCTTCAGTGGTCCAGGGAGGGTTAAGAAACCGTGGAAATGCACCACTGAGGGCACATCGGGGGCCGAGGAGAGCTCGGAAGCGGTATGGAAGATGCTTGCAGCACCGCCTTTGACCGTGGTGTGTTTTGCATCCAAACAGCAGCCATTTTGCAGGGAATGGGGAATAAGTGGGTAAAGAGCACCCAGGCCTCCGCTTTCCAGCTCTTTCCAAGCAGGCCAGCTGTCCACACTGGTTCAGGCTTGATTCATGCTCTGGGTTCATTACAGCAATTTTTTAAAGCTGGAGCCTTACCCTGTACGTCCTCACGCACAGCAGTATCCCTGTGCTGCTGCCTGGGGCCAATGAGCCTTTGGGCTCTTACTTTCCTGAAGGGCCGAGCAAGTGAATTTTGCATTTTTTCAGCCTCTAATTCAAATAAATGAAAAATAACTTTGTAAATATTTCAAAAATACCTGGAGGCCTTAGGCAGCCTGAGGAGAAGGGGTGCAAGGTGCTGCTATGCCCAGGGGTGTTACACACCTCTCTGGCTCGTGGTGCTGCGGGATGGGTGTTGTGTGCTGGCTGCTCTCTTGCAGCTGCCACACGTGCTCGTGCACGTGTGTGAAATGGGCTAACTTGGCTTTTCCTTCTTCTGAATGTTCAGCATAAGCGAAGAATAATAAAATGCAATTTTTCCACAGGGACCAGAGGAAACAAATTACTGCCTGGGTGTAGCTGAGGGCAGAGTCTGGCACATTATTTTCTGTGTAATAATTCCCACGAGGCCTTGTGGAAACCCAGCTTTTTTTTTTTTTCTCCCCTTCTCATTTTTCTACTTCCTTAAACTTTCCAAAATACTCTGCTGTAACATATTTTCCTCAGTCACATGTGTTAGTGAGGAGAGAAAAGGTTAAATTCTCCTTTCGTACTATAATGTAATTCATTTCCTGTTTTTCACAACTGTCTAGACACAGATCTAACAAGCATTAACCCTGAATCCCACCATTGGGTTAAAAATAGAGGCTTTAAAAATAAAAGTGTGTGGTAAGAGTAAGATTGTAGGTTTTTACCTACCACCAGGAGACAGCACTTTTAAATGAGAACCATTTAATTAGCTATAAGTAACAAAAAAAATTACTTCAATTTCAGAGGTTTAAAAAGGCTCCTGGTTGCTTTATATATACCAGCAGCAATACAGGCCCTGCTGAGTTGTGGCATGGACAGGTTGATTCCCCCTCAGGAGTTATATTTGTCTGGATTTACACCTCCAGCTATATTAAAAAAAGAAAGAATAAATCCCACTTCAGTTGGAGAGCTATAAAAAGATTGGGGAAAGTAATTTAAGAGAGGACCAGTGTTGAAAACCATGGTCAGCTTCTGGTCAGTGACCCATGGACAAAATGTGCCCCAAGCCCCAAGGGAAAATGATGGCCGTGGTAGCAAGAGGGACCTCGTGCAGGGAAGGCAAGGCCACAGTGTTGGGTCCCAGCATTGGAATGTTTGCAGCCATGACCAGACCCAGAGGGGCTCTCATCTTTTTAGGCTGGATCATGGTTGGGCTGGAGGCTGGCCCCAGGTTAAGCCAGGCAATTGCCCCTCGTGGGTGTGCAGCCTCCTCTGACACTTCCCACCAGCTGGGCTGCCACACTGGAGTGGGAAGAAGGAGAGAAAGAGCTTTCTGGCTTGGAACATGAGCTAAAACCCTCAAAAAAGTGAGAGTTTTGTCTGTGGAGGCAAAGCAAGAAAAAGCAAACTGTAGCCCACCCCAGCTTGGCACAGGGTGCAGATGGAGCGAAGCAGCTTTTTGGCTGACAGTTTATTAAACACGCCTTTCACTTCAAAGATTACCCACAGAGACATCATATTTCATGTACTTCAAGAATAAAAATAAATGTTGGTAAGAATTAGCTTAACCCAATGCTTAGAAGCTCTGTTAAAAAAAGTCAAAATTCCTGGTGTGCTGTGACGAGGAGGAACTCGCATTTCCTGTGCTGACTGCGTTTCTCTGTCTACGAACACAAATCCCGTGGGGTGGTTTGTTTATTTATCCTGTGAAGCTGGGAGTGGGTGTCTTTCCTGTCCCACCAGCCACTTCCAGCCATTGCATGAAAGCAGCAGCACCTTTGGGAGCTCTGGGATGGACCTGGCACTTCAGCTGCAACCTGTGTGTGCTGCTGTCTGCATTCAGGATCTGTTCTGACCAGGACTGAAATTATCCAAGGAAAACATACTAAAAAGACATTTGTTTGTTTTCAACTAAAAAGTGCAGTATACTATGCATCAAGAATGGTGAGGAGTGAACTGGTGTCCTTCCAGCTTAGGGAAGGCCTTTGAACCCACATGAGTTATTTATAGAGCCTTTTGGAAAACAGCTCTTTCCAGTTTCTGCAATTTTGATCATAAGAACAGCTCAGGTTTTGTCAAAAATAAAGCAATCCCCTACATGTTTCACCCCTGTAAAGCAGAGAAGCAGAAATAAGGATTAGGGAAAGGTGGGGCAAAGCAGAGTCATAATTTTAATATTCTTTTTGTAAGAGGTTTTCAAAATGCTTTTTGGCCAATTCTTTTATTAGGCTCTAAGACAGTGAGGGCTCTCCAAGGAAGTATACAGGATGACTTGTTATCACTGATCAAGGCAGACCCTCATCCATGTTTCAGGATGCCTCTCCCTCTATCCCTGACTGCACTTAAAAGGGTGGAGGTGCTAGCAGCGATAACATGGAAATGGGGCCCAACATACTCCTAGAAAGATCCAGTATCCCCCTTAAAGGATTTAGTCTTTGCACATTTAGTCTATTAAAATAAGTAGAGCTTACTATTTTCAAAAAAGTTTGAATAAGAAATGTATCTTAACAACAGCTTTCTTTTGTTTAAAAGGCTTTGCGGTCTTGTCCCATCCTATGTTTCCAGTGTTTTGTGTCTGGGGGGTGTAACCCTCTAACTGCAGATCCGAGTCACGGCGTAACTACAGAGACTTAGGAAACCACTCAAACGTACCTTATATGACAGTGCAAATGAAACTGAAAACAAAACATCTGGATTTTGTGCTTATTTCCATAGCTGGCATAGCTTTCATGAGGCAAGTAATCCTGTTTTACCATGATAACTTCTCCTGTTCCAGCCAGAGGCACATTTCACTTGCCTTCTCAACTGCTTTTCCCCAACTTAGCAGGAGTCATTTCAGTGGGCTCCTACTCACATTGCCTCTGAGCAGGAGCTTGGGTCAGACTGTTTGCAGTCCTGACACTAATGAGATGCAATTGTTCCCCACCCCCAAGAAAAGATTAAAAAATAAAAATCACTCATACTACCAATATGACTAGAAAAAAACCCAATATTTCATAAGCCATAAGTTGGAGCTGAAGGTCTCAGGTCAGTGTGAGCACTGGTGATCTCTTCGGGGCAGCAGTCACTCCTTTGCTGTGGGCAAGTACAGATTCATGAGCACAAGCTCCATGTGAGCACTGTTTCTGTTAGAAGTGAGGGCTTATTTCCCTTTGAGACATGATGAAGCAATAGCTCTATCTGAGATGTTCTACTGTGACAACGAGCCAAGTTCTGGATGTTCCTGCAGAAGAGTTTTTGCTTACAGTCATCAGAAGCTCAAGGCTGATAAGGTCACCACCTTGGAAGCAGTGAGACAACTCTGTGGTTCACATTGTTTGAACATTTATTGCAATTCAGTGTCAAAAATGTTTTACAAAAATACTGTCTGCACAGAACAGCTGTAAAAATCAAGAGTTGAACATGCAAAGGAAGAGGAAAAAAGTGTGCAAATTTATAATGGAAGGATTTTAACCACACAATAATATTAAACAGAAGCCTTATATAAGGGATGCCTTTCACTTCATATCATCTCTAGTTACAACTTCAAGGAAAAATAAAACAGAACACACACTCTCTTCCATATATAAGTCAGTACTTATAATTACTGTAGATTAGTTCCTAAAGATGAGCATATTTGCTATTTCAAATTAAAATGTTCTCTTGGTAGCTGACATGTTAGCATTCTGTGCAGCAGAGGATGGCTTAAGAAAGGCAAATTCCACCCTCAGTTGCCCTCCCAGGAGGAGAAGCAGCAACACTTGGTCAACAGAGAGGGAATTTCTCGTGTTAAGAGTATTTATATACTAGAGACTGCGTGTGTCAAGGACAAGATGGATTTGTTCTTCTAGGGCCAGATCCTGTGAAGCTGATTTGCTACCAACAAAATCACTGGAGGAAGACACTGGATAGAAATTAGGTGCTGATAAAGACTCAGAGCCCGGCAGCCACATGCTGACAGCTGTGTGAATGGCTGACCACAGCTTCAGAGCCTGGAACCAGCATCAGTAGAAGCGATGAGCTGAGAAAGCAGCACAAGCAGAACACCAGAGTCCCAAACCTTGAAGGAGGGAGTGAGTCTATTCCAGCCTGATCAGCCATCAGCTCCACAGGGCCTGTGCTTGTGCAAACAGGCCAGCTACAAAGAGGGGCATTTTAATTTAAAGCTGTCTTTTTGGCAAGGTGCTGATCTACAGGGAAGATGTGTAACATGTTTTTAAGGACAACCGCAGAGAACAACGCTGGTTTGCTGTACCAAGCAGGAGATCAGTGTGAAAAGCACATCTGATTTGTTTGCTACACAATAGGATTTGAAATGTTCCTGCTCTAAATGAAATTCTTGCAGCTAAGGGCCAAGGAATTTTCTGGGCAGGAAAAGCTGGTTTAGTACCTGTGTATGTTCTAGAAGGTGACAGCTTCACAAAAGTAATTGAAGTCAAACAGAAATGGGAATACAAACAGTTTAAAACCTGGGGCAAAGAAAAATAATATAAAACATATTCCCACATACAGAAAGTGGCAGGGTGCAATTAAATGTTAACATACAAAGCAATGTCTTCAGAGCAATACACATTTTCCTAATCACTTTACATAATAAAGGATCTAGAAACTCCCACAGTTAAAAAAAAAGAAACCCAAAAAACATAAGAGGAGGTACACACGCTTTATGATCAAACTTCAGCATACCATAGTTAGTATAAATGGCTTAAGGTATGTACAGCTGAAATAGTGCCTCTTGAAATTGCCACCACATCAAAAACTGGCTTCTTCTAGAAAGCTGAAACAGAGATCTCTGGGATCTCTCCCTTCCTAGGCCTCCTCCCTTGCATGGATCTATTTTTTCTCTTCACAGCACCATGTTCTATGCCGTTGCACTAGTTAATGCATCCTCTAAAGACAATGAGATTTCCCCAGATATGCTGGCAAGAGAAAACCCCAAAGAGAGGGAAAACTCTCCTTTCCTAGTATAAGAACTGATGCATATCTAATGGAAATGCATCAACTAACTGGAAAGTGAAATGTTATTTAAGAAGAACATTCTATTTCCAAAATATAAGCAAAAGTCAGTTTTCCCCTTCACAACAGCTTTGCCACAATTGTCTTAAAATAAAGAGGTCCTTTTTGCCTTAGAGCAGCCTTAAACCATCCCGCCTGGAAGCCCCTGATATCACTCTCAGTTTTGTTACTCTGCCATCCTCAGCCAAGCAGATGCCTTTGCACCACTAAAACACTGACTGCTTTGTTTATAAATGGTTAGCATAAGGTATGTGGATGCAACAGCATTTTGTTTTAAATACTAACAAAGAGTATTGAATTCACTGCAACATCTCCCTGTACCAGCCACTCGAGAAACAATGAGTCTCCAAAGAGACCAAGGCCATCTTTGACAATTGCTGCAGCAGGAAGGTAATGACTGAGGCAGTAACTGAATAAGGCTTATTCTGTTTCTTTTTGTTCAGTCTGTTTTGTTCTGTACAGTAGTTGCTTGGTTTGCTGCTAGTTTGGACACTGACAGCAATATCCCAAGACCTCACACAAGCAACAGACAAATGTCTATGTATAACAAATCATCTTCAGCACTTTGACCCTTACAGTGCTAAGAAATAAAAAACACAGTAATTGAAGTAAGTTTTATAAATAGGAGCCTCAGTTGCACATTAAATCTGCTGTCAGTATGACCCATGCTCTCTGGGTAGAAGAGGCCAGTGAAGGGTTGATAGAGGCGATGGCTGGTGCCAAGACATTCCCAAATCGCAGCTGAACGTTGAGAATTTCCATCTTATGCAAGGAACGCAGTAGGCCAGATTCAAACCTGAGCTTAAAATTCACTCAGTGTCACAATCTCACAGAGGGTAAGTGCTAAGCACAGATGCAGAGTAGGCAGAATGCTGCAGCTTTTCATACCAAAATACTGTTGCCTCCCCATCACTACAGGTTGGCTCACCGTGGGTGGCAGAGGCAAAACTACAAAATAAACTAACCCCAAGTCAGAGCTGGAAACAGAGGATGCCAAGGGGCACAGGTCTTCTCACTGCTGGAAAAAGGAGCTACAGGACTCTCCAAATTCAGTGGCAATGCTTCACTCACTTCACTTGCAAGTTTCTGTCCTTAATGTCCTCACTCACAAAGCCAGATTTCAGCCTTGTCTACCCACTGTCATCAACATGGGAAGGAAAACAGAAGCTGGCCTCCTTTACTCACAAACATCCCCCAAACAAGTACAAGTGTATTTTTCCAAGGTAGCAGTTTTTAAATCACTTTCAGTTGACATAAGTATGATCAGCAGGCTTATGCTTTCCACCAGCAGTCAAACTGATGAATGGGGTGCCAACACCAAGATAAAGCTTGTTACCCTGCATGTGTTTTCCCCTCATCTCTGGAGAGTGACAAGCTCTGGACCATGGCTAAGGGTGGTACAGGCTCACAGAGCTCTCTGGAAGAGTGAAAACTCAGGATTTGCTGTTAGGTGGCTGGAGAAGGGCAGTTCTTGTCAGCATTTTCCTTGTTTTCCTCCCCTCTTCCCACTGCTCCATCTAGAGGCAGCTTTTTTCCCTTTTCGCATTTCTTCCAAGAGTACACAAAGTGATTTAGTTTGTAAAAACACAAATACTGTCATTTTTAAATACAAACAGCTGCAGAAAAGTGTTCTAAGTCAGTTATAAAAATGTAAAAAAAGGAACAGCATATTTAACAATAATTAAATCAAGTAGTTCTTCCTGAATTGTCCTGAGTACTCCTCTTCCTCACAATTTTTGTACATAGTCACACACAGCCCACTAAATATTTACCCTTCCAAGGTATACTGCTTACATCATACACAGAGAAAGTGCTATACAGGAAATCTACTGGCAAACAGCAAAAACTTTCCACTGCAGGTTTTCAGATTGCTATGTATGAGCTGGATTCTTCAAGCTCCACTGTAAAGTGAAGCATTGCATGCAACAGAGGAGACAGTGAGCCAGATCACAGCCACAGTGAAGTGGCCACTTACTCTGTAGGACTGAAAATTTAGCTCTAGGTTAGGGTCAGAAGATCCCATAAAGCAGCTCAGCACAGGAAGCAGAAGGGACTAGGGCACTTGGGTCTTTGCCCCTGGCATGGAGAAAGAACCAATGCTGTCAGGCGCCATGTTGGAAATCTCTTTCTTACCCCAGTCCTGACTGCTAAATACTAATCAGTGCCTAAGCTCCAGGGCTCTGAAACTAAACATTTGCTGCCAGTCTTCCAGTGAATAAAAACCGCATCATTTCATGAGATTCAATGGCCCAGTTCTCCCTATATTTTACCAGCTCCAAGATGACTGAATTCACTTGACAGCAGTGAGAATACAGAGCAGTGTATATGTTGGAAAACATGGGCTTGAAAAAACAGATTCTAACCTCACTTAGGATTTCAACTAGTGCAATTAACCTAGTGAAGCATGTAAGAATTTACCTTGTGAGATTAAATCCAGTCTTTTGTTTCCCTATCACAGAACTTCCTCCCTTATAGATAATGCTCATCCTTGTGTCTTCTCTTTTCCCATTTGCTTAGTCTTTCATAAAACCAACAAATTAAAAGAGGATGGAGTAAAGTCTTAGGTATTCATATGGTGCCTATCATCTAGGCATTCAAGCACTGAGTAGAGCAAGAAAACTAATGTAAAGAGGTAAGCATTAATACAAGAAAAGATGCTTACTATCACAAACATTTCCCTTTAAATCATTGTACAAAATACAAAAGTTCACATTGTACACTGGATTTTTGTTTGAAAGGTACTCAATCTGTTAGAGGTAGAAAGTGGTACATTGCGATTCTGTCTCACAAGTAGGCTAGAGTTCTATCCTAAGGATTTCAGAATGTGTCCTTTTAAAAGCACAAAAGTATTATTAAACTTGTCACAGGGATATTTTTCATAAATATTTCTAAAATGTCATATTTATAAATATGTATGCTAAATAAAACCAGATGGAGGAACAGTTCAACAGTCCTAGCCTCATATTGCTTTCTCTCTATTAGAAACAAACCAAAAGAGTTCTCAAGTGGATGCGGGGCAAATTCATTTTTAACTTCTAAAAACAAAAAATGAAGGGTTTTTTGCCCTGTATCTTGTACTCTGATGATAAAAAAGGGACTCTGTACAACATGCTGTATTTATACACCAGTCCTATGGAAGTCTGTATTCCTTAAGTGCTGCATGTCAGTGAGCAACTTCACCTTTCATCTCTGAGATCCTCTTGGTTCCTTGACTCAGGAGCTTCAAACAAACATGAATATTTACACTATTTACAAATGGAGTGTCCAAGCTCTGTGACAAAGTGTCCTGTAGGAATCGCATAAGCTGCAGTGACCCAAGTTCAGAACCTGAACAAGTTGATAAACTCCTGCGGTGAAAGAGAGGTGGAGCAAGTCTCTGGGTTGTTGGCTGTGCAGGGGTGATCAGTACCCTGGGAAAGGAGAAAACAGTTCTATTTTAGAGAGGCTGCAGAGAGGGTGCCAAAGCATCAGCCAACTTAGCACTGCCCCTCTGCCAGACATCCCATGTGCAAATAGAGCAGAGCCCAGAATAATAGACAGCTCAGAACTGGGCTTAATATCTTAGGGGCAAGTCATCGAAAAAAGAAGCAGCAAAGATCTAATTAATTCTTTTCCCCTCTTCTGAGGGAAGAGAGGCTAGAGCCTACCATCAGCTACTGGAGTTTAACTCCAGAGACATGCCTTGCATATCATCACAGTGGTCAGCAGGTTTTTGTCCTGAGCTGTTTTGCAACCATCAGCTTTCATTCAAGCTAATCCTGTTGCCAAGACTTCCACTTCCATATAATGGGCAGAGGAAGCCACTGGCAGTGCTAAAATGATTTTTTGCAGGCAGCCCTAAAACATGCCCATCTTCCAACCCTCTGGCCCCAATGGGTACTACACATGTTGGATCTCTGAAGCATAGGGAAGAAAGGATCTTAATAGCTGAAGGAGAATTAAGATGTAGGAATTCACTAGGCTATGCAGGCAAACAAACTGCAACACTCTAGTCCAGCTGCAATCAGAGGAAGCACTGGGTGCCCCGTGGCTCATGCCCAAATCAAGTCTGTCCCACCAACACCTCATACCTTCCAGGAAAGGATGTGGCAGTGCCTGCACAGCTGCAGTGTGTCACCATACTGCTCCTTCCGTGGGTAACACCTTATGAGCTTGAAGTACATCTTTTTCCAATCCAACTGTCCTTTGTCAGATAAGATCAGACGTTTGCGAATCTTAAAGAAAAGATACGCACGATTATAGCAGGTCAAAAAACTGATTTGTTCTGTTCAGCTAATGATGTTCTCTCCCTTGCATGTCAGCCTTGCCATAACAGTTCCCTTGCAACACCAAGAAAGCTCTTATTTTGAATATCCAGCTATAAGCATTTTCCTGATGGGAACAGCCTCACCCAATACCATTATGAGGGTCTATTCCCACTTCATCACCTTCACTGCAGGAAGCCTGAAACCTTGGAAGCATTTCCAAAGCATATTACTTTGACCACTGTTTCTGGCTGGCAGCATAGCAAGTAGAGTTGCATTTAACAGTTTTAGAAGTTGAGATATTTTTCTCTAAGGGTCAGTGATTTATCACATTAGCTTGGGAGACACCCACCTCTTTTAGGGTTCATTAGTTGCAGAGGATGGCTTTAAATTTACCTAATAATAGAAATAACTCTTCCAGAGTCACTTCCAAAGTTGGATTCAGAGTGAGTAAATAAAGCCAAGTCAGCAGAGAAATCAGGCACATGGTTCCTGCAGTGCAGAGGTCTAGTATAAATACCCCAGACATTCACCCATAAACAGAGAGGGGTTTTTGTTTGTTTGCTTTTAAGTTTAGATGATCATCAGCCTGTCAGAGATGTTTACACAGGTAAAAAGTGGGTAGCAGCAGGGCTGCTTTCCACATACCATCCCATCACTCACAGAACAGCTCAGAGGGGATTTCTTGCCCTAAAGGGCAAGAAAGTACAGGTCATGGACTACATCCGCAAAGATTCTCTGCAAGGGTGTCAGTCCTGGGACATCAGGGTGATTGCTGGACCCTGCCTGCACGTTTTCCCTGCACACGTGGGGCAAGGAGCAACTGTAAGTCATGCAGTTGTTCCCACCTGGATTAGGATTGAAGTTCAGTGTATGATTAATTCCTCAAGCTCCCATTTCAGGAATCATTGCTGTGGCATGTAAAACCCTCTATATAAATCATCTTCACAGCCATTCTCATGCCAACCCATATTATCAGCTTGCAGCACAGTCCTCAGACCCTATGCACAGCCAAGAAAACACACAGGGCAGACACTCTTTCTGGTGGGGTACACCAAGGAACTGATGGCAGTTTGCACCCTTCCTCGTACCTGTCTGTCTGTGAAGTGGTACTGGCAGAGTTTCTTCCACAGCAGCCGGTCTTCGCTGAGCACTTGGAGGTCAGGAGCCACCTGACCCAGGCTAACCAGGTCCCTCCCATCGCTCAGTCGCTGCATGATGTTCAATTGTAAACACAACGGCAGGTCGGTGAAAGTGGTTCCTTTAAAGGCAGGCTGGAAGAGACAAACAAAACTGAGCTCCCAGGAAGCTGAAAACCTAAGAAATCCTAGCTTGCAGGAGAGCTACTGCTTTTTAAAAATTTCTTCATACAGAGAACAAAGCAGCAGTTCCCTCTTCTAAATAAAGGAGACATCTTACATAGAAATATTTGACCTTCTGCCCCAGAACAGCTTGAGATAACCTCAAGGAAGAGGACATGTATCTGTAGTACAATAATTAGGAGAGTTGCAGTCCAAGCCTCCTTCTCTCCTTTTTGTCCACCGCACATCCATACTCGTGGGACTCTGCTCCCTGAAGCATCACCATCAGCTTTCACTACAGCAGGACATTGGCTGTATCATGGTATCAGCTATTGTCCATCCAGTTCTCTCCACCACGAGGCAGTTGGGCATTACTTCAAGTTCAGCTCCGGTTACACACACTGCTGGGAATCTCATGCTCTTCTGACATGTGTTTTAGCTTATGTCATCAGAGGATCTTGCTGCAACCACAGCAGTGGCTGGTGAATACCCACAGCAGGATTTTTCCCTGCATGGCTTCCCAGGTCACTGCTGGCAGGGCTAGCTTTTCCTCTGGGAGCACTTGAAGGACCTGCCCCTTTCCCACAGGCTGCAGCCCTGGTTTTCCAGGCTGTTCAGCCACACAAAAGCAGATCCTAGCCTAAAGAGACAAAAGGCATTCCCATCCACCTTTGCTTAGCCTCCACATCTTGGTCCAGGATTGTTTTGCAAGTCCACATGGGGCACAGCTCCAGGACAAATTGACCACAGTAAATCTGCATGTCCTGCATTCAGGTGAAATCCAAGGTATACACAGGAGCAAGGCATCAACAAGCACCACAACCTGGGCTCCAGCTGCAGCTTCAAAACCAATTCCAGCCTTATTAAGGCAAACAGCAGCTTCTAGGATTGGGCCCCAACGAAGAAACAATGTTAGACAGATGTGCCAAGTTCATCCTTTACCCTGCACAGAGATGCTGCTATTTTAAGTTGCAGACTCGCAGCGCCCGCCTTGTCTTTGGCAGAGCTATTAACTGTTAAAAACAAGCAGCACACAGCCCACCAGCAGCAGGGGAACACTGCATGAAGCTGCTTTTAATCATGTGGCCCCATCTCCAGCCATCCCACAGCATGGGAGACTCCAGAGGAACAATAAGCACGTCTGCACAGCAGCAGCTCCTGCCTTCCCTCTAGTGCCTCAGTGCCGGCCTGCCCAGACCAGCAACACTGCCCAGTACCTGCAAGGACCAGAGCTTCCCAACCAAAACATCCATTTTGGCATCACCACCCGCCAGGCAGACCTGACGCATCGCTCCAGAAGGAGTGAACTGTCTCTACAATGTCCAGAGGACATTCCTTTCTGTGACAGCCTGGGGCATTTTTTGGGGTAGGACAAATGCACTGGATCCCTGGATCATGTCCCACTGCTCTTCCTTGGCAGGCTGTACTTTGCATTCTTCTGAACTCTGTCTACATATAAGCTTTGCTAGGGCACAACAGGCAAGAGTAAGCTCGGAGACCCTTGGGTCAAAAAAACTCCAAAGCTCACACTTGTATCTCTTTTTCTGAAAAAAACCTGTGTGACTCAAGCAAATCCTTACAAGTTTTTGGCCTAACCAAAAAACCTATCTGCTACTACTTTTCCCTCAGTACTCTTTTTCAGGACTTTTCAAGCATTACTTTTTTTGGAGAAAGAACACAGATTAGAGCAGAACAGATCAGTATGCTGTCATTTTCTGGACAGAAGTTTGTCTTTTCTTTAAAGCAGCTGTAGCACATACAACAGTTTGCAAGGTTGGTTTTTGGTTTTTTGGTGGGTTTTTTTTAATGATTTAGGTCTTGGGTGTTACAAGACATTTCCCCCTCCAGAAACACCACAAGCTCACTGCACCATAGGTAACTGGCTGCACAGAGCTGAGCTTCTTCCCTTCTCTGAATTCAGCTGGTTTTGCTCCAGCTTGAAATGAAGTTATCTTCAGCAGTGTGAATTTTTTTTTGCAAGCTCTACATCTATTTTACTTACTTTAGAAAAAGTGTCTGCAAATCTACACATAAGTATGTATAAAAGGCAGTTCCTTTCATAAGCAATGTTTTGATGCACTTTTGTCTGAATAGGCAGAGTTCAAGACTAGAAGGGGAACACCAACACAGATATCAGCATGGAGAGAAAGCTTTAGCATTTCAGTGGAGTAAGTATCCATTTGAGATAGAAAAAAAAACTGTATATATAGTCCTGGGCAACTTATTGTTGGTATCCCTGCTTGAGCAGAGGAGTTGGACCAGATGACCTCCAGAGGTCTATTCCAACATCAAACCTTCTGTGATTGTGTGAAATGGAACAAGCTCAGATTTGATTCCCATGTAAAGCCAGGTTAGTAATTTATCACCTAACACATCCTTCCCATCCCCACAGATGCTGTTAAAAAAACAGATATTGTGAAAGCAGGACTCGTCCAGCTGGAACAGGTAGCTCCAGACTACTGGAAGAATCATTGGTATTTTCAGCCAGGAAGCATGAAGTTACGCAGCTATTTGAAAATTTGCATTTAATTTGCAGATTATACAAATCTAAAAACCTCAACTATCTGATAAACAAGTTTTGAAGGCAATTGCTCAATTTGAGAAAGCCTGAGTTGACTTTTCACACTGAGGCATGGACTCTGAGGACTGGAGAAGGGGAAATGGTTTTCTGTCCAGCTCTGTTCACACAGCACTTCACAGCCATTATGGAGTCAAGCCACAGCCTGTGACCAGTAACCTCGAGCATGATCCTGGGTTATGTACATTGAGACTGAATTAAGGGAGTCAAGTAATGCTAGGAATGCATCCAGTTATTTTGGCAAGTCCAGGTCCTTCCACTCTGTGCTTGCACTGGGAGTAGAGTGGGAAGCAATCACCCAAACGAGAACCGTTCACACAAAGAGGTTTCATGAAGGAGACAGTATTTTTAGCTTTCAGGATTTGTGCTTACCCTGGTGATCTGAATGTTGTTCAGTTGCTGCTGCCAGTGGAGAATGCTCTCCATCCTGTGCACCCACATGTTGATGTTTCCAACCAGGACAGACTTGCCGACCCGTTGAACTAACGTGCAGAGGGATGTGTACAGGGTCTGCAGCAATTCCCGTATTAGCCTGATGTTCTGCTGATCTTCAAGGACTTTGGTAGAACAGGAAAGGTTAAAAATGGGAATTGTCAAAATCCTTCTCTGAATCTACATGTTTCTCAGGCAAGTCAAGTTATTTGCTATAACTTCACATGCCAAGAGAGCCAGCCTGTACTTTTCTTTTTAGAGGAAAGCACTTAAACATTAGCCAGTCACAGCAGGTTAGACAGCAGATGGAAAGAGATCCTCCCAGGATGAGCAGATGAGATCTGCCATTTCTGCAGCACTTCCCATTTCCAGCCACTGGCAACCAGCCAGTTTTCCCCTCTGATACTGTGCAAGAAGTTATCTATGTGCACCTCTTCCCCATCTACCCCAGCTAATGTGCATTTCTCATTATGTATAATAACAGGCTGCTCTCAATGCCCAGGCTTCAGGGACAGCTTAACATCCATGAGGGAAGTACCACATCTCAACCATGATTCATTCCCCTGAACAGGGGAAGACACCCCCTCCAGAGCAGTGGGAGCAGTAGGTACAGCACACTGCCAACAGGGTGGCAGCAGAGCCTGCAGATATGCCCGGCCGAGGACAGGAGCAGACAGATCTTCTGCAGTCAGAAATAGGACTCAGTAGGATGCAGAAGGGGTGGTAGTGAGGAAAGCTGGCAAAGGAGGAGTCACCTCTCAGATACCTACCAGACTACAGACATTTCTTCCCCTCCCCCCAAGTCCTTCATTGAGGGAAAAGAAAGCAGAACTGCACTACAGAAATAAGCAGTGGTGCCCCTCTTCACCCATTTTGCATTGCCAGACTGTTCTCAAGGATGTGGTTCAACAAAGTACATCAGATTAAAACAGACTCCCCCTCACTGTTTCCATTTCTTACCTTTCTGAACCACTTTTTCCAAAATGTTCATGTAGTTTTTCTGGGCAATGCCACTCAGTGACGTCAGCTGAGACTTTGCTATCAGCTCCAACAGCTGTGGATAAAAATAGAAGTTGCAAGCCTTAGAGCACAGAGATACCTTTCTAATCTTGACTCCTAGTCACATGACACAGCAAAACAGTCCAGAGACTTGTTTGCTGCTTGAAAATAAAAAGGAGACAGAACAACAGAGCAAAGTAATGCAAAGGGGAAGGAGAGCAGAGGCCAAATAACTACACTCACGTCAAAAGAGGTAGGGGAAAAAAAAGGCATTTTAATTATCTTCAGTGTGGGGCAAGAGGGAACTTGATTTCATGGTTCAGAGATGCAGAGAAACCACAGTGGTGCTTGGACTGACAGCCGCTATTCACACCAAGGGAACAGCAAACGGCCAACGTCACCATCCTTCACTGGGGCATAAACAAGCAGTGTCATAAGAGAACACGAGCAAATGCCTGCTTGGATGGGGATATTATTGATGGAGCATTAATGAGAATCAGACTCCACAATTTACGTCAACTCCTGGGTTGCATGGGTTTTGTCAGAGCACTGTTGCCACGATAGAAAGGTTAAGTACTGTAGGAAGAACAAAAATCCGCCCCACAAGAAACCCCTACCCCCCAAGGTTTCCTCCTCTGTTCAGCTCTAACAAACCACCTTTCCCTGTCTGCTCTGTTTACTTGTTAACCTCCCCTAATGAAAATCTTGCTTTTACTTTTGATTAGAGTTTACTTCCCGTCACTGACCTCCTGACTCTTGAGCAAGCTGAATAGTGAATTTGGGCTGCAGTTGTTAAAGGAAGCATTTCCCACAGGGAAGAATTCTCTCTCCTCCTCATCTCTGTGCCACAAGAACAGCTGGGGAAGTTTCCTATGGATCATGCTCTGCAGAACATGTGGCCTGTGATCTTACAAGCCTTTCTCCCTTCCCCCAACATTATATAAATGCACAGACTGTCCACGTGTCAGTCCATTTGTTTTGCATGTACATAGCCTTCTGTTTTAATTTAGAAAGGAAAGGAAAAACCTTTTATGCTACAAATCAATCAACACGTTGCCGCATGACCAACTTATTAATCCTTTATCATCTGCAGCTCCGGTATCCCATTGCTGGCACCAGAGAGAGTCCAGAGAAGGTGCAAGTACTTGTGTCAAGTAACTAAGATGGCTTTTGACTAGACTTGATAAGTCATGAGCTGAACTGTTTGCCCTGCTATAAGAATGACAGGAATGTATCCAAAAAGTCACTGGCAGCCTGCCATGAAGCGGGAGCTGAGGGAGAGGTATTACTGCAGCCTGCTCTGCTCATCTGGGGCATTGGCATGTGACTGCCCCTTAGGAGCAGTGAAGTCGCCTCAAGTGACCAATATCTTCTTCTGTTTAATACCCAGGCCAATACCACCATCAGATGGCTTTGCGTTTACATTCTATTAATATCTTACACCTCACATGACCAAAAAAAATCACCCAAGATGAAAAAAGACCTGCACTAACTCCTTTGAAGGGCAGGCTGCTTGTTTTCTTGGCTTGTTTGGAGGAAACAGGAGATGTGGGAGAGTTGGGTAATATTTGGTGCACAAGCATCAGTGGATTTTCTGGCTATATCAGCTAAATGAGACCACTATAACTAAATACTCCTAAGAACAAGGCATCTTGCAACATGTTTCAAAAGCTTATAAAAGGTCTTTTCTTAATTTTTTTAAATACTGGATGAATAAGTAGGAAAAAACCCCATCCAATGTCCCATAGTAGTCTGTAATACTCCGCTTACCCTTAAGTGTTTAGCCTTCAGACCTTTGATTATAGTGATCAATTTGCCAGACTCCATCTGTACACTGGCCACACATGCACCCAGATCAGCTTGTCTGTGCACAAACAACTGCTGTCTCCAGATTGCACTGTTCTGGAACTGGCACAGAGACAGCTTCCTCCAGGCCGGGTGTTAGCAATATTGTGCCCATTACTAAAAACACCAAAATGCATGCAGTGATAAGCATCATGCAATGTAATACCAGAGGAGTTGGACATCAGGGCTGTTCTTTTAGAAGAACGATGATAAAAATCTCAGTTCCTTGAAGAATGCTAAATTGGTACAAAATTAATTTAGCTGAAGGAACAGATTCAAATTTGCCCTGTCGGTATTTATCAAGGTTCAATTTATGTTCAGTGAACCAGCTCAGATATCATGTGTCACCTCCCTTCTCCTACAGCAATAAACACAGGATGAAATTCCATATGAAAACTATGTTGTGAATACTTCTAGGGCTACTCCACTCCCCAGAGACTGCTGAAGCAACTAGCTAGTCCTCCAAATCAAAAGACATATTTAATTCTTCCGTGCTCATATAATACACAAAAACCAGGTAAGCAGTACAGTTCATCTGTGCCCCATATGCTCCAGTGCACTGGGGGTCTTTTGGTGTTGGCACAGGCCTCGAGTATGGTCTTAGTTAAGGGATTGCCAAACTGGGGTCTACAGCAGTATAAAAAATAAATCAATGTTGCCACTTGCATAATACAGACAAAAGCAGACCGATGAATTCAGATTAATGCTGAGTAGGGTAAAACGATTGGAGAGCTGCAAGCATGTATTATGATGTGGCTGCATTAAGTCCAGCCCACGCTCAACTGAGAAGGACAGATGGTAGGAGAGAGTGCACAGGGAAAGGTTAAGAGCAATTTTAAAAGGTCTGCTTTTCAAATACACTAAGTAATTGCATTCCAGCCGATTTTAACTGGAGCTGAGAAGTCTGCAACACCTCTGGAAAACAGGGCATTAGATCCAAATTCACTCTCCCAACTCCTCAGAAGTTGAGAAAGGTAACCTCGTACCTCCACTAAAAAAATCCTTCCCACAATCTTGCCCCTATTTTGTTTGCTATAAGAGGTCTGCCACAATTATAGAGAAAAGGCAAGAGATGCAGTGGGCTATCCCAGAGCCTCTGTAAAGCTGGTGGGAGGCAGCATCTTCCACAGCAGGGCAGTAACCTGCTCACTTCCCCTGAGTTCAGAGGGGCTCCTGCTCAAACCCACCAGCCATCAGTCTGGAGCAGTTGGTGCAACAAAGCCTCTCAGCTTCAGCAGCAGAACAGATCCTTCTCCTCCCCATAAGCACAAGATAAAAAATAGCAAACAGAACAGTGCCATGTGGCAGGGAACTAGGGCCCTTGTTTCAGGGCCATGAAAACACTGCTGTGCACCCATGACTACTGTGTGCAGCACTGCTTAGACCTGCTAACAGCCAGATGGCACTTTGGCCACAGTCTTGGTTCAACACAGGGGTGTGCAGGCAATCCATACCCAAATAACCACTGCTGGGGCTTACAGCACACAGAGCCAAAAAATCTTCAGCAGTCCTGCTGTGCTGAGCAGGAGAGGACAATCGTGACTCAAAAAGGGAAATGCTCTATAGTGATTAAAATCACAAGTCTTAAACTCCTGAAGTGTAAATTCCCCGCTGAATACCTCAAGCCAGCTATATGAAAGCTGGACTGCACCGTGTGGGGATCCGTAAGTTCCTTATGGTTGGGGATGTGACTCATCACATCTGGACTGCTTAGAAAAAAGTATCACAATGAAAAATTCCTCATCCAGCCCCACCTTGCTCTCTCAGCCCTTCACTTTCTGTGGCTGAAATGTCACACTGGCTGTCAGCTGACAGGTGGAGCAAGAGCAAGGCGAGTTATAATGATTTACAGTGCAGGTGCTGACAGATCTTCATGAGACAGCATCCAGCTGATATTCTTTCAGGACAGCATAAATGCAGGACTTCTAGAGCTAATTGCTATTAAAACTTAAGAAGCAAATTTAAGATACTACTTTAGAAGGCTGGACACAACCTAGATCATATTATTCTAGAAGAGCTGTGCCCAGGCAGCTTAACCTGACCTAAGCTTTTATGATCAGAAACAGCACCTTCCCTTGAGACTACACAGCCATCATATGAGATTTTTTGAAGAAGCAGCCTGCAAAACCTGTCATCTGAACACAGGGTTCCTGAAGGAGAACCAACTTCTGGACTGCAGGCACCTTTGTCTCTGCTCCCATTAATTATGCTTACAGAATGCTTCCAGTCTTTTCATTAAATTTTTAAGACCAGAGAAACCAGGGCTGCTTCAGACCAACAACAGTTTGGGTCCTCTGGGTCAATCACACACTTCCTTATTAGCCCTAAAAACGGAACACTGATTGTTCTGTAACATGTAAGCAGATGCACTAATTTGAAGGATCAGCAAGGACCAAGTCATGGCACCAACAGCTCCCTATAACTTGGGGCTTCCAGAGCTGTACCAGCAGACTGTCAAGATAAGACTGATGTTGGAGGAAAATTTCTTCTACTTCAGTTATATGGACCCACTGGCTCCAGCTGATGGTATTTGCCCATGAAAAATACCTGCCAAGCTTCTTGCAGCTCATACCTCCACCCAACTTGAAGGAGGTGCCCATTTTATCTGTGCACCATTACAAACTCCAAGAGCTTAGCCTGGGTGTATCTAAAGCAGAAACCTCTATGACAAGAAAGCAAACACTGAAGACACTTAAGCACTGTTCACTTAAGTTCAGAGAAATTCAGAAAGGTAAGTTCATGTTAAGCCTGAAAGCCCATTTTGCTACTGGCAAGTGATGCAGCTTATTTCTCTATAGGACAAGCTTGGGTGTAGTCAGCAGAACCTCAAACCTGCTGTTTCTCACCTTTCTTCCCCTACAGACATCGTCATATTCTCTCCCAGCCTCCAATTCCAAACTCCCCTCCACAAAAAGCATTTGCTTGATAAATTAAGTAGCGTGACATTAATATCAGATACCCTGAGCAAGGAGTGGAGCTAGAGAGAATAAGGAGAGGGAAGGAAGGGAAAAATGTTTTGCCTGCCAATATTCAAGGCATTTTCCATGTGACAGATTGCCCATCTGTGTGCTCTAGGAGGCCTGTGACTTGCAAAGGACCATAAACATGATCCACGTCTAGGCAGAGCTTTTCATTAGTAAATCTGGCATATAAGGCATTTTATGAACTACCATCCACTGGAGACTTGGCCAATACAAGCCTTTCACTTTAAGAAGTCAATTTTACAGTTTGATCCATGGTACCAGGTTTACTATCTTCTTTAAACTGCCAAACCACAAGTCAACCTCAATTAGAAAGCTTCATATTTCTCAGTAGTGCTGTATCTGTAAAACTGCTGGGGGAAAGCTACTCTTAAAAGCTCAGAAGAGAGGTAATTTGTAGTAACAAGGACACATGTCAGCTTCCATAGCTTTCAAAACTGTTGTTTTTGATAAAAACATCCCAAATCTGCTGTGAATGAAATCCACATGAGAAAAAGAGAGAAGAAGGTCAGCCTGAGCTCCCCCACCAGACCACACTGACTTCACTGAAATTTAAATTTGCTCTTCAAAAAGTTTAGTGGGATTTCTGCTAAACAATTGCAGTCCCATATGAGACACCCATCACATTAGGCTGAGCAGCAGAAGCCCATCATGTGGCACAGCATGACCTGAGGCCATGCTTAGCAGAGGTCTTTGGAGTTCTTCACTGTCATAAGAAAGTTTGCCAAAGGGATATCTGCAGCACTAAACAAGTTTTATTTTACATTCCTTCTTTATATTTGACTAAAGGGTTATGGCCTTGGCATGAACTGTTCCTTCTCCAGTAATCCCCCTGAAGATGACACGGCTGTGTGTGTGTGTGTATATATATCTCCAGTATCAGGAAACACCAACTACCTCAGCACTGGTGATCACCTCTGCACAAATAGGAAAACAAGTTGTCCCACGATCAGCAGAGCTAGGACAGCCTGAGTGTACATGATTTGGATCCTGCTTCGCCTCTCCGAGAATCCCCACTCCCTGCCACCACTCCTGTAGTGGGACATCCAAGTGATTGGCCTTCCTACACAGCCAGTGGGTCATCACCCCCGATGCCTGTACCCTTCCCAGGGTGACATGTTTTCACAGGTGACTTGTCACCTAGACAGTGTATGTGAACAAATCAAGGTGAACCCGCTCAGATAATTTCTTCCTTAGACACTCTTCATGACACTTGACTCAAAGGGAAAGCAGTACTACTGCTGCTTGCTCCAGAACCTAAAACCTGAACAGCTGTTGCCTCACCAGTGATCATCTGCTCACAAGACATGAAAAGGAGCTGTTCATAAACAGCCTCAAGTTAATAACTTTTTTTAAAAGCTTCTTGAATTCCAAACCTTGGTAAGCATTCTGAAATTCAAGATCAATTTGCAGATCACATGCAGATAAACATACAGGCATCCACAGCCCTCGGGACAGTAGGTCCCCCAACCACTATCACCTCCTTTGCCACCTCAAGCCAAAAGAGAAGCCCTGACCTATTATGCAGAGCCAAAGCATGGGGAACTTGAAGCTGATGACTCCTTCCTTACCAATTAATGGTGTCAGGACTAAAATGTTTGACCCACTGAAAGCACTGCTAGTCACAAAGGATTAAGAGCAATTGTGATCCTTAACAGAGAAGTTAAAATCAGTGCCACAAAGAGGTTCAGCCCATCCCCTCATTCCCAAAATGCTCAGCTTCCCTGAGTCTCTCCTGTATCACCTCAATGGAGACAAAGCTCCACAGACCTCAGACTGGAAATTCCTGAGCAAAGAGGTCTCCACTGCCCTATGGCCTCTGCAGAGAGCCCATGTTCTTTCTGGGAGCTGAACTGAAAACTCAGGAATTAGAAGCCAAACTTTCTGGGTTTCAAAAGTGAATGACACAATTGAAAAGTAGTAGGAATGTTAGGCTAAGGACAACTCATCTTCTACATTATCACCACTTTCCTCCCTTTCCATTTTAACAGACTAAAGACAAGGTTTTGGGCATCTATCCACACACACAACTTCCATTAATTACTTCATGCAGCAAAGCCCAACACACCCACTTTCATGCTCAGACATCTTTTTTGCCAGTGCTTCCCATTATCCAACTGGTGCTCAGTTCAGAACCTCCACCAGCATCACGGCAAAATAAACCCTGGACTTTGACTCACCCTCACAACGTAGTTGAATCGCCTGGAATCCAGGATAGCACTGGAGAAGTCAAGCCGGTTGAAGGCTTCTCCCAAGGTGCAGTAACCATGGCGCTGAGGAGAAGAAACACTCTGGGTCATGTTTTGGCAGACTTGAGTCCAGACAGCGCCAGGTAGATGTGACACAGGGCATCTCAATTTAGCAAGATGATAGGTACAAACCATGGGAGCAGCTCATAGCCAGAGGAGGCTGTGCTTACTGACATCTAGAGTGGGCATGGCCCAACGTAGACTATGGCAGTTTCCCAAGAGAGACCCAAGCTCTGCTCTTGACCCATGAATTTATACGTGAGAATGAGCCACACATTCCTGGGGTTCAATATATAGTGTCAGTTCAGAGCAGTCTCCTACAGCCGCTTCTCTCCATGAGTGCAAGCGAGCCGTTATGATGAATTCCAATGATTTTCCATGTTAGGACTGTACTGGGTGAAAGCCAAGAACAGTATTATGGCTTGGCCTGCAAATGGCTGTTTTTTTTAAATGAGGGAAGCAAACAAGTCATATTTTAAACACATGTACAAAGCCTTGTACATCAAGCCCTGGATCCCTGATAGGGGCTTAAAATCATTACTGAAATTCCAACCACAAGCCAGATCTTCCACTTATCTCTTAAGAGCTTCTGCTGACTTATATCAGCACAGGATCTTCCACTGCTTGTAAAAATTGGAAAAGAAAACAAAGAACCTATAGAGGCACTCACCTCTTTTGTGCTTCCCTTGTGAACATAGATCCACTTCTCCTGGTGGAAATCTGTTTGGACAAAAACATTTTGCTCAGTTAATCTTCCACCTCACAGAGCTGTATCTTTGTTCTGCTTATAACATTCACTGTCTTTTAGTACAAATTAAGCTATTTTGTTTACACCACCACACTTGAAACCAAATCTAACAACTTGCTGAGCTGCTGCTTTGTTTCTATACAGCTTCATTTGAGACTGTAGCCCTAACCCTTAGAAAGGGCTTCTGTTTCACTGACACATCTCAAGACTGTAAATGTTTAATCTGCCAGCCACAGATATACCATAGCACCTCCTCTTCTTTGGTCCCAGACAGTAAGTGTGGCTGACAGCCAGGTTTTGTTGTTATTGATTTTATTAACTATTTATTACCTTGGTTACAGGCTTGGGATTGTATGTCAAATTTGAAGTTGAGCAAAAATGTCATGAGACTCCAGGCATGTAAGAGACAGCTTTTAGCAGTGAGGTCAGGCTCAGAGGAGCATGCTTATGCTTGCAGCTAACTTGCTAAAAAAGAAAAAACTATGTGGGACCGAAATTTTCCTATTTCTATTTGCCCCTCCCTTCCCTCAGAATGGGAGTTGTCCCATCCATTCCCCAAAATAACTTCCCAATACCCAGCACACACTGCTTACTCTGTTTGCAGAAGAGCCTGTACTATAAGCAGCTATGCTGCTCAATCCTTCTCCCACTCCATTTTCACATGGGCTTTTGACCCTACTTCCACCACACACTGGCAGTTTAACAGCTAGCATAAAATAAGTTCTCCTCCCCATCCTGCTGGACTCCTTTCCATAAAGAAAATATTGAGCTCCTAGAGCAACCTGTAAATTTATGAGCTGAAGCTATGGAATGTACTCCTGCTTGGTACTGCAAGTCCAAAGACAGACTCAGTCTCAGTTACAGGCATGCTGACCCTGCATCAAGCCCTTTTTAATGGTGGGTCACAGCAGAATCCAGCCAAAAACTGTCATGGTAACATTTGTTTGTTCAGAGAACTGAATATACTGAGGGGCCAACTTTTGGCAACAGTTTCCAAAATCCTGGGGGATGCACAATGAGTTAATAGCAGTGTGGGAATTGCAACTCATTTCCTCTGGGTATGTTTATATTTGTAGCCTCCACATGTAACTCCAGTACCTATCTTGCAATCAGCCCAATGCAGACCTTGCTGTCCCTGCAGGCTCCCCCGGGTCCTCCCCCAGTGCCCCATCTGAGACCCCGGCTGCTCACTGTGCACACAAAGATTTCAAGCCTTCTATTGTTTTGAGCGAGCTGAAATCTTGCTTCATTTTTCATGCACTCCGCACACAGAGATAGGATCAAAGCTTACATTCAGGCTTGTAGCCTCCAGTAATGTAGATTAGTGCTCAACATGCATATGGAAGGAAGAATAAATTTAGCCTGTTGTGCACAAGGAAGTCTACAGGGGGAAAATACTGGAACTGGTTCATCTGAATGTACCATAGGAAAAAATTACCCTCCTGACAAACAAATGACAAAAATTTGAACACAACAAGCACAACTCCTCAGAACAGAGATTACTAACAGGGGCATAAATCTTCATGTTAAACTGTATCCAAGTTCTCTACTTAGGTCAAACATGGGCGCAAAGCCCTTCAAGACTCTAGAAGGTTCTTCATGCACTGTGCAAAAAACATGTGAAGCATTTTCCATTCTTCTGCAGCAACTTTTGTTTAAAAAGAAGTCCAAAAAGATGTCTTACATTGAGTCTTGGCTTTGTTATTCAGCAGGTCTTTTTTTCTCTTCTTGGCAGCAACATCATAGTTTATGCTGTTGAAGAGATTCTCTTTGTTGTGATCATCTTTTTTACAAAAGCTGTGAATGACACAAAGCAAGGATTCTGTTTATTTCTGCAGTCTGTTGAACACTATGTTTCCTGCAAGGAGAGAAAATACACAGGTTTTTATTGTGGCCTCCAAAGCTGCCTCCTTGCAGGCTGTCCTTGAGAAGTAGTCTGCACAGTTTTAGCATCCAGGAATGGTGTTTTTAAAGGAACCTCTTGTGCCTCAATTCTGGGCTAGCCAAGACACCCATGACAGGAGCAAGTCACACAGATTACACAGTTAGTGCCAGGACACTGCTGAGCAACGTTCTTTTCCGCTCTTTAACCTGTTTCTATCCTTAAGTAACACCATATCCTCCTACTGTAGGTAGCAGATTGCTCTGAGCCAGTCAGACTGCTACGGAAGAACATATTTAGACATCCCTGAAGACATATATATGCACTCAAAATATTTATTAACAAAAGAATTCCTACAAAATACTATTTCAAGCTTACAGGAAAAGCTTAGCTGAGGTTCAGACTTATCTGATGGTTTTCCAGACCCCGCAGAGTAGTGACTACACAAGTTAAGAGCTAGGATCTCTTATCCAAGACTGCCCATTGTCTACTTCTGCTCGAGCTCTGCTGTAACTGTATTATTAGCAAAGGGAGCTATAACCCCTTATTTCCTTCAAGGGCAATGAAAGGCTATCTATAAAGAGGCTGTGCATCAACATCCCCACATTCTGCAGACGTGCAAATCACAAGCCACAACGCGAAACTGCGAAGTCCCTGGGCAGCCACGGCACTGCTGCAGAGATGCCTGGGGCTGGCAAGGGACGGCAGCACCACCAGGGGCTCTCAGCAGAGGCCCCAGCACACAGCCTGCTGCCCAGAGCTGCGGGATGCCTCACAGGTGCCAGGGAGAAGACAGGCCATGCATCCAAGAGAACAAAACAGGGCTGTCCCCACTGCTCCAGCAGCTTGCAAGGGATGAGACATAGCTGTCTATAGGCCTAAACTCGAAAAAGGGTCCCAGGCACCTCTCTGCATCTCTCGGCTGCTGTGGCTCAAACAGCCCTGGAGCTCTGACAGGTGCCAAAACATGCTGCTGCTGCTTGCAGCCCTGGGCAAGCTTCCTCTGCGACAGCCACGAGGACCCTTACGCAGCCAGGAGGCTTCCTGTACAGGCCATGTGTTTACAGTGCTTAGTCTCAAAACCCAAACACGAGCACCATACCAAACACACCTCTGACAGCTATTCAGCACAGTCTCCTGCAAAGGAATGAAACCTGTGGGACAAGGCTTCTTGTTTCCCCTGTTCACTGGCTGTCTGCATGACCACACCACCAGCACATGCAAAAGCCAAGTGACCAAGTCAGAGTTCCAGCCCCAGGAGGAACCCAGATCCCCTCTGGCATGATCCAGACAGGTGTTCTGCTTTGGCACCTGCACATGGCCCCAGCGGTGGAAGAAACCTCTCCCAGTTTTGGAACACCATAACCCTCGGCTCCCCCTTCCTACTCCACATCTCCCTCACAGGGCATCCAAGCTGTGGAGAAGGCACCACTGCTGTGGGCTCCACAGCAACACTGCAGAAGGGGAAAAGCAGCAGCATTGAAGGTGGATAATATTCACAGAAACAACGATTTGGGGAACCAGACGCTTCCACCAGCTGCAGCTTGCTCAGAACCACCTAAACCTGAGAGCAGAACATCTCAGCTGCTCATGTACCCCATGCATGCTGCTTCCTGCTGGGGGGACGAAAACCTGAGAACAGAATATGGCAGTAAGGAAGAAGCTGTTTTGGAATATCCAAGCTCATGTTTTATCATGGTTGCACAAAATCAATAGGGGGTCAGGTTAACACGCCCCATGCAGTGGCAGAATCTGAGCCCAAGAGCACAAGATGGATCTGCTTTAAATCTCACATGTCAACAGCACACCCTTGCCTGTTGACTTCCTACTGAATGACTCTGTAATCTGAAACCACCATAACAGCAGCAGTGGACGAACTCCAGCATGGGAGGCAGATTATTTCCCTGTTTATGTACTGCGAGGTTTCCACACACTTCTCCAGGGCATCTTGACAGGTTGAACAGTTGGGCACCTGGACCTGGCACTGCAAGGACTTCAGCCTGGGGCCAATATGTCACCTCCTTGCTTTTAAATGGGAAAAGGGATGTATAAACCCATGCTAAACTCAGTATTCCCAACACACTACCATCAGCCAGACATTTTTCTACCTATTTACAAATTACAAACCTAAACTTGGTTTTTACTAACAGCTTACATGAAAGAGAGCAGGAGATACCTCCTTGCACAGTAACATCTCAGCAGTGGCTTACAGCAAATCCCTGCTTACTCCAAGTCCCTTTGTCATGGGCATTCCTGACCCATCCCTAGCCCAGTGGCAGCAACCTCAACTCTGGCAGCTGAGGAGAAAATGCAGCTCTGTGAGAAAAGTTCGGTTTTGACAAGAGCGATCTGGGCCGAGCCCACGACACCCACGCACTGCAAAAGCTTCCTGCCCGCACCATCTTGGGGGTTTGTTGATGTTTTGCAGCCAGATTAGTCAAGCAGCACGTAAGGTACATTACTCATGGCCTGGGGAGGATTTATGGCTTCAGACACATCATCCTTCCCAGGCCGAGACCGGGAAGCCCCAAGCAAGTTTGTTTCGGGGGTGGAGGGTGGGCAGCCACCTCCAGGGCCCCCAAGAGACGCCCGGCGATGCTCCCTGGGGGCACAGCCCTCTGGCCGCGGGCCAGGTGAATGTTTCATCTTTTTCTCGATTTTTCACCACACTCCACAGCCGTAAGGACGGCCCGGCCTCCTGGGGAGGAATAGCCTCCACAGGGACGTGGGGACCCCGCCGGGGGCTGAGTGACCCCCGTTCGGAGCTTCCTTTAGGCCGGAGGGGCCGCCGAGCCCTTCCACCGGGAGGGCCGGGGTCACCCGCACAACGACCCCGCTCGGCCGACAGCGGGGCGCCCCCTGAGCCGGCCCGGGCCGAGGGGCCCCGCTCGGCCGACAGCGGGGCGCCCCCTGAGCCGGCNCACAGCTCCCCCCGCCCCCGGCACCGCGCCCCCTGGCGGCGCCGCCGGGCAGCGGGGCGGACCGAGCCGCCGCCGGTACCTGCTGATGTCGCCCACGAAGCCGCCGCTCTTCTCGTCCAGGAAGCGCGTCCAGCCGTCGGCCGTCTTCACCCAGCTCTGCCCGGGGGAGCGCCAGTCCTGCCCCAGGAACGGCATGGCGACGGCCCACA
>VZTG01006201.1:3835225-3909549 GCA_013397845.1 Melanocharis versteri
CGAGGGCAGTACCCGGAGCGGTGCCGGGCAGACGAGGGCGGTGACCGGAGCGGCGGCTGCAGCGGTGCGGTGGCTGCGGGCGCGCTCCGCGCTATTTATGCGGCGGCGGCGGCGGGCGCGTGTTGCCGGAAGCGCGGCCCGGCCCCGCCCCCCCGCACGTGGCCGTGTTTATCGGGCACAGGGGGCGGGGCCGGGCAGGGGGCGGGGCCACCGGCGCTGCGCGTGCCCGGCTGAGCGCGCGCCCCCGCCCCCGCGCGTGCGGAGTTTTCGGGCCGCGCGTCGCGGCTCCGCGCTGCCAGCGTTGTGTGTAGAAAGCACTGAGTGTGGAATACAAACAAACGTAAAAATAGTGTTTTAGGCATATCTCACTGCCATATATAGCTCCCATGTTCGAGTTACTGGTACAAACGGTATAAATATTTGTGCAGGCATGTTTTCATAGGCTTATAAATATGTTTTCGGTATTTATGTGTTGCAATATTGTACCATACAATAGTATATAATAGTGTAGGATGTAATATATGCATTGCAAAGTTACCTTTATAGAAACACACGGAATAGAAATCCTGCCCTGCAAAGTGGGTTAAGCCAGGCAGATCCATGTCACTGAAAATACCATCATCCTTTTAATGAGGATCACTCGGCAGCTCTGAAGCGCAGTTGGGTTCGATCTGCAGAAGCAGATAAAGAGAGAAATAAGTGCTAGGGAAGGCAGACACAGGATTTCCCCTGTCTCTTTTAAAAGCCGTCAATTTAGAACCTTGTGAAAACAAACAGAATAAATATGTTACCTATTGGTTCTATATAGAGAACACTATGTTTATAAAAATATTATATATGGAATGTTTTCTAAATGTATGCTTTATATGTATGTATTTTATACTTGTGCAATGTTTCATGTCTATATAACATTTTATGTATCTATGTTTTACATATTCATGTGGGCTTATATGCATTATGATTTTACATTCAGTGCTATTTATTTTCATATTTTATAGATAAATATGTATGACTGAAAGCATACTGTCCTATATATATATGACAGTATAATATATGAAATACACATGCTGTATACACATAGTTTATTTGGTGCATGTACCAGCACTTTTTAGTAAAACTCTTATTTATTGAACATTAAAAACACAGGGTTTTTTGCATCCAAGCCCAGGCTGCGGGAGTACCTTCCCAACTAAGAATGTGCTATGGCACATTCTGTAAATATAGGACATTTTGTATTAGGATTATGGCATATTTGCCCTGTGCTATGGTATATGTATCTCAATACACGTATTTTGGTTTTGCCAAGTCAGTGTTACTTGGGGACACCATGCGTGGGGTGTTCTGGGTGTCCGGGAGCAGCTCCAGCCCCGCGGGAAGGGGTGGGTGGCTCTCAGGGCAGGCAGCCACCGGCACAGCCTGGCCTGTGCTTGGGGCTGGGGGCTGAAGGGACGTGGCGAGCGGGGCCGGGGGGATAAGCTGTCCTAATCCCGTCATGTTGCAGCCGCTCCGTCTGTGCTGCCGCTGCCGCAGGGCCCTCGGCAACATCTGCTGCTCACAAGTGACAGTGTTACGTATTTACCCTCAAAAAACCAGAAAAACCCTAATAAAAACAAGCCCTGGAGGTGTGGGGAAGGCTGCAGGTGCAGATGCAGTGCTGCTGGGGCTGAAGGCAGTGAGTGGGAGCTCTGCAGGCAGGAGAGCTCCCTGAGGCATCTACTGATGCTGGAAGCTTCGCTCCAGGAATGTTGGCTGCCCCTGGCCACCCCATGTCCCTGTCTTGCTGTGGCTCACCTGTGTGGGTGTTAAAGAGGGTCAGTGGGAGGAAGACTGAAAACCCAGCAGCTAAAAGCAGCCAAATCTGAGGGTTCTTGCAGCCCCATGGCACAGAGAGTGCTTGAGAGCAGTGGTGAGCCACAGTGCATGTGGAAGTTGAAATCCAGATATGAGAGCCCTGGGGCTGAGGTCTCTTCCTTCTGCCCACCTAATCCACCCCTACAGAGAAGCAGTCTCACCTTCCCTTCCAGGCAGTGCCAGCTATTATTCAAGTGTCAGGAGACATTGTTTGAGCTGCAAGAGTGCTTTGAGCTGCAAAATAATTTTTGGCTTTTTTCTTCTGCAATTTAAATGCCCTAAGCATCTTTCAACAGCATCACTGCAGGTAACACCACCCTCCACACATCAGGAGACTCCAGAGGGGACCAGGTCTGCAGCAGTGGAGATGTTGGGGTGAGACCACCTCTTGTGTCCCTGAATGGCTGTGGTCACCTATCACCACGTCCTGCCCTGCAGCATGGGTGTGCTGGTTTTGGCTGGGGTAGAGTTAATTTGCTTCACAGTGGCTGGTCTGGGGCTGTATTCTGGATTTGTGCTGAACACAGGGTTGATAATGTAGTGATGTTTTTGTTATTGCTGAGCAAGGCTTACACAGAGCTAAGGCCGTTTCTGCTTTTTGTACAGCCGTGCTGGTGAGGAAGCTGGGGGTGCGTGGGAGGTTGGGAGGAGACACAGCCAGAACAGGTGACCCAAACTGACCAAAGGGATATTCCAGACCATATGACACCATGCTCAATAAATAAAGTGGGGGGAAGAAGGAGGAAGGGGGGATGTTTAGAGTGATGGTGTTTGTTTTCTCAAGTCACTGTTTTGCGTGATGGAAACATGTTTCTGCTCTCCTGGAAATGGCAGAACACCTGGCATTTCGGTATTGGAAACAGTGAATTAATTCTTGATTTTACTTTGCTTGTGTGAATGGCTTTTGCTTTCCATATTAAATTGTCTCTATCTCAACCCACAAGTTTTCTGGCTTTTACCCTTCCAATCTTCTCCCTGATCCTGCTGGTGGGGGAGTGACCGAGCAGCTGCCTGGGGCTTGGTTGCTGGCTGGGGTGAAACCATGACAGTGGGTTCAGCCAGGCAGATCCATGTCACTGAAAATACTGTCACATGTCACTGTCACTGAAAATACACATCATTAAAATGTGGATCGCTTGGCAGCTCTGAAGTGCAGTTGGGTCTGGTCTGCAGAAGGGGATGAAGAGAGAAATGAGTGCTAGGGAAGGCAGATGCAGGGTTTAATTTCTCCTGTCTCTTTTAAAAGCCATTGTGATCTGTCATGATAACCCACAAACACCATCAGCCCTTGTGAGCAGCCAGGGAGCTGCCACTGGGCTGCAACAGGCAGTCGACTACTGACTGAAAGCACCGTGTCAGACCACAACCCAGTGAGAGCCACGGGTTCAACAGAGCAGGTGGTGTGCTAAAACCTTTGGAGATTTTAACATGCTGTGGCAGGAGAGCTGCCACCACTGGCACTGTAGCACAGCCTGAATCAACAGTAAAAAATTTTATGACTTAAAAAAACCCAACAAAAAAACCCAAAGTGAAGCTCACTGTGCAGACATGCAGGTGCAGAGCCAGGGTTGGCCAGGCTGGACCCACTGCAGGTACTGACATTGTAGAAATGGTGGCACAGAGAGAAATTTGAGATACTGCTCCAGAGCACAGACCCTTTTCCCACAGGCCAGAATAGATCCTGTCATGGCTGAGCTACTCTGCTCCTTCTTCTCCTCCTCCACCTGCTGGGCACAGTAGCAATGGTCTGCACGGAGCAGGTCACAGGGGGGCAGCTTTCCTGAGGGCCTCTCCGACAGCGTGCTTCCACACTGGTGTGTTGCAGGGCAGCAGCTTCCTTTAGTTACTTCAGCCTTTACTTAGCAGGTGCCACAGGTACTCGAACCCTGCCCTCAGTCCTCCACAGACCATTGGCATGCAGGGGTTGAGGAGCAGGGACATATCCATGTGCATGCCTGGGACGGTGCAGGGATTTGTAAAGGAACTGGTGGAGGCATCAGCATCAGTTTTGTCCAAAGCTGGTACACCTGTAACCAATCATGGCTCTGTGTTTACACACCTGGGAATCGGCAGCAGAGGGATTTGAAGTGGCATGTTTAGCTGTGAAAGGAGAACGTCCCCGCCCTACACCAGTGTGGTGGCTCATGTGGGTCCCTTGCAGCAGCATGTCCATCACAGCTGGCAACTGTGGAAGCCAACTGCACAAGCTGCCCGCTGTGCATGTGTGTGTGCAGACATCAAGTGTTGTACAGACATCAAAGCAGCTCTTTACACGCCCTCCTGGAGTCCAGCACACCACCCACCTCTGCCACTTTGAACCCCTTCAAGGCTGGGCTCCTCATGCCAAGGAATGAGTTTTATCTCAGGGCACATGGAATGGCTCAGTGTGGCTCTGCCATTGTCCAGTGCTGGTTGGGGCCAGGGGGAATTTACCACACCACAGTTTCAAAAAAAATATCCCAAACCCTGTTATTTTTGGGACAAGCTGGTGCAGGGTGACATTGCAAAGTGGCCACAGGTTGCAGCTGGGAGTGGACACAGTCCTGGTGCTGCCACTCTGCATGGGGGGTGGTGAGGACTTTATTCCAGCAGTATCCCAACTTCAACCTTTGCAGACATGATCAGCACATAGAGATACCATAGGTCAAAGCTAACTGTGGAAATCGTCTCTGGTTGTGAAAATGGGCACTGAGACTGGGGGCCAACAGTGCTGCACTGGGCAGTACAGAACAAAATCTGGCAGCATTGGTTTGCAGAAGGGCTATGGGTGATGTTGTGACCCATGTGGGTTCCCCCAGCTAAGTCGACATCGGGAGAATTATTGATGTGGTCATTGCATTATCAATGTATGCATTAAAGGATGCATTTCCCATATGAGAATAAAGACAGAAACACTCTTTCAGAGCAAACTCTAGGCAGCAAACCCTAATTTGCCACATCTTACAGGATCCTGCCAGTGCAGGACTCAGGCCATCCCAGATGTGCTCCCACCATCTGATGCAGAGAGGTAGGGAACCCATGTTTGGCTGTGGCCCCCTGTGCTCTCAAACCTCAGAAACAAACATGTTCCTCTTAGCTAAAAAATGATCCAGCTGACAGTCCCTTAGAGAGACAGACCTGGAAGCCTCCATGCATTCATTCCCAGCTAGGCATGCCGGCAGCTGAGTTCATGTGCTGTGGTTCACGCTGCTGCGGGAGGTTTTGCCATCTGGGAAAGCCAGGCAGCGATGATGAACGGCATCTAACCTTGAGGACAGTGAGTCATGGTATGGCCCAAGCTTTATTCTACTACACCTCTGTTCCCTGAAAGTAGCAACTCACTGTCTGAGAGCAAATGTCAGAAATAAGCTTGGCTCACTGGTCTGTGTGCTCCAGGGATGCTTTAGGGGAGCTGTTTTTACCCTGGGACTCCCTGGATGTTCAGAGGTGTCCTGTGGAGCCTTATCTTTCAAAAAATTCAGTAGCTCTACCCTGGATCAGGCCTTCCTTTGTCCTTGGGCATGGGAGGGGACCCTCATGCCCCTGCCCAGTAGCCTCCTGGAGACTACCTGGTAGACCTAGGTCCCTTGAGGCACCCAACAGTGAATCTCCTTGGATCCTTCCAGGAGAGGGATTGTCACACAGACACCAATGGCATAAATGCCTCTCACCACAGAATCCTGATCTGAGCATTACCCAAGCCTGGGCTGAGCACAGGTCTAACAGCAACAGCGGCACCCGGCGATGTCTGCTGTTCTTCTCATCATCAAAGCATTAGCTGGTGGGAATTAATCCTCATACCAGGCAGGCAAGTCTCATGACTCTCGCTCCACAGAGAGGCAGAGTAAATGATGTGATGAAGGGTGAATCAGGTCACAGCTGCGATGAAATCACAGCAGTTCCTGCCTGCCCATCCCGTGACCATTAGACCTTATGTACTCATCAAGGAGGTAGCTGGCATGCAAGGATGTGCAGAAGCCAGCCTCTCCTCTCCAGGCAAGTTGCACAGCCCACGAGGAGGTGCTGGGCCATGACTCACCTTTGAAAGCAGGTTCCAGTGTTAGATGAGGTCGAGGAGTCGCTGGGTGCATCCTCCAGTGACTCACTCCAAGGGTCTGGCAGTACAAGGGCACCCAGTAAAGGATGCTGAAAGGCTGAGGGAGGCAGTCCTGGGCAAGCTTAAAATGCCAAACTTTTTCTTTGCCTTTGAAAGTCTGAGCTTAAAATTTTAACCCTCTGGATGGGATCTCGGCTGCTGATGTTGGGGTGAAAGGACCATTTATGTTAATCACTAGTGAGAACTTAAGCCAGGACACTGGCTCCAAGGGCAGCCAGCTGCTGCTGTACCTTGGGTGGGTTACCTGATCTCAGGAGAAGCCTGCTCCACTCTGAAATGGGAGAAGTGCTGAGCTGCAGCTCCTTGGGAACCAGAGAGAGAGGAATACAGTTTCCTGGGTAAATACCTGCAAGTGGGTTTAGTGTGAAAATAAAAAGTATTTAGGAGAAGTAAAATGATGCTTCTGTGAACCTCAGTTCACAGAAATGTACCCCTAAACACAAGATGATGTGCTTAGGACAGACAATAGAGAGGAGAAAGCCACAGTAGTACTGGCAGCTCCCCATGCACAAAAGACAAACACTGGGGTGTTGTCTGTGAGCCAACTTCCATGTTTGTCACATGCAACGGGCCAGCCCATCCTCCCTCCTCCCCGTGCCGTAGGTAGATTTAAAGGAGGCAGGAGGCTGGCAGCAAATTAATGTCAGCAAACCAGGTGAGAAGAGGAGCAGCCCGAGGGACTTGTATCTTGTCAAACTGGAAGTATATCTGGGAATTATTCCTTGCTTAAAGTAAACTGTGCACAGTGTAGCTGACAACAGGCTTTGGGATATGATTTCATAGCAAATATATATTTTCAATGTGAAAAGGTGTCTCCACCCCCTGCCCACTGCATTAAGCCCAGGATTTTGCAGTCAGGAGCTGTTAGTACCGGACATTCAGTTCCACAATGCAGAGGATATGGAGTACAGAGCTACAGTGGGCAAGAGGCCAGCAGTGTCTGAACCGGCTGTGGCAACAGTCCTGCAGAATGCAGGTTTCTCTGTGGGACAGCAACAAACCAAGCCAAGAGCTGGATGAGCATCAGGGCCTCCCTAAGGTACACAGCAGTGTGTGCGCTGCACTGCCAGAGCTGGGGAAAGCAGAAGGCGCTGAAAGGCACTAAGCTTGAGGGTATCACACCTGCAAAGATCAAGTCCGCAGTGGGGTTGGCTTGGCCTGGCTTTGTAGCACAGGTGAGGGTTGATCTCCTAGAATAATCAGTGACCTCTTGTAATTAACCCCGGGGACATCGAACAATGGCCATGCCTTTAATCTATTTTGTCCTCTCTGTGGCAGATCACGGCTATGGCTCTTACAATAAGTCTGAAGTTTGTTCTTGGTGCTGCAGTGTTATCTGTGGCTTTTGTGGCCCCTGTGTAACAAGCATCACTGCCTGGTTGCCCACAGCTTCAGGGCACCCAATTTGGTGACCCAAATTCTCCATTTTTTTCCCCCCAACTGCTTGTATTCTCTGGATGCCTGTTGCAGGGAAGTGGTTAATGTCAAGTACTCCCTTTTGCAGCCTTGTTGCATCTTCATTTTCCTGTCTCTTAAAGTGATTCAGGGCCTTCCGAGGTGGAAGGATGGTGCAATCCAAGGGCAAGCCTGCTACAGAGGACAGATGTCCCTGGAAGGGAAGGTAGGAACACAGATGGAGGGAATGGAGTGTGAAATTTCCACCCTTCTGTCCCTCCAGCAGCCTGCAGAAAGCAGCTGTTTCCATCGTGTGAAGAGTCATCCCTGGGCAGGGCAGTTTCTGAAGGTGAGAGGTGGCCCCAGGCGAGGTCTGGGAAGGTGCCAGGGCATTACAGCCCTGCCCATCAGGCATGCTGCCCGCTCCAGGCCCCCATTCAACATGATGAGGGAGAAAATCCGAAGGTAACCCCTTGCTGTTGGACCGTACAGCACATCTACCCTCCCTCACAGGCTCTGAAAAGAGCTGTTTCTCTCACTGTGCAAGTGCACATTTCATGGTCCTGCTACAGAAAACAGTGTAGGGGAAGCAGCCTGAGAAGTTGTCTCTTACATATTTCTAACCCAGAACTACCTGTTTTACAGAACAGCTCATTTTTCCATGTGTGAGAAAGCCCTCTCAGCAACCAGCAGGTACTTTCCATGAAAGCCAGAGCTTCAAATGCTCAGTCTCAATGAAGACCCCAGGAGTTTCTCTGGATGCTCACCTCCATTTCTGCAGAAAGTTCCAGCCCGGGTTGCTCTACATTTTGCTCGCCTCAACACCACCCTGGCAGTGTCAGTGGGACACAGTGAGCATCCCTGCCTGACAGGGGAGCTCTGTATAAGCTGCTCTAGGGTAGCTGTGTCTCATGGGTGGCCAGTGCCCAGTGCAGCCACAGGAGCTGCTTGCAAGGGGCAGCAGGGTGTTTTGCTGTGTAAAAACCCCTGTGGAGAGAGGAGCGTGGTTATTAGAGAGTTCCGATCCTCCACCCTGTTGGTAGGATACACAACTTTTCCTAAACACAGCCTGTCCAGCCACATTCCTGAAGCACACATTCCTTGCCAGCGTAGCTCACCCAGAGTGTGTCCAGGAATAGCACCGCAGCTTCGTGTGGGACCTCTCCTAAACACATCTTTAATTGGATGGAGCCACTTGGCCCATGTGCTTGAACTCAGACCAGGACCAGTATTGTAATCACTGGTCTTCTTGCCATTTTCCACCCAAGGCCATCTATTCTTTATCCCTCACATCTATGACTTATAAGCACCACCACTCTTTCAGCTTTGTTTCCTGTATCACTGCCCTCTATTGGGCTGCCCCTTGGGCCAGCATGGGTGCCAGTGACCAGGGACACTGGCAGAGTCACCTTTTTGAGTTAATATAGTTAAGGCTTCTTGTTGTGCAGCTGAGGTACTAATTTCTGTCTCTAAAGCCACATAGCTGAGATTCAGCTGGCTATTCGTAGCCACAAAGAATGCTTTGCTGGAAGGAGAGTTGCTGGCTTTCTGATTTTTATCGTAAGCCTTGTGATAGCTGGCTTTCTCTTGACAGCACCAATATCTGGAGCATAGTTTTGGGGTGAGAAGCTCAGTTTTCAGTTTAAATCCAGAATGCACATTTTGAGGCCTGACAGTTGCAGAGAAGATACAAAGTAGCTTCCAAGCATGCTCCTATGACTCAGAAAATGCAAATTACCCCGTGTTTTGGTTAAGAAAACAATCAAGAAGGAATATTATGTTTTTTAAGGCAACATAGTGGTCCTTGAGTACTTGGCACTGGCAATCTGAGGGAAAGATGCCAGTGTATCAGGCCTTTTTGTTATGGAGAAGCTTATGCGTAATTTTGAGAGCCAGGGCTGCAGGGATTTAGGTGTCCTGAAACAGGTAACAAACTCCTCCCTCCACTACTAGGCTGTGCTTAGAAGGGCACAGCTGCTCAGTGGGCCACCTCTCATGCCCAGGACCTTTCAGAGGAGCAGGTAGGAGGCATCATACTAGGCTGGCTCCTTTCCCTTGCTCTGCCTATCGCTGCCCCCAGGCAACCTTAATGCCAGCACTCTTAAACTGAACACATACGAGTAAGATATTTTTATAACACTTTTCTTTTTTTATGAACAATTGCATGAAAACTTAACTTTTTCTTATCAGGCCTCCTGCTGAAGGCCCACTGCACATCTGAGTTTTCCCCTTCCAGTAGGTGCTAAAGACATAACTTACGGGCTTTGGCTTCATCTCTCTCAGACTTGGTATTGCTCCAGCAGAGGCAAAGACTTTATGGCTCAGCAGCAACAGTTCTAAATGCTTACTTTGTGCTTCTCTGTGCTGTGTGCAGACATAACCACAGTGGCCAACCCCTGCTTTTAACTTCCCCTTCAGTGCCTTGTGATGTTTACATGGTGTGTAGTGTTCTGCAAGCATCAAACAGAAATAAAAATCAGTGTTGGTTTGCTTTTTAAGAGTAACCCCTGGAGTCAACAGCCATTCACTCCTTGTAACCTTTAACTCTCGCAACATGAAGGGGCTTTACAGAAGAAATAAATAGACTATCAACTTAGGGTTCCCATGTGTTTTCACATGAAAGCATTAAAAATCTAAACGCAGCATGAGAATGAAGCAAGAAAGCATCTGGACTTTCTTGGCCAGGCATGGAGTTGAGCGTGCCTGATTTTTCCAGGAAGCAAGTGGATTTGCAGAGAAAAGTGCCAAGTAGTCACAGCAGCATCCCTGTTATTACAAAGAAGGATTTTTCAGCACACACTGTGCTGAAATGATGGGTGGCTACTGCATTTTTGAGAGCTCTTTGTTTTTCTGCACGCAATGGGAACTCATCTCCTAGAAGACACTGGAAAAGGGGAGGCAGCCCAGAGATAGCCCAAGAGAGATACTCTGCAAGATGTTTTTCATCAGTCCAGAGGTGGTAGCTGCGAAGAAAGGGCACAATACTGATACCTGCAACAGGAGGAATGAATTCAAAGTATTTCTTTGGCTGCAAAATCTTTTCCAAAACTTAACTGAGAAAGAGGCAGTCTTCTCCTTGTAAAATAGAAGGAAAATCTAAATAGTACCAGACCTATCTTTATAAATACATATCTAGTGGGTTGTTTTTTAAATTTGAAAATATCATTAAAACTGCAGGAAATTAAAAAAACCTGCTACTTTGAAAGTCTTCCCATTCAGAAGACAAGTTCTGTCTCTCACTAGAATTATACAGCCTCGTGCTGAGTTGCTCATCTCAACACTTGAGTGATAGGCAGAAGCATTTTTTAGAGAGTATCACAGGTTCCTTTCACAAAGGTTGAGGAACAAGCTGTGATAATACCTCAGGGTCACAAAAAGGCCCCTTTATATTCTGCAGGGGTTCAGATGGTTGGGGTTGATGGAAAAAATTACTACTTCCAGCCATAAAAATTTGTGATACCACAGGACTACAGGACTCTGAATAACTCAGCAAACTCAGCGGGTTCATGATTCAGATGTCCAAACAGGCCACCTGCATAGCTGGAACATCGATTTTGGTTTTTTTATTGGCAAGAGCTGCTGCATACTAAGAGCTTCTGAGCTCTGCAGAAGCAGTTAGGTTCTCTACCCAGCCATTGCAAATCAATCCTAAAGAAAAAAAATTATCCGTCATTCTACCTTGGCTAATGGTAAGATATGTGAGCTGCCACATTACAATTAAAGGCCAGTTGAGGAGAAAATTTTGCTCCTCTGATTCAAAATGAATCACCTGGCCCAGGAGAGGACCTTTCTTCTGTTTTATGATAGCCAAGATGCAAAATTGCCTGGGTTTAACAAGTCCCTGGGCACAAAGAGAGCTAGAGGAACACTGTGGCTCCATGCTTCTTGTGTGCACCAGCTGCAGAGTGATGGTATTGGCCTCCTACTCAGTCAGATTGCCTTGGTTCCACTGGAGTCAGAAATCTGCTCTTAGGACAGTTATCCCGACTCAGTTCACAGGCAGGAAATTCTTAAATTTCAGTAATTAACTTCAAGAACAAATTTATCAACTGAGTCTGTCCCAGCCTGTTCTTTAGGTTACAGGTTCCTGGGAGCAGGAGTTGCTTTTTTTCAGAGCTATATTCTCTAATGTGATTTCCCACTCATATTGCATCAAGAAAAGGTGAGTCCTTGTAAGTTTTCATTTAATTTTAAGGTTCTCCTGCTTTAACTCAACAGGTGGTTGCCCAGGCTAGGTGGGACACAGTATCTATATCCATCTGAGAGTGCAAAACAGTCTCCTCTTCTGCTGCCAGAATAGCTGATTTGGCATCTGCAGCTGCTGTTGGCAACTTTCCTACTGATATCACTGCAGCGGGTTTTGATCTTAAATTTGCAGTGTGTGTCCCTAAAGAGTACTCTAGCTTGAAATTCTGTGGTGGTTCAAATGAGGCTTTTTGCTGATGGCTGCAGTGCCCTTCCTCCGACCCTGCTGCCTGGAGGCAGAGCTGGTGGTCAAGAAAAAAGATTTCCCAGAAGATATTGTGCTATGTATTGGAGGGTGCTGAGCACTGTGCAGCGTATGCTGACTTTTAAAGCGTGACCACTGTAAGTTCACCAGCTGGAGCACAGGGAAGGAAAATGCTTCTGGATCCAAGTTCAGTGATCAGCTATTCCACTGAACATGAAACTCATGTAAGTGCTTATAGTATTCATCTTTTAGTTGAATATCTGGCAAGAACTGTGGCAAAATAATTTCAGGTAATACAACTGAGGTTAACTTAATGGAGAAAAAGCCTGGAAAACTTTTCTGGAAGGAGATGTGTTGCGTGTATCTATATATCTATATCCATTACGGGAAGGACATTAGCTCTGGTGTGGGAGGGTAATGACAGACACATGGGCCCTGACGGAGGTCTTGTCATGTGTCTGTGGAAAATACGTATCATCCAAGGCAGCGTGTGTAGTGTAGGAGAATTAGGAAACCTTGAAGAGGTGACAGCTGATTAAACAGCTGAAGTTTTAGATCTCTCTGAGCTATATGATATGCAAAGATACATCATAAGACAGCTACCTTAAGCTGCCTGAACCCAGTTTTTTTCCCCTGTTCCCAGGCACTGCTGCTTACCTTGTACAAAGCTGTTACTGTTTAGTCTGTGCAGAAATAGCCTTTGTCCACATATTGGAGTCTAACTCCTCTAACTAAATTAGATCATTTTAGCAGTGTAGACAATATACAACCCTGCAAGCCAGAATGCAAATTTATTATTATTCCCATAAAACTAATTTCACAATGTCTTTGGAGCAAGCCTCCTTGCTGTCTTTGGAACAGAGCATTTAAGCTGAAGAAAGAAAGGGAAGGTAAATTCAACTTAAAATCTTCAGATCCAAGATCAGCCCCAAGCATTCATGTCATCAGAGCAGGAAGCCACCTTATCTTCTGGTGTGGTTTCACTGTAGCTGAAAGCTTAAAGAATGACTGATACCATGAGAACAGTTGATCCTTTTTCACCCTTCCCCAGTGCTGGGATTTGTGCAAGATTACAGTCAAATGTATTTCTCAAGAAAAGTCAACTGGGGATACCACTCAACTCCCTTATCTTGATGAACCTTCAAAGCCATTCTCCATCCCAATACCCACCCTTATCTGGATATAAACAGACATGCTCAGTGCATCTCTAGGCCATCTTCCCCACATGGTCACACTGTACGATCATCAGCTGTTTCAGCAGAAGTCACTGTAAAACCAAAATGGCTGAAAGATTTGTAAGCTGTAAAGAAGGGACAAAATGCAAAGCACAGATGGATGCTATTCCCAGAGAGGAGGGGAATGTGTGGGGGGGTAATTTGTGCTTCATGTTGATCCTTCTTTACTGAGATGTATGGGGTCTGGATGGATCTTCCTGAGGGAGCCGTGGGTAAAGACTTGAGGATTTAGATGATGTCAATTATGCCATGAATTTGTGAGCCATCGCACACTGTTAGATAAACCACAGTCCCGCTAGAAAGGGGAACCCATTTTCTGTCTCGGCGGGGGCTGAGGCACGGAGAGCAGAGGATTCCTGCACTGATCTGTCTGACTAAGCCGACATAATAGGCTTCACATCAGTAAGTCCAAGGCAGACAGTAATTGCAGTAACATGGGCTTAGTGGTGAAAGCACGGATCGCCGCAGGTACGCCCCAGCTGTGAAGAAGGGCATTGTCTCTTCTTTTTGCTCCTCACCACATAGGACTTCATTTTATAATTTAAAATGATAGCAGGATTGGCACCACAGATCAGAACCAACAGATGAAACGAAACTTGATAGCCCCTCCCTGCTTTTTAAAATAATATTCCAAAAATATCTCCCTGTTCCCCAGGCATGGATATCACAAAGGGCAGAAGAGGACATCATCTCCCAGATTTTCTCTTTCCTCCCTCTGTAGCCTATGTGTTATCTATACAATGTGCCTAAATACTTCTATCATTAACAATAGAAAGGAAAAAGGAAAAGAAAGGAAAAAGAAAAATTCTCTCAGAAGGCAAAATGCCTGGCTGCAATATTTCCACCAGGAAAAGGTTAAATTCAACTCTATGACATTTTTCATGAAGTTTCTGCTTTCCAGGGAAACTCTGGGGTTAGAAACATTAAGAGGTTGCTACTATTGTGATGTTACCTCAGTGTGCCCCAGGAGTCACGATTTTTGTTTCTCTGCTTTTCTGTCCTTTTCTATGGGCTGTTCTTATGAGCCACTGAAAGTCTTCTGTGGTACACCAGCATTGATGACTCCCATATCATACCATTTTTCTTCTCTGGGAGGACAAATCCAGTGCTTCCTGGGAATTTTGGTCCTAACTAGTGAAATGGCTCATACAGTTGGCAGCATAAAATGCATTAACAACAGGTTCCGTAATGTTTAATGGGAATACTAAAAGGTAGCCCTGGAATTATGCCTCTTCACATGTAAACCTAATTATCTGACCAACCACATTCATGGTTTTAATTTACTTTACTCTGTACAGGCTATTAGCAGCAGTCAGTCTGGTAGCAAGCTGTAGGTTTTTTCCCTAAAAAAAGCCACACAGAGATGACATACAGGACGGGGACAAACTAACCTGATGTAGAGGACATTCAAAACAACAAAATAATGAGCTTGCACATAAAAGTTTTAAGGGATGCATCTGATTCCTGCAAATAAACTGTATCAGTCAGACCATTGTTCTGGTTTGCTGGACTAACAGAGTAGGATAAAAACTCAAGTGGCAGATACCAGATTTTTGGCCTAGAATCTAGTGCTTGGACTAAATTCCAAGACTGAAGTACAGTTCTGAAGGCAGGAGCTTATCCAGTAACAGGCTGATTTGTTCTTCTGGAAAGACATTCCTTTTACCAGTGAACCAGAAGGACATACTTTCTCAGAAAACACTGCTGTGAACTTCAGAGGCATTGTGTTATATACGTGTTCATCTCCCTGACATGTTGGACAAAAATACTCTATCCAGAATAATAAGGTAATTGTCTGTAATTTAGCATATTAAGCAATCTTAAAATCCATCAGACAGTTCATGGGAGGACTTAGCCCCTATTACAGGCAAACATGGTGTGTGTTTTAGTGGTACAGGTAGCACTAGAACTGTCCTCTCTCAAAGAAGATATTATGCCCAGTACAAAATTGGCATGGATCTACTGAGACCAGTATTTGGAGTGCAGAAGAATCCTGCTGGTCCTCCATTATATGCTCCAGACATTTTTCATTCCCTCCCAGATAAAATGCCCTGCTGATCTAATGGTAGAATTTGGCTCTCAAAGCTAGAAAGCTCCAACTGTAGCCAAAGTAATATCCTAAAATAGAAAGAGAAATGAGAAACCAGAAATGTTGTTTTCCTCTTTCAAAAGTTTCAGCAGGAAGCTAGCAGTGAGAAACCACTAAAGTGGCTCTCTCCCAGCTACCTCTCCCAGTCTGGTCATTGCCTGAAATACTCAAAAGATCCCTCATCCTAAGATCCAAAGGCACCTTGGTTTCATGCCTGTGTCTCTGGTATCACTGGAAACCACCTTAAGTTAATTGAGCTCAGGATTTGGTCTTTCTGTATGAATCAGTTTTAGGGAAACTGACAGCTACAAATCCCTGTGTTTTTGTTCTGATGAAAACAGCCTGAAGATCTAAATTTAACAGTTGGTTTCACAATGTTCATTTTTGACTGTAAGTAAAATCCCCCTGGAAAAATAGCTTAGAATAGGGAGAGATATATTCTCCGATGCTGGAAAAGCAAATAAAAAAAAAAGCAAGCACGACAAATTTATCCTCATTCACAATTTAGATTACTTTTTACTCTCTGCTTGGGATCTTTGGATAAATACTGTGAATAAAAATGACGCTAGTTACAGAAGAGATTCATGATTTCTGACCCCATTTCAGAGGAAGATGTAGCACATATCTGTGGTGTTCGGGTCACGGGAAACAATGCCTGCAGATCAAATCTGTGTTGTGAATGGTTTTTTTCACATGAGGAAACCAGACAGAATATTTTCCGAGATGAAAAAGATTCTTCTTCATGCACACATGTATTCTGATTAATTTCTTCTTGTAGACAAATTACCCCTATCACTTACCCTGCAGTCACATTACTACACTTTAGCAATATAAAGAGACCATAGAGTGGATGTAAATTTAATTTATAGTTGAAGAATGGCATAAATCACCTGCACATTATGAGGCAATCTAATGCAAATAAGACTGGGGCCTCTACAATGAAAATCTGCTCCCAAGAGTGACAAATGGCATCTTCTACTCAGCATTTTGTATTTGAAACAACACTGCTTTCAAATAAGCCAGAATGGATTCCAGAGTATGACCTGATCCTGCTCTTCCTAGTGCCCTGTCAGCAGTTCACCAGGTTCTAGCCATGCAAATTCATGGAAGAAACGAAGATGTTCCTATGCCCTTGGAAACATGATTTTTATTTGGGAACATCCTGAACCTTGGATGCCAGCGGCATTTTTTCAGTCCAGCGATTAGGAAAAAAGGCATTGCGCTCATAAACTGAGCGCAGCAGAGACCAGCTACTTGAGAAATTACACACAGGCTTTCATAATACAGTGCCACAGCCCTCCCCCAAAACAGGAGACACGGAGAGTGGACCCTCTGTGGCTCAGGGCCTGCCTATGGCCATGTCCTACTGACCCAGGTGGTGACAAGTGTCCTCTCTGCCTGTGCAGGTGCACATCTGCATAGACACCTGTGAGGAACTGTTTGGGAAGTGGGTGCCAAGGGCCCAGGTATGCTCCAGGCTGCTGTCGTGGGCTGAGCCCTGGGCTTCCCCTGTCCTGGGTTTCTAGGGGTGTCTTTCAGGCTGGTAGATGCTCCAGCATGAGTCATCCTCATCTTGCAATTCCTCGGAAGTAGTTGTTCCAAAACCACCTATCCACAGATGGGGAGTGACGCCACCTATCCACCACCTCTGTGGGCACCTTCTCTCCTGGAAGAGCTCCTTCTGCATTCCTCAGGAGCGTTGCTGGTGGAGGATTGGCACTGGGACACACGGTGAGTTGGCAGGCAGCTGGGTGCGGCCGGAGGAGCCGCACTCATGGCAGAGGAATGCGAGGTGCCTCCCTGGGCTTCGAGGTTGCCTGAGGGCAGGCTTGGCACTGCTGCTGCACAGCCAGTGCATTGCTCTGCCTGCATGTGACAGGTGAGCAGGCAGTGTGGCATGAGGCTGCTCTTCGGCCATTGGTGTGGCATGAGGCCGCTCTTCGGCCATTGGTGTGGCATGAGGCTGCTCTTTGGCTATTGGTGTGGCATGAAGCTGCTCTTTGGCTATTGGTGTGGCATGAGGCTGCTCTTTGGCCATTGGTGTGGCATGAGGCTGCTCTTCGGCCATTGGTGTGGCATGAGGCTGCTCTTTGGCCATTGGTGTGGCATGAGGCTGCTCTTCGGCCATTGGTGTGGCATGAGGCTGCTCTTTGGCCATTGGTGCGGCCCGTCGGAGAAGCGATGGGCTGGTGTCAAGCAGGATGTCTGGATGGATGGCCCAGTGGTCAGGTCTATGCAGCAGTCCCACCAGCTGCCCCACCCACTGTTGCTCTGCTCTGACCTGCCCTCTTACATCACATTTCTGCTTTAGTTAAGTGTTTTGTCCTCAAGACATACACAGCAATAAAAATAACTGTTTTTACATTGCTTCTTTACCTCAGTTGTGCCAGTCCCTTGGACCTTTAGTTCAGAGCAGACTGCAGCTTGTCTAGTCTGCCTCGTGGCTGCCTTGAGTGTCAACCTCCTAATCCTGCCTGGCTCAATCCCGGCCCTGCTCTTTGGGCTTCACTCTGCTTTGCCCTGTTCATACTTACCTAAAAGGAGGAGGTCTTTCTCTGTTGGGCATTTCTTTGGAGGACAAATTCTTCCCACTCTGAGGACTTGGTATCTTCCTTGGAGAACCCACAGGCTCAGGTTGGAGCTCCAGACACCGGCAGCCCTAGTCTGCCAAGGACTGCGGATTTATAGGGCCAGGAAGTCTGGAGACACTCAACAGTGGACCTGTTGTCTTGGGTATTTCTCAGCCCATGTTGCCTACTCCTTGTGCTATAGCTATAGTTTGATTCCTCTGAACAACCTAAAGTGAGGCTGTTAATGAAAATTTTAAAATATAATATCCCATGAGGTTCCCCTTACAGTACAAGAGCTGGTTTTGATGGCAAAGGCCAGCCCATCGGCAGAATTAATCAGTGCAGCATCAGTTTAGCATCAGTGAGGCTTTGCTGATTTGCAGATGCAGAGGATTTGGCCTCAGTGCCTGGTCTATATTATTTTACAGCAGATAATGAATGCAGCATGACATGCTTGCTTTTCTTACCCTTCTCTGAAATTGCAGTTTTGCTGACCTGAAAATATTTTCCCACTATTAAACTTTCAGTCAGGACATAAGTCCTTTTTGAGATGCTGAACACCACAGGATGCCTTCTCCTTGTGTGGGAACAGCTCTGCTGTACCAAGAGGAGGTGTGATCTTGACTTATGGGATAGAGATTCCTTGTGGCACTGACTCATACACTGTAAATTTGTGCTCATTTTCACATCTTCCTCCTGATCCTGTTTTAGGCTGCATTTCCATTACTCCTCCACCCTGGGGGAGGAATCCTCAGCCAACACAGCTCTAACCCGGAAACCACAGGGGATGAAAAGACCTTTCATAGCAATAATGATGCCATGTTCCTCTCCTCTGCAGCTGCATTTTGAAAACAATAGATCAGGAGGAAAAGTCACCACCCACAAGCAGAATTTGCAGCTCCGCAGCCATCGGGGACTGGTGCAAATGGGCCTGATGCAGATGCCAGAGAACATACTTCCTATTGACACCAGGGAACAACAAGAACTGAAAGTATAAACTAATCTAGGGTGAGAACAACGTCTACTTTTGCATATTTAGCAAGGATAGCCTTGGGCCATGAGCTGAAGCTTAGCTTTGCCCACACCATAACATGTCTTCATATTTTTGTGATCAGCTGTTTGGGTCAATCTATTGTAAAGACCATGTAATGTCTGCAAAATAAGATGGTGGATACGCTTCCAGTTTGATGCCCCTCAGTAGATACCCATGCCTGCTGTAAATACCCATGCCTGTGCACATTCCAGCTCCAGTGTCTATGAAAGATTTCCCATAAAACAGATAGGAAGACACTCCAGTAGTTTGGTGAGTCTGTAGCTCAACACAAAGTATAGAAGAACAGGTTGAAGGCTGTGGACTATGACTTCTTTTTACTACAGCATATTGCTAGGCCAGGTTTAGCTGCGTGCTGTGGGCTGAAGCACTCCTTGGGACTTGCCTTTCCAGCACGGATAGCGCTTTTGAACTGGCAAAGGGTAGGTGATTGACATCAGACAGAAGGCCTGATTTCATCAAGGCTTTGGCATGCCACTTGCTGGAAAATGTATTCCAATAAGTGCCACCCAGAGTTATTAAATGTGCCACTGAAAGGTGAACAAAGCTCCTGCCAAGGAACTGCCGCTCTGGACTAGTTTGGTCTCTGCTCATACAGGCAGACCTCATGTTAGTCATCAATGGGAAAAGGTCAGTGGGACTAGGGAGGGTCTGGCTGCACCTTTTGAAAGCCCTGGGCACATGGCAGCAGTGTAATCTTGTAAGCTTAGTATGTTAAAATACAGCTCTTCCTTCTCTTGGACAGGCTTAAGAACATGAATCGGAGGTAAATGATGACTATAGTATTTCGTGTTTACTTTACGTGCCAGTGCTCACTCACAGGAGGGTGGGATGGTGGAGAACCCAGCTCAGTGTACATATGAGACGTTGAAATGCCTATGGGAAGTCTTTCTGAGCTTCCCCAGAGACTGTGTTTCAAATCTTGTGCTAATTGTTTTCTTCTTGACTGCTCTGAGTTCACTCCCATAGCTGCCGGGGCTTGATAATCTCCGGATCACAATTCTCTGCTTGGATTTCTGTCACCGTCTCTGTGTGACCTGTCCTCTGCTGGGCAGAAACTTGCAGGGTCACATAAGGTGCCTCTGCTGGGCTGGAAATGGGAATGGGTTATTTCTTCTGAGTTGAGTGGGCCCCTAAAATACAAGCCTCATTTCAAATAGCATTTGACACAGCTGAGTGCATTTGTCTTCTCCAACATGCGAAGTAGAGACCAGCTATTTTTTGCTCAGCATGGAAAGGAAACAGGAGAACTGAGACAGCAACACCCACGTCTGCGAAGGTATTTAAGCACTCGCTGGGATCCATGCATCGTGGCCAAGCTGTTTGTTGATAGTCAGACATAGTCTGGGCAGCAGGTGCCTAAATCCCGTTTTTCCAAAGTCCTAAGGTACTGTCTTTATCACAGGGTCAGGTTTCTCCAAAGCTCCTTGCAGAACCAATTATAGGAAAGGGCTGATGCTACATGTGCTGGTTCCTCTGTTTATTTTCCATGGTGCCCCATCCCTGCAGACACTTTTCCACCCCATATTGTGCAGGCGTCTCGGCAGAAGTTGCTCTCAGCACCCAGCACCACTCGTTCTTTGTGGATGCCACAGAGGAACCACCTGTTACTCTAAATCTGGCAGTGTTTCCTCATCTTCCCTGCATCCCCATTTCAACTTCTGTAACTACATCTGTGTGACCTGTTTTCTCCCGCTATGTAGAAACTTGGGCAGTCACATGGGGATATGTGGGGTCACTTGTACTCCCCTGACCCTGTAAATGTAGAGGGGTTAGTTTATTTCCAGAAAGTATGGTTTACATATGGTTTTCCTTTCATTATTTGAGATGTCAACTAGAAGGGCTCTGCTCGTTCCCTTCAGTAAAAGCAAGTAAATAGCCGACCTGTTTAGAAAAACTTAACACTAGAGACCTGGAGAAACCTTTGGATGCAAGATGCATGCTGAACTGTGTGTGACCCTCTGTAGAGAAACATTAGCTTAATATATTAGTAAATGTTTTTTAGTGAAGATAAAAGAATATTAGAGAAAATATACAAGGCTTGAGGTCCAAGTTCCCTGTGCAGTCCATTTCCCATTGAAATCAAATGGCCAAAATGAAGAGGTCAGCAAAAGTTTGCTTGAATTCTCACTGAGGAAAACAAGGAAAGCTCTTTGCTCACTCCAGGCAGTGCTGTTATCAAGAGGATCTGGTCACAAAGACCAAGGCTAGAGTTTTCAAAGGCAATTGATTGATTTGCTAGCCTTGCTTGAAGCACACTGAGTGGAGCTGCTTTCGGGAAGATGTGAAAAACGGGGAGATCCAGGGAGCCCCGTGCTAGTCCTGGGAGACGTAACCAAAGCCACAAGGCTGCTTTGAAGCATTTGACCTATCTACTGTCAGATCAAGCTCCAGGGCATAAAGTAGGAATTCTGACTTGCACAAGTGCTGACGAAGTTCATGCTGTTGAGTCTCCTGGGTTGCCGGCTTGGGCATCTTCACACCGTGTCCCCTTTTGTACCGAGACACACAAGCAGAGGCCAAAGAATGAAGATGTCTCATGTTAACTGTAAGATTTCAGGCTGAGTTGAGCTTACCAAGACAGGTGGTGAGTGCAGGCACCCAAGGAATCGTACTTGGAAGACAAGATTGAAGGACTCCTGCAGTTCACAAATGCTACTTGGGAACCGGATAGTCAAGTACTGCCAGTTCCTAGGATCAGCTTAAAGTTAATAGAGTGATGGCAGGTGCCCAAACATCCTTGCAATCCTACATTTGCAGAGATGTTTTCATCACAGAGCAGACAAAATAAAATGGTTTTTAAAAACAACACACCCTGCAGGTCTCTGTCCTTGCCACTGAGTATATGAAATTTAAACTTAAAAAAAAAATCTTAACAAAAAAGGGAATGGATTCATATAAATAATGTAATTGGAGAAGCTTGAAAGCAGTAAGGATGTGTGAGACTTCAATGCATTTTTATCCTTTTAAAATAAAACAGATGCCGAGGGGATGTTACAAGAAGGCGTCTCAGAAGGGCTGGTGTAAAAACATTGAAAGAGCAGAGAAACTTGCTTTTTCCAGGAAGACAAGCAAGGACCTGGTTCTACAGACCTGGGATGTAGAAATGCATGTTATGGAAATGCTATTTTGGCATGATCTGAAATTGCTGACTTGGGAATTAATTGAGAGCATGGAGTGCTCCATACATCCATACATCATTACGCTGAATTTGGGAAAAAGTTTCAGATGACCTCAAAGGGGTGATTTTCAAATCTTCAAGCTTTCTTGGGAGATTGCCTCTAAGCAAGAGAGCCTTTGCTTAAGTGAAAGCATCACTAGTCCATGGGCCCAATCCACCTGCAAATCCTGCTAGTGTTTGTGTCCTTTTCATAAAGTCCTGCTTTCCCCATGGGTCTATAAGTCCATAGTCAATACAGCCTTGATTTCTATGGAAAGCAGTGTTAAAATCCCTACATCTTAGGAAAAGGAGAAGGGGGCTAACTTCAGCACTTCAGCCCTGTTATCTTTCCTTTTTTTTTTTTCCTGAGGGGGGTGGGTAGCCTCAGTCAAAATCAGTCCTATATTCTTTTCATAAGCTTCTCCAGATGAATACCCATTCATTTAAGACCATAATTATATTAATTAATAGCACTGTTTCTGTAGGTGTGGTTACTTCCTAAAGAGCAAGTAGCTGCAGTAGGATTGTACAAAAGCAATCTTTGGCAATTTACAAAAGGCATCGGTTTTTTAGGCTTTAGCAGATTCATTTGAAATGCCCTTATGGGGTTGGTATCATTGTTATTTTAATGAGGTGGCATTGGAGACATGAAAGAAACAATGTTTTACCCACAAGCACTCAGCAAGTCCCATCCTTTCTCACTTACTGGTGATGCCACATAACTGCACTGCTGATATCCACTAGCATACTAACTCTCTTTTTCACTATTAGTGATAACCAAGAGGGTTTCCTCGAGTTAGACTTTAGGCAAAATTCGAAGAAGGCTTTGACCTGATTCTGCTGTGAGACATAATCCACAGGCAAATGACATGACCAGAATGAGAAGGGGTGTGATCTACCACAGGACTGTAAGGCTAGTAGTTTACAATTTGTCTGTTCAAGAATGTTTACTTAATTTCATGTCACTAAAAGTGCAAAATGCTGTCCCCTTTTAATAATAAACATTATATTTCACTAAAGAAGCAGTAAGACAAGAAGTGATAACAGAAATTCCTCTGAAAAGAAGCAATTTGTTTCCCGGTGGATGCAAATCCATTCTGTCTCTCCCTGTTTCCCCCTTCAAACGCACTTGTGTGGGTCCCACCTATGTGCCAGGCAGGGAGATCAAGATCTGGCTCCACAGGGATGCTTTGTACTGTCCTGAAAGCAAAACTTAATCCAGGGAGAGGATAATGCAGTCTTGAGTTACTGGTTCCTTCGACTCCATCCTTGTCTTGGACAAACTTCCTCTCATCTCCAAAGAGTTATCTGAGTACAGATCTCAGTATTCTCCTCACCAGAGTTTATTATGAATTTATTGAAAAAAAATTACAATCCCTTCAGCTATGAAAATTACCCTCATTTGTCTATAAATAGGCTTAATCTCTTAAACTGTGTCAGATGCTGCAGATTCAACAATTTGATCTAGATCTTCAGATCTTCTCTGCTCCTACATCTCCAGGGCAAATGACTCATGCTGTTTGCAAGTGCCATATCCCACTGAGCCTGGCAGTTTCAGTGTGTCTGGAGGTTTCTTCTAAAACCTGGGCAGGGATTTTCTCCTGATCAAGCTGAGCTCACCAACATACTGCAGCCACAAATCAGTAGATTGTACTTACATGAAAATCCATGTATTTGCAGTAGTCCAGCCACAAATCAGTAGAGGAAAATGTGTTCTAGAGTCAAACAAATATGATAAAGGCAAAATCCTATTGATCCATGTAACCATTTCCCCAGCTGCATTTCCCTTCACCGGTGGCAGTCCTCAGAAGATTGGTCTGCACTATTACCTTACCTTTGAAATTGCTTTGGAAATATGAAAGGGAAATGTCAGAGTATTTTCAGACAATCTAAATGGCTTTTATATCTTGTTCCTGGAAATCAGAGTTCCCTGAGCTGACTGAATGTTCTGTCCTTACTCTATAAATCACTTGTTTTTAAAAGCAGAAGAGATCCAATTTCCCAGGTGTGTACCCATTTCTAGAGTTGTCCTAACCCTTCTGCTGCATTTCCTGGGGAAGGGAAAAATCTTGACGTGGAAAATCAGGGGAAAAAACTCTTCTCATAGGTGAAGGGTAATGGTTTCCTTCCAGCTATGAGGCACCTGGGGATAGAAGAGGTTGGTGCAGCCAGTTTTGCCCAAGTTTCCAGAAAGTCCTGGGCCTTGGCACTTGTTTGATCATATTTGTGTGCTGATCTGTGGACCAAGGAGCCACAGGAAAGAGCTGAATTTTATTTTATTTTATTTTACTTCTACTTCAGTTATCCAGGTTATGGCAGAAGGTGTTGCTCTTGCCTAATGAATGAGCTGGATGCTTAGAAAGTCCAGCTGATGCTCTGAGGGCCATCTGTGTCCTCAGCTCCCAGTTTCTCATAAGCTCTTCAGAGTGAGGGCCTGTGTATTTTACATTGCCATCACAAATAACAGACTCTCAGCTTGATATCCGTGATCCACTGTGCATGTCACATTTCATGCCATAAAAAACATATGCTCAAGGTTGGAAGGGCGAACGTGCTTTTGGCTTCCCTGCCATATGTAGTTCAGCTTGCCTGCAATCCTTCTTTCATTGTGTGTTGCTACTTTTCTCCTGAAAAAATTTCCAGAGCCCCCCAGAAGAAGAAGCAGGCTCTATTTACTGACATTTATTCCAAGTTATTTTGAGCAGACAACTCTTGTAGGCTCTAAACAGGATCTCTCAGACAGAAGTCTCCAGTCAGAACCTACCATGCCCAAAGGCTTCCATGGTTTAAAAAGGTCTGAATTATCCATTAAATATCACAGCATCTTGAAGAACATCCATAGGACCTCTCTGCTTTCCTCCTTGGCTGAGGTTTGAGCTGGCACTCAGTTAATTTGCTGGGAGTCTTCTCCATTGGATGCCACGGCTCTACGTGCACACACATGGGTTAGTCCACCCTGTGAATTAATGGGTAATTCAGCTGCAAGTTCCACTGCAGGGAGTGCCAGGGCTGAAATGTGGCCTGAAGCACATTGAGGCACTGTTGACACAGCCTGGGTGATGAGGAGCCTTTCCATGTTTCTGCGCAGGATGAGCCCAGGGTCAATACAACGGGGAGGAATCATCCTATGCCATCTGCTTCCTCTCTGGCAAACCTCAGCACATGGCAGGGGAGTGTCCTCCTGTGGCTCATCCCTCCTGTGTCTCCAGGGGATGCAGCCCTGCCAGGCGGCTGTGGGCAATAGTCATGTATGCCCTGATGCCCCGACTTCCCATTTCACATTTGCTGCTGGTCCTCATGCCAGAGGCCAAGTTTACTTGACAGAGGCCATATTCTCCAGGGCTCAGGCTTTCTCTAAGATCCTACCCAGGGAATAGATAAACAGAACAACGTTTGAGCCTCTGGTACACTTTAATGTCATTTTCAGGGAAATATATGTGTCATAACAACACAAAGCAGGCATAGTTCCCTTGCTTTCGATCTGCCTGGTGCCAGGGTCCACGTCATTTCAGCATTGAAATAGATCCAGCAAGTTCATGGTAACTTTGCTCTCTGAAGAAGTGCCTCTTTTGCCCCTTGGTCTGTACTTGTCTTCCAGCAGTGTTCTTTACCCCTGTCAGGGAATGTCACGTACTGTTATGTTAACATCTAATTTTCACTGGAAACCCTAGGGAATTGGGCCCTTATCTCCACATACCATGCACATCAAAATGGTTTAATCAAGCCTATTAATTCCAGGCCTTGCTGCTGATCTGGATAAAACACTGCCCTTTCCCAGCACTGAAGCTTTGTAGCCAAGTTTCACATTGCAGCACTCTCCATTAAGTTTGTTCTCTGCTCCTCGGGGCTGAACACATTCCCCTACAGTCTCCCAGGTCTTAGAGAGAGGTGCCAGGGTTCTGCTCTAAGGCTCAGATTGATTTGGGCAGGTTTTCCAGACCAGAATCATCCCATCAGTTTGAAAATTTGGACTTGAGAGTCCTTGGTGTCACTTCCTGGTGCTCTGGGTAGTCATCGCCCCATCCAAACATTGGTTCAGGGCAACTGCAGAGCCTAGGAAGGTATCCAAGAGCTGACAGAAAACTCAGCAATGTGCCAAGACCAGGGCAAAACTCAGAGGATGTCATTATAGATGTGGCACTGGGAGATCTGACAAGCAGACGTGCCTCTGTCCTTGTCCCAGCATGCCTGCTTTAGGGAGGGGGGGTGGGACATGGCTTATTCATCAGAAGGCACAGGCTGGTCAAGAAACAAACTTCAGAGAACTAGACATGGGAAGATTAGATATAGGAGGATGGTTACAAGCATCTTCCTGACCAGATGAAGAGGTGGACCAGATTCTTCCACCTTTTCCCACCTCCAGCAGTGTTTTACCTCACGGCTCACCCCCGACTCTTAAGCCAAAAGTCTCCAACAGCTGTGGGGATGCCTTGTGTTTAAAGCAGCCACGAAACATGTGCCTATTGGCCCAGGGCTGATCGAGATGTGCTGCTGCTTGCTTTTCTGGGAAAGGGCTCTTGCAACATGAAAGAAGTGCAGGCAAACAAAGAGCCCTGGGGAGAGAAGTGACAGGCAGCAGCTGGAGCCAGTGGGTGACTTGCCGAGTGACAGAGCAGTTGGGCTCCTCACTACTCTGCTACTATTTTGGAAACATCAATAAACAGAAGAGGCCAGATCCATCTCTCAGGGCTCCAACACAAACCCTGAGGAGCCCTGTGGACATTGGTGGCACGAGCAGCCTGAGACACCAGTTTGTCTATAAAAACTCTGTGGGCAAACTCGTTGGATTTAGCCACTGAAAACATTATTAGCAGTCCACTAATTAGCGGATCTCAGCTCCTTTGCTTGTGCAACCTTGCACTGAGGAATTCATGCTCATTGTGCCATGGAGAATATGACTTCAACTTCTGCGGGGGAGCTTTCAAGCAGCTGGAAAAAAGTATAGATGTTTATATTTTTAAAAAGGGATTGTTTTTGCTGCTGTCAATTATTAATGGCTCTCAGGTCAGGCTAAGGAACAATGCCAGGGATAAATTACCCTGTACGCTATTCATATATGCTCTCCCCAATTGCTTCCTTCTCAACTAGAGGATTCACCTCGCAATGAACTCCTTGGCATTTGGAAAAAGAGGACTGACAAAGCAATGAACTTGGTGTGCCCATTTATTTATGCATTGACATCTTTCCTACTTTGTCAGGTGTGTTTAATCAAAAAGAAGCAGGAAATGCATTTTAATTATAAACATATTACTGCAGAAGAAAAAGGCTGCCCTTGGAAAGGACTGCATTGTTTGATAAACGGTTACAGTGAGAAAACACAGGCTTAACCTACGACTCCTTGCTGAGATCAAAGCAAAGCTGCTGCCACAGTGCAGCAGGACTCTGCTCTGGGTTTGCAGCAAGGCAAGGAGAAGAAACTTGAAAAGAAAATGCAATCTCCTCCCCTCCTTTTCTTTTTTTGCCTGGTACTTTTCCTGTAGAATTAAAAAAAAAAAAAAAAAGACTCAAACATTAAATATTTGCTGTTGAAATTAACAGAATTAGTGATGAACTCAGCTGAGAACACAATAATCAGGGCCATGTCCAAAGCCCCTTTTTGAAGCCATGGAGAGACATTGTTTTCAACAGGCTCTGACTTGGGATCCTGATGAGCCAAAGCAAAGATGGAGTTAGGGAATAACCCTGGGAGGTTCTGGGTGTCCTGCAGTCTTTCCATGTGACCTTGTCCAAACTTGTAAGCATTCCTTAACTGCGAGGACAGCTGAACCCCAGTCAGTATTGTGCTGCTGCTGTGCAAAGCAAAATCCTTCTGGGCTCTGAGACCAGGAATGCTGTAGGTAAGATGCAGAAAGGGTTTATTGCCCTTCTCAGCACTGCAAGGCTGAGCCATGGCCCTGCACTTAAATAAATAAAAAAACCACCAACAGACAAACTGAAAATTGTCCAGGGGAGAGCAACAAAAATGATCAGAGGTCTAGAAAACATGACTTATGAGGAAAGATTGAAAGGGCTGGGTTTGTTTAGTCTACAGATTTTGAAACATCCTAATAAACTTTAAAGATGTAAAAAATAGATGGTATCTAAAAGGGTAATCAATTGCCCTTTATCTCTGTGGCAGAAGGTACAGCAAAAAAGATAGTATTAAAAGTGATGAGGCCAGTAACACCTCAAGTATGTTACCTGGGGTGGGATCAGAGCATCTCTCATGGGAGATTTTCAGTGTTTTGGACAAGTACCATGAGGGACTGGGTAACTCACTGTCCCATGGAACAGCCTCGTTTCAGCCATGTGGTCCTATGGTTTCCATGATCTAGGGACTGTGCCAGGACACCTGAGAACAAGACCTTGGAGGTGATGAGCTTTTAGAGCACTTCCTGATTGAAAAAATATGGCAGGTGCTCAACCCTTCTAGAAGTTGATTGTCAATCAACAAATCTTTTTTAAAAAACTCTTTTCCATGGCTTCCATGGTTATTAAACGAAGAGTGACAAGTTCCCACCTTTTCATGGGCCATCATTGTATTTGTGAAGTACCTTGCTGCTCTCCCATGGGGGATTCCCATCTAGGTGAGTACTCAAATGCTTGAATATTTAGATGATGAGACCTCTGAAAAAGCATGCAAAGGTGTATCAGGTAGTGACAACCTTGCAGATCCTGCTCTGAAAAGTGCCCTCCTGACAATGGAGAAAGAGGTACCTTGGCCAACCCTTGCTAGGGGTGTTTTTACAACTGTAAAGCAGTGAGGATGGTATTAGGTACTAGTCTGGGTGGGCCAAGTGGTGGTCAGCACCTGATTAGAAAGGCAACATCCCTTCTCCCCATAGCGCCCGCCCAGAGCCGAGTATCCCATCCTGTAGCTGCGTGTGCTGCTCCGTACCCGTGACTGAGTGACTTTGCTGTCCCTCGTCTGCCTGGGAAAGGCTCAACACTGTTTTCTGATTTCAACCCTTCTTCTTCAAAGGGCCCCAAAAGCTTTGTCAGAGTTTGCATCAAAACTCACCACAAGACAAAAGCCTATTAGAAACCAGATTTTAAATTTAACGCCCAGCAATCCCAAATTCCTTGAATTATGGGCATGAGGTGAAGAGTTTGTGAAGGGAAGGAGCAGAAGTTGCAGCTAGAGCAGAGCTGGCCATAGCCCTTGGCATCTCCAAGGACTTGGGGGTGAAGTGAGGGCTCCCCAGGAGATGGGGGAAGTTCACTGTGCTCAATCCTGCTGCAACCCTGCCTCTTTTTTGCACTCCCTATTTCCTGCCCAGCTGTGCAAGGTACTGCTTGGTCCCACATGAACACAGAGAAAATCACTGATTATATGACACGGGAATTAAAAAAAAATCTGTTTGCTTCTAAGCGTAAACCAGTGACTGTGGCAATGGTTTGCAAACATGGGATTATGGCCCCAAGTCAACTTTTTTTCCCTCAGTTTTGGGTACAGTCACGAGCCTGGCAGGAATCTGTGTCAGCTCAAATGCATGGCAGCAACTGGCGTCTCCTGGAGTTTGGAGCTGAGTGGGGTCACAACAGGATGGAGTTTGGGAAGGCAGCACTGCAGGGTTAGGAATAAACATCTCCCTGGGGCAGACTTTCCATAATTGGCCATGACAAGGCTTCTTTCTCCAGAGAGCTGGAGCTGGTCTGTGAGGAAGCAGGATGAATCACTGTTCCAGCTCAATTTGGCAAGTGTCATGATTTAGTTCTGCTTTGCACGGGGAGGAGATGATGATATAGACTGAAAGACAGAAGAGTAATCTAGCCAAAGGCTTCTGACCTGGGAGAGGAGTTTGAGTTCCCACTCATTTTTTGCAGGTTTACTCAGATCCTTAGAAGGAAACCCTGGCAATACCCACTGGTGCAAAAACAATTCCCTTTATCAACAAAGAGAGGGAACAATGGGGACTCCTGATCACAAAGCTCATGCAAACAATAATAGCCCTTTTATTTTGCATTGTGAAACCAGCAGTGGATACTGAATACTTCCTTCCAGGCCTCTGCTTTGTTAACCATTTCTGTCACCTTTCTGCTCAATTTATGGGAGGGGATCTTAGTGTCTGGAGCTGGTTTTCTGCGATGTGGTAGTGACCACATGGCTGTGCAGCCTTTTGTGAAGAGGAGGGTTGAGTGTGGTTTCCTCATGCCATCCTGTACCCTTTGAAAAGTCCCACTTACTTTCAAATATGCAGAAAAAGGGGTATTGTTTCTGCCATCCTTTCTTTGGATGTTGGTCATCAGTGCTATCTGTAAAGCTCCTTGCTATCTCAGCAGTCTTACCAAGCCCAGTGACCTAACAGCAGTTCACAGCCTGTTCAGTGCCTGATGATTAATCCCCTCCCTTTAGAAGTATGCACTTAGTGGCAGAACCCCATGAAAATATTGGTGGAGCCAGAGCTGCTTTGCCAAGTGGCAGATTTAGACTTGCTCTTCTTGGAAAGCTGGCTTCCTGTCACTGGCTTTGTCTCATGGGCTTTTTTTTCAGTGGTTTGGAGAGAGGAGAAAGGGAAAAAGAAATTGTTCCTCCCAAATACCTCTTCTCTTTTACATCCCCTTTCCTCCACGTGTCCTGTCTGCTATTCTATGTTTCAGGAACTCCATCAGCCAAAGTCATCCTAACTAACCTCACTGCTGTTCCCCATGCAAAAGGAGAAGGAAGATCCCTGCAAAACAAGATCCCTTGAAAAAGAAGATGCAGACAATCTTAATTTCCATCCCATCTTCTCCCGCTCCTTTAGAGGCCAGGCAGATGGAACAAAAATCTTCCCTGCACTGTGGAAGAGTGTTAGCTCAGAAAAGTCAAATCTGCATCTTGTTGTAATATTAGAGCTCACAGCAAAGCATCAGTCTTTTGCCAATTTTTGATTTGCTGTTAGGAACATTAAAATTTTATTTCTTATGAACTGACTACCACAGCGAACTCAGGCAGCTGCTCCTGGGCTGGCTACAAGACTGGAGCTTGGGGCTTCCTATTCTAAACACTCCCCTCACTGGAAATGGAAAGCTTGGTCAGCACTCAGCAGCAAAGGGCTGTGGCAGGCAGCTGAGATTGCATGACAGCAAAGGTCTTACTTTCCCTGGAGATACCAGCATCCCAATTCACTTTTAAAGTCTGTACAAGGACAAATCCCACACTGGGTTCTTACCCAGTATCTTTTTGCTGTTTCCTCTTGAGATGCTGGGTAAGGCCTCCAGACTGGACTCAGCAGCACCACATGCAGTATCAGCCAGGTGAATACAGTGTGAGCACAAAGCTCATGACCTTTCTGGCACAGGGTCTGGGAAGGACTAACGCTGTCGGTGCCTTCAAGGTCAGGACTTTGTGTGACCCCATGAAGATTCTCCATGTGCTCTCTGCAGAGTGAGGTGGGTCCTTTCAGGGGAGAAAAGCACAAAATATCAAAGAAGTACCAAAAGTCGTTTAGAGAAGGTTAGAACAGGGGACACACTGGAGTGTAAGGCACCCATGGTCAAAGAGCTTGTGTGGCAGTTTTCCCTTTGGTGTCCACGTGTCAGTCTCCAGATCATAGCAGTCCATGGAATCCAGGTCCTTGATGACATTGTCTGAGGTGAGACATCGTCCTCCTGTGACATACAGCTTGTTCTTGATGACAGTGGCTCCGTGATGCATTCGTCTGTCCTTCATGTCTGCACATTTAACAAATTTGTTGCCTTTTGTATCATAAGCAATTATTCTCCGGGTGTACCCTGAATGCAAAGCCAGAGGTGGAAGAGACAGATGGGAATTAAGCACTTATGGCCAGCAGAAGGAATAATAATATATTTCCTGCTTGTCTTCAATAAAACCTATTATAGTAATATATAATTTGGCAGAATTAAGATATCTAAACTAGGAAGTGATGATGTGCCACAGGAATGCCTGTCTATGTTCCTTTCCTGTCTCGTAGCACCGGGGCAGCCAAGGCTTGACGAGCACCATAAAGCCCATCGGATCAGGCAGCCAACCTGTCAAACACAGTTGGAGCTTGCAGTTACCTGCATCTGCCTTCAAACGTCCGAAAATATTTCTTTTTACCAAACAGACTCCTAGAGCTTCACTTGGAAATACAGAAACCAATGGCACATGTGATGGGCCTTGCTGGGTTGGAGTTGTAGCTGTCTGCTGACTGGAGCTGGGTATGCAACAGCATGGTGCCATCAGTGCTCACTCCACTCCTAAAGCCCTCAGCACCACATCTGTGCTGGCCACCATGCCAGTGACCCAGTGGACAGCTCTTCCTCCGAGGGGTGATATAACCTCGTATCAGCTGAGAGGTAAGGGCTGGTAAAAGGGCCATTGCCCTGGAGCAGTGGAGGTGTGGAAGCTTGGTACCCAGCAGTACCTTGCCCATGTAGAAAAACATGAGTGTGGTCTGAGGTAAGGGCAATCTGCCACACAGGAGCCTGATAGTCTTGGACCTTTGGACTCAGCTCTCCCCTCTTCTCACTGCAAAGGGTAGCAGTGGCCTCTCCCTGAGGGGTGACACCACGTTGAAGTCCTGTGCAGTTTGGGTTCAATCCTCTGCTTTGCTAAAAAAACGATGTGTCTCATTTTTCCTTAAATAATTCAACACGTTTCCTCCTGGCAGTCTGTGTTCAGGGAAGAGGCATTAAGGACTGTAGAGGGCCAAATTATCAATGACATGCCCAACTGCCATGGGCAGAGGCTGGTCCTCAGGCTGCAAAAGACACTGAGAAGTTTCCTCTTCTCAAGTGTTTCACACTCCTTTTGGGATATTTCACAATTACCCCAGGAGGCAGCTAAAGGACCAACCAACACCTCAAAGACCTATAGCCCACCCACCCTGACAAGCCACCCACGGCCTTGTGGTAACTCTGCTTTCCATTCTTCCAAGAGCAGCAGACAGGGAGGACCAGGGTGTGAGTCAGCAGGGGAGGTGCAGGACCCCCATGCCCTTGGCTTCCTCCCTTTTGCGGAGCAGTAACTTGCATTGGCTTTTCCTCAGTTTCTTCCACCCAGGTCCTGCTACTTGGAGTAAGAAAGAGTCTCATGGAGAACTTATCTCCGCTTCAATTGCCATGAGACTCCGTAAGAGAAGTGTATGGAGGGTGGGCACACTCCTCCTTTCCTCCCAAGATCCAGGTGCTTTTTGAGAGAACACCCCGAACAGGAAGGCTGTGAAAACCCACAGGATCTGGGCAGGGGGAGGGAGAGGGAAGGTGAAAAGAGCCCTTACCACCTACGATGATAATCTGGTCTCCCATCACGACAGCTGGTGCACAGACATTCTTCACTACTCTGGTCTCCATACGAAACCACGTATTCCTGGAGATATGGTAAACCTGACAAAAAAATAAAGATACTCACACAGCTGTTTATGTTTCATTTAAACTGACATCTGTAATTACAGAGGAACTTCTGGGTTTTATTTTGCTCTAATAAATACAATTGTCTGGCTCAAAATTCTGGAAATCTGAGAATGTACCCACTTTTTTTCCTAATATGTCCCCTTGGAAAGCATTCTGCATCTCTAAGATTGTCTGCTCAGGAGATGCTAGCACAAGCACTGAAGCAGTGCATCTGCCATATGCAAGCTTCTTGGCTGTAAATCTTTGCATGGCCATTAAATCACTGTAACTAGTTCTCCCAAAGGGCAAGCTAATTCATTTCATTTTCCAGTTATTCTGTGTATTCCTTACTAGCCTTTGCAATTTCCTGGGTGAACAAACTTCAGCTTCACCTAGCTCTGCTGGCAGCCACCGTGTTTGCCCAGCTGCTATATTTATGGTGGTGGCTGGTATGCACTCAGACTGGCAAAGGGACTTAGAGCGGTATCTAAGTCATCAATTTATGTGAGAAAAAGAGCTGTTGCCAGATGATGATCGTTCAATCATCTGCATCTGGGTGACAGAAACTTTTATGTCATGTTATCCGCTTCTTAATATAGCAAATATCTCCAGGGCATCTCCCCACTAACTGATAAATACATTTCCTTCCCCCTGATAATGAAGTACCGTTATAACCATAAAGCCATAAAGCATTGCTTATGTCCTGGTTGCCATCTTAGCCTTAATGATCTTATTTAAACCACCTCGAACAGTGAAAAACACTCATGGGAAAAGAAGCATTACAATGTTGCTAAAGCATCAAATCAGATAAGAAAAAATTTAATGTATTTTTTCCTCCTAATAGAGTGTAACAGCTGAAAGCAGGCGGAGAGCCAGCAACATGTGGCAGGAGCCACATTTTTAACACAACTGTTTATACAAAATGACTGTCAGTTTAAGTTCTGGCCCTTTGATGAGTGAATATCTAATCGCTCTAATGATCGCGAGTGTTTGCGTTTGCTGCGAGCAAGCAGGTGCGTGGCTGAGACCCCAGCTCAGCGCCAAGTGGAAAGCACTGATTTTGGTGAGATTGGCTACAGGCACGAAGCCAGGCAGGGGGAGTTTCTGCTGCCTGCCATGGCATCGCCTGCAGCGGCCCTGGCCCTAGTGCCCACCAGTGGCACAGTTGACTGACACCCAAAGCAGTGCCTTGGGGCTGCTGCCTGAGAAACATTCAGGAGGAGAATATGGAAGAGCTGCAATGCTCCTTGAGGCCATGGATCAACTCATCCTGCCTCTTACTGCAACACACAATGAAGTTTTTTCAGTGGCTTGATTTCCTCATGAAAGTGATGGACTGCTGAATACCTTAGAAGAAATTGCCTACGACAAGTAGGACTGACCATTACCTGGATAAGCCGAACAGGGTTTTGCATAACATCTTCTCCCCCAAAGAGGTAAACCCTCTGATCTTTGGCAGCAACAGCAGGGTGAAGGACGGCAACAGGCATGTTTGCCATGCTCTCACAGGTGTTGTAGACACTATCATATCTTTCCACAGAATTCAGGATTTCCTGGTTTTCACCAATTCCACCGAATGATAAAATATAATTTTTATAAGCCAGGCTTCTGTGGGAGTAACGTGGAACTAACATGTGCTCAATCAACCTCCACTGATTGAGTTTGAGGGAGTAAATGTAAATATTACCACTGACCAGGCTTTTCTTATTGCTAACAGGCATCCCTCCAAGCACAAAAATATTGCTGTGCAAACTCACTGCAGAGGCTTTGTACAGGCGCATGGGAAGTTTGGCCAGGCTCAGCCATTGGTTCGTCTTGTCATCATATAGCAGGACATCCCTCGTTGTCTGCTGGCTGTCCTTCCTGCCCCCAATGATGACGAGGAACTCCTGGTTGGAGTACCTGCGAGGAACATGCATCATGGGTTTGATATCAGGTGTGTTGGTGCTGTACAACGAAAACATCTGTCTCCGGGCTGACTCCAGGATGCTCCTGCAAGTGGGTGAGGACTGAACGAGCGAGTCATTAGCAATGAAATGGAAGAGGAAGGTTGGATGGACGTACTGAAGTCGGACCTTCTTGAACAACTCTTGGATGTAGCCTTGTCGTGCCTGGAGGTCATGCCGGATCCAGACCATCAGTGCCTCAAAGACCTGCTCCTCCTCGGCACAGAGTTCATCATCCCCAAGGTAATCAATGAGCTCCATGAGACAGAGGTCCTTCAAGTCCTCAGAAGAGGCCACCGCAGGAAAGCATTTCAAAGCCATAGCCCTGGCTTTCTTATTCAGGCTTTGGCAGTTCAAGACTTTTGCCAGTCTGATCATGCTCAGACAGTTGTCAGGAGTCAGCTTGTCTTGGAGGTAGGTAGAGCAGGCCTCAAACAGCTTAGTGTACTGCAGCATGGATGCAGCCTCCAAGAGGCACAAGACATTCTCAGTGGATATGAGAATCTCTCCAGTGTAAACATAAAGGACAATCTGATCCAAAATATCAGCATTGATGCCCTTCAGAATGACTTTAGGCTGGTGACTCTCCCTGAAGTTGTTACAGAACATTGCCTTGAAGTATGGACTGCTGGAAGCCAGCACATTTCGGTGGCAGGGGATTTCAAAGCCCCCGGAGCAGAGGGTAACATCAGTCAGCATCCTGCTCTGCCGCAGAGCACTCAGCTGCCTCAACAGTTCAGAGGAGAAGTCCTGGTCTTTGAAGAGAAACTCTTCAGTGGATGCCTCTTCCATAGCAAAATAGGAGAGAGATGAATTCTGGACTTGGCAGAAAAAAACCCCAAATTCTTAGCAGCTTTTATTGAAATATCCAGCTCCAAGAGAACAAATCGAGACTTTGATGTTGTTGTAAATATCCGTTCACTATTACACATAAAAATGGAACACGGTTTAAGCACAGTGGGAAAATAATAAAGAAGCCAAAAGGTCGCTAAGACCCTTTAAAATTTTCATAAAGTTATCAGATAGGTTGCAACTCTGAGGTCAGCACTGCCTGTGTCCTTGGCAAGAAGCAAAAGCACTGAAGTTATCTCACTGATTTTGGATTAAAGCTGGATGGCTGAAGCAATTGGTTTGTCCATTTCAATCATGTTGAATAAACGCACTTAAGACATTTATTCACTATTTTAAAGTATTAGCAGTTTAGTAGCTTGTGCCTCTTTCCTCTAGAGTTAGTCACTCCCAAAGAATGCAAATCTGGCAGAGCTGAACTCTGCAGCAGGGCAAACGGAACCCTAGAGACAGGGGATCTGCATTAAAAGTTATTTATTAACTCTGCTTCGCTGTGGGTTTTTTATGTTAATCAGACACACAATGACTAAATTAAGTGCCAGGCAGAACAATATGATGAATATCTACGGTCATGGCTTAACTGCTCAACCTGCAGTGGAACCGAAGGGTAGAAACGTTTACCTTCTGCTGTCCTTCACTGCATGCACTTACTCTCTGTCGTTTATTCTCTGCTGAGTTTTTCCATAGCTAGAGCCTGGACAAAACCCTATGAACCCACGGGAGGTTTCTTTCAGTAGGCAGGTGATTCATAGAGGGTGATTTCTGGCCGTGCTTACGCCGCAGCCGGTTTTGCCGCTGCCGGGCGCTGCGCGCAGGAGCGGCGGGCGCGGGGCATTGTGTACATTCCAGCGCTAAGAATAGGCGCACAGGGCTCCGCGCTCTTATCACATGTGACGCCGCCGCTGCCTTTTGCAATGACCTGGCTGGCTCTGAGCATGCCCGAGTGGTGTTTTTCTGGCAAATGTTTACATATAATAAATAGACACGGAGAGGAAAGTTCACTTATAAAAGTCCTGGCTGTCCATTTGGAAACAGCGGCAGGACCCTGTCCTAAAGTGCCTGGGAACTCTAGAAGCCTGTAAACAGTCTGCAATGCCTCGCACTATGCTGTCACCGTTGTTTCATGGAGAAAGGCGGAGAGAGAAGGGCTTCCAGGGACTCCGGTGGGATGGACCGTGTCTCCACCTTATGGTGGAGAGAGATCTGGGGAGCATCAGCCTGTTGCAGTGTGGTGGGAGATGCTGATGCACTGGGACCCCTGCATCCAGCACTGCTCCAAGGTGGGCAGGGAAAGCCAAACTACCTTAGCCAAGCAGAAAGTGAAGTTCACTCTTGGAGCAGTTTATGACTCTGCTTGATATTTCACATAGGAAACACCAAGTTGTGGCCTTTTGTCTAAGGACCTCAGCTCTCTGAAACCCCTAGCAAAGAACTTCTCAATCAGATGGCTTGAGGATGCTCAGTGCTACAGGTGGGAGGACGGGAGCATGTTGCTGCAGTGAGTAGCAAGCTGGAAACCAAGATTCCAGAGTGGCAATTCCCAGGGTGGCGCAGAGCTCCCCAGGGCACACACCTCGATGGGTCCCTGACTGCAGATGCCTGCACATGAACATGGTGTCCAAGCTCCTTTTGCAGCCAGTGAGGTCTAGTCAATACAACTGAGTCTGCCAAGTAATTCAGGTCACCAGTATGTGCAACCTGTATTTGAGCAGGTGAACAGTCCTCCAGGCACTGCTGCGTGTCCACAGGCGCTCAGCTGCCTCAGTCACAGGTAGGTGCCCATATTTAACACTCCCATGGTAGGCATCTATGATGATGAGCCTAAATCCATCCTCAGGGCTGGGATCATTCAAATGCCTTGTGCCAGTGGAGGATCTTCCAGAACCCCAGCGGGTCCCCTGTCGGGGTCTTCAGCAGGTCCAGTGTGTTGTGCCCCAGCTCTATACCAAGTTCCTGGGTGTTTCAAGAGAAATAGAATTGCCCTTGCCTGGGTAACTGGATTGGGCTCCTCATCTCTGCTGAGATTTCTCCCTTTGTTCTAGGGTGGGGTTGAATCCAAAACATAGTTTCTAAGCATCACTACAACAGGGAAACACAAGGTTAAAGCAAAAGTCCTTCTCATATTTTCGAAGCCAAAGCTCACGGGTGAGTCATGTCTGCATTTAGTCACAGCGAGGCAGATGAGCAAAAATCGTTGGGAGCCACAGTGCCCTTAAGTCAACTCCTGTGCCATGCTGGTGTTTGCAGTCCTCTCTGTGTTCCTGTCCTCTCTATGTCCATGGTGCAGCAGATCACAGGGATGTGGGCAGCCTGTTCCTCTAAAAATGGCAGCTTTGCACCATGTGCATGTACATGGCCTTTCCGAGAGGCTCTTCAATGCAGCGTAACAACATGGTGAAATGCCTGAAGGCCAGTCAAAACCCTGAAGGCCCAGCCCCATGTTAAAGACAGGGTGGAGTCAGACTGGCATAGCTTTTTGGAGACTGCCCACACAATCCGCCTGTGTGTGCACACGCGTGTATGGGACGAGGTGAGGGAGGGGAAGAGCAGGAGCCACTGGACTTGACTCTTGCAAATGAGTCACTCCGAGGGTAAACATGGCAATCTACAGCCTTTTCCCTCTTCTCAAGTAAAGAAATTACCCAAGAATGATGTTGGGGTGCTGGGGAAAATGTACCCTCCCTCCCTACTCCCTGCCGCCGCTGCCTCACCAGCTGGACATGATCATGCTATAAATATTTAGAGTGGCATTAAAAACCCAAAGGAGAATTTCTCTCACTCCTTGTCTAGGGAACATTAGCTACCCAAACAAAACGCCCTCTCGCTTTCTTTCTTGCTCTGTATGTATATGCTCTTGTTGCAATCCATTCTGATGATTGATTTAGCTTTATATCTCTCTTCTGGCTCTAACTTTTTGTTCCTGTTTAGTTCTGCCTCTTCCTGGCAGTGGCTGTGGATTATTCTTTTAACCCTTAAAGAAAAGAATTATGCTATCTGACTTCATTAATGACACTGGTTTATGGGGTTGGGGAAGGCTAGGTGGGATATTCTTGTGCTTCAGATACTGACAAATGTGGCATTTATTTAGAAGATCCCAGGCTTGATGGCTTTGCACAGTTACGCAAATTCTTGCTAGCCCAGAGTACAGAGTGTGCTGTTTAAATAGTTTATTGCTTTGAGGAGGGTGGTGTTGCTCCTTGATGAATCCCCACACAGGTCCCTGCCAATCTGGGGCCAGGGTGTCTGAGCAATGAAGCTCCTGCTGCCTGCTTTACAACTCTCTTCATATTTTTCCCAGAGATTACGGCTTCAGACACATCTACAACCAAGTGGGCACATCAGCACTGCTTAGTTAGGATTTTTTTATAAATGGACTAGAAATCACTTTTCATGCCAAAGACAATATGTCTTGTATGGCCCCCACTGTAGGGGGGAAAAGTGGGGGGGAGAATGAGCCCTGCTGAGAGGGTAGAGCTGTTTCTGCTGTGGGATAGTCTAAATTGTCAGATAAAATCTGTTTCTAAATGAGTACTTGAGGCAGGTTTTCTAGGGAGATATGCTATTGACTGAACCAGACCTGAGTGGTCTTTTGTTTGGGAAGACAAAATACTGCATTACCATGGGAGTGAGATCTTGCACAGATAATGATCTTGTCTGAACACCATGTGCAAATGGGAAAGTGGGCTCATTCACAGGGTATGTGACCCAGCAGCACTGTGGGATGTGATGCTGCAGGTGCCCCATAGCCCTTGATGGGCTGGAGCCATTTGGGGCTGTTAAAAACTGTGACCTTCTCTAATTGCTGCTGTACAAACTTCATCCGTGGCCAATTTCTAGAAAATAGAAGCATCTACAGAAGAGTGAACATGTTGTTGTAATGTTATATATTCACCCTGCTCCTTCTGCTCTTTCTCCTTAAGTATTTGGCATCATTCAGTTTTGGAATTATGGTGATTGAACCTTTGATCCGACCCAGAGCAGCTCTTCTTATGTTTTAATGCAATGGGATGATGAAATGTCTATTATCATGCACTAAGCAACGGAGTGGAAAAAAAGCTGTTTTCTGACCAGCCAGCAGACAGGTGCACAGAGATTGGTGATGTCAGACAACTTCTAAAACTCGTATACTGATCCTATTACAATTCAGGTGAAAATTAACAAATATGGATAAAGAAAAAGGACTGTTCAAGGCAGAGACTTCACTGAGTTTATTCAGTGTTATGTGCGCTGTCTCAATGACTACCACCCCCACAGTAATCAAGAGACAGATCATCCCTTTACCCAAATTTTCAGTCTAAATTGACAGGGAACAAGAAAAAATATTCCTTATTAAGGTCTTAATAAAACTGGGAGAGGGAACAAAACCCAGGATTAACATTCCTCATAGTATAAAGAGACAGTTACAGGGATCATAATTAATCAGATGCCACGGAGAGGATGGGAAGATGCCCCAAGCATCAATGGTGGCTGGTTGGGGTGACAGCCCAGTCCAGGCTGGGAGAACATTAGGTGGCTCAGGGACTTGTACAGTTGAACTTTTGAAATCTTCAAGGATGCAGATTTCACAACCTCTCTGGACAACTTGTTTCTGTATGTCTGATAGGAATTTCCTTTGTTACAATTTGTGAATGCTGTCTCTTGCCTGCAGAAAAGTGTGCTTTCTGCTGCTGCTGCTAGTTGCCAGCTGTCTGATCTTCTTCCAATTCTTTTAAGTCCATATATCCTTATGGTCCTTCTCTCTCATTCCTCTGTAATTATTACATTATTAATTTTCTATTTAGCTGCTCAGAAAACATGAGTTCCCTGAGTGCTATTGCCACAGCTGCCATTCACATTGGTATGATACTTACTGCTGAACTAAGGCTTATTTTAAAATCTGGGCTTGGTTCTGATTTTGTAGGCAAGGGCAACATCTGTAGATACTGGTCTTGAACCCCTGACCTAAACTTACAGAGGCATGGGGACAAGTTTTACTGCATTGGAGTCACAGAGCAACTTCCCAAGAGTCACTGTGTGCATCGTGTACAGATAGAGAGATACAGCATGTAATTCAATAATGACTTTGGCCCAGTATACGTGGGTGTGAAGATGTGTGGGCTCCTGGCTTGGTTTCAGGCCAATCTCTAATTAAAGAGTGAAAGATTAAGATGAAAGCAATTGCACTCTTCTTTAGTCAGAATGACCTACTAGCGTTAATTAAAACAGTCTTCAGGCAAAAATAAATTTGGCTGCCAAAGTTATGTGCTTCACATTAAATAAGGACGTAGTTGGGTTAAAGAGTGCCGAGCTTCTAGAGGTTTCACAGAAACCACTCATACAGCTTTGGGCACTCTTGTTGGAATACTTTAAAACAAATCCTTTGCCTAAACCAGCTACTTCATGTGTATTTCAGACACCCGCTGGCTTTTTCTTTAAACTACATCATTTGAGAATGGGTACCTGCCAGCTTATCTTGGTCTGAGCATATAGTGTGCTGGAGGATAAAATATCACCCTATCACTGGACACCAAAGTAGATTCTTCATCTACCCTTTCTATAGTCTCTGGTTACAACAGACCCATGGCAACAGCCAGAAAAAGATACTTAGATCCTACATTGCTCTGTTCTTGCTGGGTCTGAACATTAAAATGTCTGTGATACAGGCATTCAGGCATTCAGGATCTGCCCCTGATATTTTTAGGTGGCTAGAAATGTCCCCAAAGAAGGATCAGGCCTTTAAAATGCCAGAACGTCCTATTACACCTGTGTGAGACACCCATCATTGTTCTTAAAATCCACACATCTTTCCCATCTCCAATTTATATTGCCCCATCTTATAACCAGATGGCCAGGTGCTACTGCTGTGGCATTGATCCAAGAGGGGAGAAACAGGTCCAGTGCTTCAGAAATACTGTTTTCAATGGGAATTTGATGCCATCAGTCATCACACCTCAGAGGGCCTGAAAGACCCTTCATCATGCAGAGTCGTGGTACACTCAAGAGGCAGAAGGGGCCAGACAAAGAGAAACACTCATGAGCCCATCTCCTTGAGCTAAATTCTTCACTCTCCTCTTCTTAGTTGTCAGGCTCTATTATTTTTCATCTACATCTTCTCTCATATGATTATAAGATCTTAGGATAATTCAGGGAGGGAGGTACCTCCAGTGGTCTCTAATTCAAGCTTCTGCTCAAAGCAGGGTGAGCCATGAGATCAGACCAGGTTGCTCAGAGTTTTATTCACTCAGATCTTAGAAATATCCCAAGATGAAGACCATGCAGCTGTCCTGAGGCCCATGTCTTCCTCTTTGGGAACAGCATTTCCCTGCCTGACAGATCTACCTCACAGAAGACCCGCCTCTTCCCCTGCGATGCTCCTGCACCATATCCCAGGAAGTGGTGCTGGTGGGGACTGCAAGTCCTTATCTCCTTCATGGGATAACTTAGGAGGTGACTATGCTGAGAGGGCAACTCACAGATAGGGAAATCAGTCTGGCCTTCGCTGTTGACAGCTGGATTTTAATCAGGACCTGGCTTAAATCATTAATTCACAGCCCTCAGGTTGTTTAAAGAGCTGTGATAATGAGCTGAGAAGAAATTACTGTCCATTTTCTCTTGGCAGGACTGTAATGGCATGACATTCATTAGTTGAGGAAAGAACAGGGATAATCTCCAGAATGAGAGAAAGACAGAAAATCTACCCAGAAGAAACAATGACAGAAGATTCCTCCACATATACAAACACAAAGGGGTCGATTTAGATCTAGTTTTTTCAACATGTCTTTATTGCTTAAGGGCATTTGGCAAGATAGCCATAACATAAACCTCACGTCCAACATTACTTGGCAACATATTTCCCAGCTGGAAAGAAAATAAATTGGATATTTTTCTTTGTGCTAATGCCACATTTTTTGGATGCTTTTTTGGAAACTAATCAAGAGATGGCTGCTCAGCATGCCTCTTCATTCTTGATGGGCTTTTAGTGCAAAATTGCCAGCAGCAACTTTCTGAAGTCCCCAGAGGTGTCAGATCGGACAGCTTCAGCTAATGACTTCTTGTACATTTGCTGGAACTTCTCCTTTATTGCTGGCAGGTCGCTCTGAGGAGACACCAAGAGTCTGTTTAGAAGAGTGGTGAATGTTTTGAGTAATATGCCCTGCTCCTGGCAGCACCCCTGGGGTCTGACACAAGGCCCACCACACCTGGTGGGAGTAGGAGAGGAGAATGCAGGGGGTCTAAAAATCTTGGAAGACTTTCAGTTTAACAGTCGAATCTGAGGTAAGCCCATGTCAGATGGTGGTGAGGGGATGCTAACTGTGAAGAGGGACTGCATGGAAAGCTGTGCCAGGTGGCTGGGAGAATCTCTGCCCAGCAGTGCTGTGCTGGCACAGCCTTGGTACTGGAAAAACTCACATAGGTCGCTGTGAACTCCTGAGGTCATCCCATGGTGGCAGCAGGGAAAAAGGCATTTCCCAGGAGTATGGCTAAAAGAATTTTGTTCCACCCACAGAAGTAATTTTCTGGTTACTGAGGGGGGAGAAATTAACTCCTTATCTTGAGCTTTCCTGTAAAAAGGCACCTACAGCACAGATCTGCCCTTTATCACTGTGGGTTTTAAATGTTATAATGACTAGACTGTGTCTTAATAGAAAGAATACCCTGGAGCCTAATTTTTCACACCTTGGATCATTGAGAAATATGCTTTCCTCATCCCTGTGAAAGGCTCCTCCTCTGTGTCAATTGAAACAGCCCTGGGGTTACAACATACACAGCTTAGAAGAAAAACTTAAAGATCGTGCTTAAATATCTCAAATGTCTTGTGAAGTTTTGTGCGTCTTAAAATGACAATTAACTCCTTTGGCTTTTTATTTTTCTTCCCTCCTCCCCATCTGTTTTTCCCAGCTGGAATCAGAGAAAATTGGCAACATATGTTTATAAGCAATTCTCAAATTGGGAACTGCTGCTTTATCATTAATTAACTAGGAATTATTTTTACACATCCTACTGGGGCCAGACCTCCCCACGGGTTTTGGTTTTAACCAGGTATAGTTGACTCCACTTGAAATTGCCTGCATGCTTCCTGGTTTAGTTCCTTTGAAAACAGAAATAGATGCAATATCAAAATTAGAGTTGCCTGGGTACAGGAGAGTGTGACCACTGATGTCACTGGGCTGAAAAGGGTTTGCTGAGCACATGATCTAACAGGACTCACTCCATACCCTCTACATTTGTATTTCTCCCAGAGCTGATGTGAGGCATTACAGGACACAGGGTACCCTACCTCAGCCCTGGTCACAAGGATGCGAATCAAGGTCTCTTCATCAGTCCCAGCTCCTTTCATCGACTTGTGCAGAAGTGTGGCGAAGTAACCTGGGCAGTCTTTGGCACAGCTGACTAAAGAAAACAGTAAGAGGCCTCATTATACTTGTACATTTACAGTTTGTGATACAACTTCAAGCAGAATTAAATAAATAAGAAAGAAAACTAAACTCTAGTGTTTATGCTTAGACATATGCTCATATATGCTTATATGAGCTGGCAGAGCTTTTATTCTGAGATTGATCCCCTATCCGTATGCAAGCAGAAATCTTGGAGTCTGAATGGGGATGTACATTTTCCCACAAGGAAAATGTGTTACACAGTGAGATTACCAGCACTGAGTACTCTGCCATTCCCAAGTGAAAATAACATGAATGAGAATGAGCATTTGTCTCTATGGGGTTCCTCTTGCCCATCTATTCTTGGGGTAGCTGCTCACTCTGCAGATCACAGGAGGAAGATCTGGGAGAGCCTGGATCCAGATGGATAACGGCAATACCAGAAAGCTAACCAGAGACAGGGCACAAGCTTAAATACTGGTCAAAGCCAACCCTAGTGCTAAATTTCTCTCTACGACCCAGTACATTTTTGTGGTGGCTGGCTAGCATGCTTCTCATGGTGCCCAGCATCTGCTGGAAGTTATCACCAGCCGTGGTCCCAGGGGCAGCTTGCAGGTGGCTACCCTGTGTTAGAGAGCAAATAATTCAGCTGTGTGGAAAGGAGCTGTGTCTGGCAAGTATCATTTTTAAAACCAAGGAGTCCTAATCCCTACTGAAAACTGTCTGTTCTTTCCCTGGCAGATATGTTAGCTTGGTTTAAGGGTATCTCAATGGCTGTTGCCACGCCGTACACAGACCCCCAGCAACCAATGTCAGGTCATGGCAAGAACTAGAAAAGAAAGGTCTTTAAACTATTGCTTTTTACCTAGAGTCAGATAAGCCTTCTCCAGATCTCCAGATGTTTCACTTTTAATGGATTCTTCTATGTCCTTCCCACACACCTATGAGAATAAAAAGGAACTATAAGAGCTTCTGTCTGTACATGTCTTCCCACTGTCCAAACCAGCATCAGATTTGGGATCCAATAGCAAAAGGTCAATCCAGATCCTTCAGAGCTTTTCCGAAGGAGTAATTCAAGGGCAAATGAAGTTCTCCTCTGGTGTAAGTGTTCACAGATCCACTGGCACCAAGAGAAGGTCTATGCAGCCAGGTAAGGCACAATGGTTGAGAGATGGATAACCTACATCATGCAGTCCCAGGTATCTGACAGCTTCTAGGACAAAGAAGCTGCAGATTCTTCTTGAGTGACCCCTGGTCAGCAGAAACTGGCTCTGGATGGCTCCCACATAAATAAGATAATTTTTGGAGCTTTACCAACTCTGTGAAGTTCTGTTACTTATTGTCTTTGGCTTCCCAGGCAAAGTTTACAAGCACCGCAGTTGTCCCAAAGTTTTTGTATTATTCTGTAGGGAATTGGAGAAGCAGACTGTCTCTTCCAAACAGAGTTAATCCTGACTTTTGTGAACTTCAGGAATGTCAAATGATTTTACTTTGCTCTGCTTTGCCTATCAGGATGTCCCTGCATGATTCAAGACTCTGACTTTTAGGTCAGAGCTGGGAGACTGTGTGTACAAGGCAGCAAGGGCACCATGTCAGGCTTTAGGGCTTAAGTTCTGCAAACTGCAAACCTGGTTTAGATCTTGCCCTATGTATCTCTCCAGCTGAAGAGAAGGACACGTTTGCAAGATTTGGGCTCTAACCTTGTCCTACTTCGAGTGCAGCCAGGCAGGATGTGGTGGATTGGTTTGGGCAACCTGATCTGCTTGGCTTTAGGAATCAAAAAGCCAAGGTAGCTTGGCTACTGGAGCATTTAACTGAACTCCCAGGGTCTGGGCCACTCCAAGACAGAGAGTATCAGTTTGTGACTGGGTGTGTTCTCCTGCCAGCAACAACCCAAAACTTGGATTAAGCTGCAAACATTTTTGTAACTATTGATTCCTTATTACGCCGACACTGAAATATGGCTTTGACTTGAGCTCTTTTCATCTTCAGTGCCTAAGGCTACAGTTTTTTGATGAAATCACACTTCCCAGGGAAGTTCAGGATGGTGAGCCAGAGGCTGGAGGGGGACCCTTTCCTGAGAATGTCACTGCTGAGCTTCCACCTTGCTGCCAGGAGAAGGACCTTGGATCTCCCATTGCTTTGACTTTCAGAGGTAATTTCCAAGCAAGATATCTCCATGCTAGGTCAGGTTCAGGCCCAGGCATGAGTAAAATGTCCCTGCTGGGTGACACAGGGAGAAGTACCAAACAGCCAGGATCCTGCTGCCTACTTTGCCTTATGTTTGGAGGCAGGGGAAAGCACAGCAAAGCACCTGCACAGGCCATCTGCCCAGTGTGGGCAGAGAGGAAAAGGCTGGAGGTGAACTTCTCCTCAGCCAATATGAGTGTGAGAAGTGAGGGGAACGGGAGGAGACACCTTGCCAGGCTCTGTTTCGGAGGAGAATGAAAGACCAGAAAAGCAAATCCTTCCTTCAGGGCAGGAGTTCGTGAACCTGTCCCTTTGCAGCAGGAGGTGGGGTACCTACTGTCTTGCAGCTGTGGGAAGGAACAGACATTGTGACATTCATTTTGCTGAATATTGTGTAGGTTATGAAGGGGAATGGGTTCTTCACTGGCAGAAGATACAGCTTCTCTTGTAAATCAGTTATTTCTGTATGCTCAGGATAGTCGTATAAATATGTTTTCCAAGATTCTTAAAGCATTCAAGAAGTTATAAAATGGCAGATAAAGGACTGCCCACTCTACATAGAATCACTTAGGTTGGAAAAGGCTCTTCATTACATGTCGTTGTAGGGTCTGCACCTATATGTCAGGGCCTATGCAACCCACATTGCAGAAGATAAACTCACCTTTTCATAGGCTTGAAAAGTAGCTCTCAGCTGGCTATAGCTTCTCTTTGCTAGGACCACATTGAAAGCCAGCTCCTCTGTTCCCCAACGGCCTTCTCCTGCCTTCAAAATCGCATGTTATTTTTTGGAAGCACTTGTTTATACACAGTAGAGACATGAAGTCAGCCAGAGCCCTGGATCCGCCAAGCTCCAGCCCATGCCCCCCTTGCTCCTCTCCTTACACTGCCACTGCCCCGTGCCTGGTTTGTTTAGTGCCCCCGAGGCAGCCCTTGCTGCGCCGCACAGGGAAAAAGGGACTTTTGCACAACCGCACTTACTTTATACAGATCGGAGGCATCTTGCTCAGCAAGCTCTGCATTCACCTGTTGGGTCTCGTCTCGGGCTGCCTGCGGAAAAGGAGGCGACCGTAAGAAACAGCAGAGCAAGCGCCGGTTTCCTTTCAGCCCGGGGCCCCCACAGGCATTCCGGCTGGAGTTCTGCTGCCATCTGCTGCCACGAGCCCGGCGCTGGGCTCGGGGACCCGGGCTCGCTGCCTGCGGACGGCAGCCCTTCGTGCAGGGCTCGGAGCCCTTCGTGCAGGGCTCGGAGCCCTTCGTGCAGGGCTCGCCTCCCGGCCCTGCGTGCTGCGTGCTGGGGCCCTGACGGGACCGCAACGCTGATGGCCCTGGAGCAGGAGGCTCCCAGCAGCTGCAGGGGAGTGCTGATGGTTTGCACAGGGCTGCATATATAGCCCTGGTAACTGAAATGTTTTCCTGACTGACTTAGGTACTCTGAGCATTCACCGACGCTGTCATCCCTGCGAGAGATTACGAAGGACTGATCGATGAAAAAAGAAATAATAAATGTATTTGCCACTCCTGAAAGTATGCAAGAGGCTGGAAAGAGCTGTATCAATGCTTCCCAGAACGAGAATCTTAACTGTGATGTATTTAGTGACTGTTACGTCTTTAAAGCTTCTTCTATTTATTCAGTCTTTTCATTTCCCAGGGCTGTCAGATCAGACTGGCCACCACACTGCACTTCTCGATGTGCTCCTATTTTTCTTAGTTATAATGTGTCTTTATGAAAGTATTGATTTTTTGCTTTATTTCATGAAAGGGGTTTAAAATAAAGTGTGTTCTAATGAAAAACTAGCTTTTTTTTTGATGAGTGAAAAACTAACATAACAGCAATCTCTTTCTTAGTTGTTCTGTATTTATGTGAATTCTAAACTCCTTAGCTGAGATGGAAATAAGATTTAGTAGTGTGGGGCAAAATTCAGAATAATGGGGCCATGACCTCGAATGAGTATTCTAGCCTTTACCATGGTATAAATAACAGTAAAACAATCCTGTTATTTTCAAACTATCAATATTTATAAAATTATCTGTGGCTTCATAAACTAAAACTGTACATATTAAAAAGCCATAGATACGAAAGGCTCTTATACTGAAGAATGCCTTTTGTTTACTGTAATTATCTCACTATTATATTACATATAATAACTGCATTATTATAAATACCAGCCAATACTTAAGCTACATAAGAGGAAGGTCCCCAGCCTTACCTCTAGCACCATGACTAATATCTTCTGTAGGGAGCCAGTGGTGTCACTTTTAACATCAGACTCTAGATCCCTATCAAACACTGGGAAGAAAAAAAACCTGTGAGAGTTCAACCAGTGAGAAAGGATTTAAATGAAGGTGTTTGAAAGACAAAACTACTTACAACGTTTGTAGGCCTCCTTTATGTTTACAATTTCCTAGGAAAACAAAAAAAATAAATGAAGTAATAATTGAATAAATAAAATAAATAGATCTTATTAATTAATAAATAAATGAGCAAACAAAACACCAGCAAGTCAGCACCGTGCCTGTACTGTCTGAGGCGTAGCAGCCATGGGGGTGGGAGAAGCCATGAATTCTCAGTCTCCAGAGCAGGACAGCACTTTGAGGGGGGCCTGATTCATGCAGGTGTCCCTCTGGTTTTCCCTGCATTTAGGCAAGAGCTACATTTTTTTTTCACTAGGATCATGTTCCCATATGTCTGAACCATCAGAGCAGTGCCAAAGCTGCTCTTAACATGTATCCAGGGATTCTTCTCACCAGTGTTCCCTCTGTGCCAACCAAGGCAGATAGGAGTAGGATAAAGGAAGGAAAGTGAATTTTATTGGTCTTAACTCCCGTTAGAGTTTCAGCTTTAATATGGCAGTATTAGTGTATTATGCAATATGGCAATAGTTAGAGTATTAGAGTTTCTAATATGGCAATCTTATTGCTGCAAACACTGGCAAGAGGCATTTCAGCCATAGAAGCTGGTCTGATCCCTCTTCCTCCTCCCAGGGATGCTGTTGGTGAGCTCTTTGCCCTGCTGCCTAAGGAAGGTCACACACGGTGCCCCAACCTTATTGTTTCGTGTGCAGAGAATCTCAATCAGCAGCGACTCATCTGTCCCAGCTCCCTTCATCGCCTTCCGAAGCTCTCGGGCCTCGTACTCGCAGGGCAGGTCCAGCAAAGCCAGCACAGCCTTTTCAAAATTCCCACTCAGGTCTCCCTTCAGGTCCTCTTCCATCTCCTGCGGGGACAGTCAGGAGAATTAGTGCAAAAGCTGAGGTGAGATTAGAGGATTTCCTAATTTGTTTCAGGAAATCTAATGATTTAAAAGTTCCTTCTGTACCAAAAAGTGAGAAAACATTTTTTTAAAGGCCTTAAAATATACAGACTTTTTTTTTGCAAACTAAGTTCCTAAAAATTTTGGTTTCAGATTGACGGAAATGATTGTCCCATCTTCAAATACCAGCCAATATCAGTCCAATTATGACTCTTACTTGTGTAAACAAATGCAAACTGGTGTTTTGAAAAGCTTAACAGGAGTTTACTCTGAAACAAAATGCAGAAGCTTCCTGCTTTGAAAGAGCTGCCACACAGGGGATCAAAGTAAGAACCTTCTCTGTCAGTTTTGGTTAAAACTGACTTACTGGAAAAAGCAGCAGATTTCTGCAAGGTGCTTTTGTGCCAAGCAAACAGCATTTTTTTACACACACACACACATACACACACAGACACAGACACAGACACAGACACAGAAACACAGACACACACGCACACACACACACGTCAACCTTAAATCAAAATTTAGTAAGATCCTGGAGAAGAGCTGGCTCGTGCATGCTAGCTAACCCTGAGGATGCCAGCTGAGGATGTATTTGAAGTCCTGTCTGCAGTTGACATTTCCGGCAGTATGGGAAGCACTTGACAAGTTCAGAACACTGAACGAGAAGTCCAGCTCTAAGCCTATTGTTCTCAAGTTCCTCCCTACACAACCGCACGTGGACACTCAACTACTCAAGTCAGAGGCTGCTGTGGGTGTTGGAGCAGTTTCAACACACACACCATGGATGCTGCAAGTTCCTGGAGCAGCAGGAGAGTGAGATGGTACCACTTGTGCCTCCTTCCCGAGAGATTCAGGCTGCCCAGGCAAGCGAGAAGGGTTGCTATGAGCTGATGTCAATGCTATGTCAATGCTATGGTATCTGATCATTTCTAGAGCCTATTTTTATTAACCCTCGTTATAGAACAAAATCTATAGTATTTATGTAACCAAAATCTATACCACACTTGCTGTAAATTTTACATATAGAAGGCTTTCATTCATTTCCAGTGCTGACTGTTGTATTGACACTGGTTAATGAGCAAGCAGACACTAAGAAAATACCAATTTAATAATAAGGTCTGCAGGATTCAGCTGTTTACTGAAATAATCTTTTAGAAGCTTTATTTTTTCTTATATACAAAATCATTAAAGCAGTTTATGCCTCCTCCTGCAGAAATCAAGTGCCCAATGAAGCTTCTTAGTTTTGCGACATGTTCTACTTCATCACCGGAAGAAATCAATATTACTTCTATTAAACGAAATAAAAATATAGTTGCGCAAGATCCAGTAGTTTCTCTGGATTTCATCTGGTCTAAGTGGGACTCTGACTTAAAATTTCCCTTTTACATTAACTTATTTTTCTGAATGTGCTGAAGATGAACACAAGCTGAAATATTTTCTATTTCAGTTATGAATTATTTTCTAGCTCTCCTAGCTTTGATTAAAATGCTCTGATCTGGTTTAGGCTGTCTTCAAGAAGACTCTGAGGCCTAAAATTAGAAATATAATTGGTCTTTTAGGAGATAAAATAAATTGCTGAATCAGAAAGTAACTGGTGTCCTCCTTAAATCCACTATGCCCTTGATATTTGCAAAAGCAGAGGCCTGTAGGCTGTATTTTCAGAGGCAGTGGTTTCAAACAGAGAGGCCACTTATTTCCAAATACCTTGCTATACAAAGCCTTGTACTTCTGTTTTATTTGTTGTCTCTGCTCTGATGTTCGACTTGATAAGACTTCAATAATTTTCTTTTCATTGGTTCCTGAAAAAGAAGTTGAGCATAGGGATTATATAATCAGGAATCTAATGCAGAGGAAAGAAAATGTGACCTCTAAAGAGAAACAAATTCCTGTACATACATCCCCAGTGGTTCCACCTTCAGGATTTGTAGCATCTAAGATTCTTTTGAGGATGATTTTAACTGTAGTCAGCTACAATGTTCAGACCATAAAATAAAAGTTCACCATCTCATGCTGTTCATATCAGGCAAATTGAGTCTTCTGTTCGAGAAGGTCAGACACTGCTCCTAAAATCAGGGTTATGCCAGTGCCCATTGGCTGACCCACGTTTTTGGTGACAATGCTTGTTTGAGTAGTCCCAAGGGATCAGCCACCAGATCCAGTTAATTGCGTGTGTGAATTGCAGTGCTGGCACAACAGAATGAGGGCAGTGGGGCAAGAGGCTGGGGCAGGCAAGGATGTGTTTGAATCAGCTCCTTAACCCAAAGCCTGGATGTACAGCCTGTAAAACATTGGTTTTAATTCTAGTAAATGGAGTCAGGAAAAGGAGCTGGAACCAGTCTGGATGGTCTCAGTCTCTGCCGATGCTGTTTTGCTTGGCAAAAATCAGAGTGAAGTGGGAGTGTAGGATGCCCAGGAGATGCAGCTGCTGTGCTGCCCATCACAGAGGGGAGCTGAACACGCAGCCCCCCTCTAGGGGAAAAGCCCTCAGTCAGCTTTGAGCTCTAACTTATGCAATGGATTGAAGTCGCTTACTAAAGGCAGTGACCTCGCTCTTGTACTTTTCTTTCCCTCAGTCATAAACAGATGTTTGCACTAAACACAGCTGCTGGAAGGCATTTGTTACGGCTAAAAAGAGACAGGACCACAGTGATGTTACTCGGATGTACAAAAGACACAATAGGGCAGCTATTGCATTGACTCAGGTGTCCTGGTGCACTTCCATCTAAGGGCCAGCAGCTTGACTCAGGCATTTTTTCTTCAGGACAGGTATTGAAATTGAGAATGTGAGCCAGGACAGACGTATGACCCAGCATGTGATGGGCACCCACAAATGCCCATAGCGTACCAAGGGTTTAGATGGCACCAAAGGCATCAAGACATACCAGGTCTGCTGGTGCCTGCACATCCTGCTGGTGGTCACTGCCCCATGCTCTGCTTGTGCTCTGCCATCTGATTTGTGTTGCCATCTCTGGGCTTTGTGCTGTGCCTCATCTCATGCTTTTAGGAGCAGGAACCAACAAGGGTTTCTGAGTAGCAACCAGCACAAGGATAAACATACAAACGAAACTGGTAGTCAGCAACAGCTGATGTGTTTACATCCCTCATATCACCACCAGGTACATGCAGGACAACTCTACGGCATCTTGTCCAGTTCTTCCTGCTTAGATCCAAGGCAGACGGCACGGTCCAGTTTTAGAAGGAATTATACTGCTATTTGATAATGTTGGGTTAAACTCTCAGGAGAGTCTTCTGGGGAACTGTCTTGAGAGGGCTCAGTTGACAGGACAAGAACAGTTCCTAAAATTCAGCACTTAACTAGCTGATCCTGAATGTCATTGCTATACCAGGAAGAAATGCTTAAATAAATATTAACTGTGCAAATACCTGGAGTGAATTAATAACTTATTGATCTTGTGTGCTACCTGGATGTTCTTTCTCTACTGAACACTGTCACCTCCATGGACCTTAGGATCCCATGGAGCACTATGCATTCCTCACTCACATCAGTGCAGTCAGGTAGCTTACTTCAAACTACCTCAGAAGATAGTGAGGGACAGTTATTTTCAGTTAAATATCACTGATGAAAGTTGAAATGACTGTGAATTCCTTTCAGCTGATGGAGCTGCAGTGGGCTCTGATGAAATATGGAGGTGATGATGTTCTTTACTGGTGCCTGGAGGCCTGAGAAAGGGTTAATAACCATGGCCCTAATCTGACATGACTAGCTGGACCCCATGACTGTCAAATTAGTCTTGGCAGCTTGATGTTCCTATCACAGGGAACAAATACCACGTTTACCCTAATCCTCTAGAGACATGCAATTATCAAGCTAGATCTTACCAGTCTTTGAGGAACAAGCTGGCTTCCCTTCCCATTTATCTTCATGGGCATAAATGTTCTTTGAGTCAATATGTGACAGAAAGCATAAAGATTACCTAAAATGGGTTGGAACAGTTGGGTGGCCTAAGTTCACATATATGCTCTTTATAATATTGATCTGCCCTTTGTACAAAATCAAAAGATCTACAAAATCTTTCTTACCCGCTCCTTTGCAGGCACTGTGTATTTTCTTGGCATCTCGCTCTGCATCAAAGCCGTGATGGTGGTGCTTGTGGGTTGACTGGGAAGACAGAGGCACAACAGACACACGGGAAACAATTTTGCATTAGAATGACAGCAGTTTGGGCCAGGTTCTTGCTTGATCTTTGTTCACACCATTTGAACCTTGAAGTTCAGCCTCAGCTTTGCTGAAATACTGTATCTATCCCTAAGGCTCCTGGAATGGATCCACAAATAGCTGTCACCACATAAAAAACACAGTGGTCTATATAACTTTGTCACCATATACATATATATATGTATTTGTCACCATACATAACATGTCACCACATGACACACATGACCTATATAACTTTGTTCTGCCAGTTCTGGCTTATTCAAATGATTTAAGGATAATAACTTCATACTAGGCATCTTCATGCCGGATCAAATATTACTGGTTTGCACCACTTTAACCACAGGCCAATACAAACACCTTAGCAAAAGCAGGACCTATCTCTGTAGTACATTTTTAAGTACCGTGAATGATCCCAATCATTTGAATAAGAACTGCTACTGAAAACCTTTCTTGCATTGATGCATTCATGCAAACAAGATAATTGGAGGTATATAATGTGATAAAGCTGGGGGTTTTTGTTGTTGCTGGGGAGGTTTTTTCATTTATTTTTTTATTTTGGCAAAATAACACATGTGGCTACCTCGAGCTAAATTTACAGGGACAGGATAATAACTCAAAGTCCACAGCTACAGCAGCAGTTTACAGCCTGACATATCAATGTAAACAGAAAACCATGACTGCTCCTTCTAATCTGACAAGCTATGAGTCACAGGGGCTGCAATGCTGGTACACCCTTCATTCTGCTGTTTCTCAGAAAAGGGTAGAATTATCTGAGACCACAATGACAGCAACAATTTCAGCTCCTCTAATATGATTAATAAGATATTTTAAATGCCTAGACTCTAAAATAGTAGTAGAAAATAGGTCCTGGGCTCCTAAGTCAAGTAGCACAAGTCAGTATGCACACCACAGACTGAGGTCTAAGTGGGCACTGGCAGTGCTTTGGCATTTCCATTAAACAGCAACACGATGATCAGGCTGCTTGCTTTGCAGGGCTGCCAGGCACTGGCACCACCACTGTTAATTAAGAGTTATGACACTGCAGGGCATGGCAGTCTGCTTTTTAGCCCTTCTGAAAATGCCACCAGCCTGCTGAGGAGCAGAAGAGGTTAAATAGCTGATGAACCTCCTTGTCTCTGGGGATAGCACAGGCCAGAGGCCATTTTTGAAAGATATTAGGCACAACATCATCCTGCTTACTTGGAAGAAAGAGAATTTAGGCATGTGGCTGTGGGCCATGCTCTGCCACACACCCATCAGGCCAGAGAACAACGTGCTTTATTTACAAGTATAGATACAGCCTGAAAGTATGTTGGTATGCTTCAAAAGTCTCATGCTGTCATCTACTAGTTCTGGTGAAAGAGCCACCAGTCTGGCTAAAGGGGTCCTCTGTCAAAAGGCAAAGGGTCAGTTGTCAAGGAGGAAAACCCAAACCCAGTCCCTACACTGTTTTACCAATGCACCTTTGTGATTGACTGAAGCCATTTAGGTACCTGGCTTTTCCTATGCAGTTAGCAGCTAGGATACAATCTACTGCTAATAGTAGCTGAAACTGAAAGTTATTTTCACAACTATAACCAGTAGTAAGGTACCGTAACAATGCAGTAATTTCTTTTCATCTCTACAGCACAAGGTAACACTTTGATTGCCCCATCATTTTGACAAATGTTGCTTTTAAAGATGTATCCTACTGTATGCTCACACACAAGTTTTCCCAAATCTTTCAAACAAGGTGGAAATATAGTTGCATATAAGTAACTAATATTTTCTAGAGAGAGATTTTATTTAACAGTCTTCAAATTTCCCAGGAGTTTGGGTCAAAATGGAAAGGGAAAAACACAAAGTTAGAAAGCAGATGCAGTGATCAGTATTCAAAATGAATTCCATTCACAGTTTTCTATTATGGCGGAGTGTAGGTGCTCCTCCTTTGATGGCATCGTGTACAAAGGAAATGTACTGACAGGCTGAGAGAGCTGGGGCTCTTCAGCATGGAGAAGAGAAGGCTCCAGGGAAATACCCTTACTTTGGCTGTGTACTGTTAGTATGCTTATGGTAGATCTTGCTGTCTGTGTTAGGCAGCCAGTACTGAAGTTATTCTAGAGTTGTTTGCAAAGCAAACCAAAAAGACCAAAGAAGCAGCCAAAAAAGGGGAAAATGCTGTAGCACAAAATACAGAGAAAAGCACTAACATATCAAATACAGATATTTGACTACTTTGCAATTATCCAAGTGCCATCCTAATTTATAAACTTTCAGATTCCCTGCAACAATAAGACTTGAGAACTGTTGCTTCACATTCACTGCCTCCTGAACCTGGGACAGAAGGTACAGTGGTGAGAAGTGAGAAGAAAAAGGCTTCATCTGGGATCCTATCCCACTTTTCAGACACTCAGCCAGGACAGAAACACCTGTACAAACACACAAAGGCAGGAGCTGGTTTGTCCTTTGCCTTGCCTTGCCCACCAGCAGTGCTGGGCTGTGGGAACTGCCCTTATCATGCTGGTGCTGCTGCCTCTGCAGCTCCCATTGCCCCAGCCTACTGCAGGTGCAGCTGGACATGGTAAGGGCATGGCAGGACATCAGGAGAGTGGTTTGCTCTCTCATGCCTTGATGGCTGGTCAGTTATCCTCAGGTTTAGTGAGCCCCTTTTTCCTAGGTACAACCTGTATTGTAGATGTTGTGTTTGTAGCACACCTGCAACAGGCAGGAAAATGGTACGAGCAAAAACTGAAATAACATTGTAGATTTATGATTATTCATAAGACATAAATACAGAAACATTTATTTTCAAGGGAAAAATCATGCAGAAAGGAAGGAAGACCTGTTTCGATGTTCAGGACATGTTTGGTGGTGAGCACCAGAGGAATTTATTGAGTCAGCTCTGCTAAAGCCTTCATCTTCAAATAAATAATCGCAAAACATTAAATGATGTGCCTGGGGGATACCATTCTCATAGTACTGTGTGTAATACTAGCATCAGCTTTATAGAGAGAAATCTGACACTCTAGTAAGTGACTGTCAAAGCCAACTCCTGTGTCATCTGAGAAGCACTGGCTAAAATTCACCACTTGCTGAGTCCCATCCTTGACCTTGCCACTAACATAGCTTCCCAGCTCAGGAGAGTGAGAGCCATTTCAGAGCTGTACTCCTTACCCTGTGGATTTTGACAGGTGGATTTCCCTGTAAGGGATATATGGCAAAATTAATTGATGTTTAATACCATTTGTAACTCGTAGTCATTAACTTGTAGTCATTTTTCTTCTAAAAATGTGGGCAGAACCACTTTAATATAGTTATTTTCTTAGAGTTAGGACCTTAGATTAGACTTGAGTAGTTACTGACTTAGAAGTGTTCTAGCAAATTTGGTGATAACATGATGTGGAGTCTGAAATACCAGGTGGAGAGACTGCAAACAGACTTTGCAGCTGGACATAGGATGTAAGGAAACTTGCTTTCACAAATTTGTCCAGCTCCATCTACTCATTTATTTAATTTTCTTTTCATTTTTCTCCAATGGCTGTATATTAATTAATGTGACCAGAGTTCTAATGGTAAAAAATATTCTTTTCACTTCCAGCATAGTTGTATTTATGGCCTGTGTTAACTTGTTTTCTTCTTATCCTGAATAGTTTTTGTCTCACTCAAGCATATTTTAGACAATAATCTGTTTCCCTTGCAGCTTTGGCTAAAATTTCCACAGATTTATTTATATTAAACTGGACAGTTTACTACAGATCTAAACCAAACTTGCTTTGTTCTAACTTGTTTTAAAGCTCACCAAGTAGTTTTTCCTACTATAAATTACATCTGACTTTAGGGAGCTGTAAGATGAGTTTATAGCTGAAGATGATCTGCAATGCTTAGAGAAGCATTTGTAGATTTTTCTTTGATGTTTCAGCATGTGGAGCCCTTATGGAGCACAAATAAACAGTTTAACAAAGGTCAGCAAACCCAAGAAGGACGTGGTGGGGGAACAAGAGCTCTGACGGATTCAAGGCGTCAGTAGTTAGCATTGGTGGGTTGCAATACATTGCAGACACTCCTGAAAAGATCTAGTATCTTCCTCGGGCTAAAGACACTTAAGCTTGCAGTAGATACAAAGTGTTCATCAGTCAGTAAACAAGAACAGAAGAAATGCTACCATGAACACGTCAGGTAGTTTCCTGTATTGCAAGAGCCCTCCCTGGAAACAGCTGATAATACAGCTTGAGCAGTCACAGCTATTTTTCCATTTCCATCATCTCATGCAGATGCCACGAGCCTGCTCAGGAACAGGTTTATGGAGGAGTACTGTCAGAATAATGAAAAGAGCAGCTGCTCGGGGTGCTGGTCACCCGCTGCAGCTCTAACAGAGATTGATGCTGATGATGTACATGGGTAAATGCAGGCACAGACCCTTAAAGAAAATCACTAGGAAGAGCCAGGAGGAGTGTGACTGCTGACCAGAGCAGATGAGATGCAGCTCTAGCAGCTGTAGGCAAAGCTCTAAAAAGAGATGGATTGATCCAGGTATGCTGAGTGCCTACCCCAGTCTTCATTTTTTCCAAGTCTAATTTATGTGCTTTATTTAGTGGATGTCTAACTTCAAGCTTCTCTTTGGCTGCTGTTTTCATTTTTCTTTGGTTTAACAGAAATAAAAATTAAATCTCAAAGTGGCAGCAGAAGGAAAGGGCAGACTGACCCAGCCATGCTCTTTACAGCATTAACTCATGCACTTGAGTGGGATCAGGAATAAAATTTGAGGCAGTATTTAGTTGTCTAAACATAGGTCTCTGGTGCTGTTAGAGATGTCTCAGGGTAAGCTGCCTGCTCCCTGTCAGACATCAGTGGTCTCCTGTGGGCCTGCACCCATCAACCTGATGTGGATGTCTCACATACCTGAGAGCATCACCAGTGGTTACTGGAGGTGGGCTACACAATCATGCCAGAGTTTTTCCACCCATTTTCTTCTTCTTCACATATATTTAATTATGTTCAAAAAATGCATTGGAGAAAAACAAGGTTTTAAAAAGAATGACATAAACTAGTTCCATGTGCATCAATCTGAGCTTTCCTTTCTATCAAGCAGGTGAGCACCAGCAACCTCTCTGCCTGATTTCCCAGAGATTTACAGCTCCTGTCTGCTTGATTTTGGTTCCTCTACTGCCTACTGCAGCTGAAACAACTCCTGTGATGGGCACAAGCACAATGGCCCAGCACTGTGGATTCTCTGGTGTCTTATAAGGGTTGAGTTTATGCCTCAGTCTTTTGTTCAGGGGATTTCTAATACAGTCTCTCTCTTCTCAAGATTTCCAAGAAACATAATAGGCACTAATAATTTTGAGATTAGCACCTTGCTAGTAAATTAATTGCAAGTTTTCTGGTGGGTTCAAACGTTTTTAGCTAGGATAACAGATATATACATATTGCGGCATCTTACATCCTCTGGCATCCTGTTTCTTTGGGAAGCCAAGTCCCAAACAATCCATAATGTCTTACAAGTGAGGACAGGAAAACCACAAAAACAAACAAACAAGTCAAAACAATTGAAAACCCACCCCAGGTAGGAAGCTATAGAACCTGTTGAGATTTCTCAGTTGTCACCATGCACAGTCACTGAGCCACCAGTTCAAAAACCTTTGAGGAGCCCAGTCTCCAGCTAATGAACCACTTCTCTAGCTCTGCACTGTGAGAGCTGTCAGGACTGGTTTGGGCAGAGCTTCTTACTCTTCACAGATATTTAATTATTGCTGTAGGCAATGGTTGAGTGAGTTGACATCTCAAGGTGCCTTCCAGTTCTATGATTCCTGTCTTTATCTTTTGTGTGGAGAAGAAAATTTATTTTCTCTATCTACCAGGAAATATTCCAAAACATCTAGTCACCTTGTTAGCATAACAAACAACAGGACCGGGGTGTGCATCTCCTTGGTTAAACTGTATCTAATACACTTGGATCACAGAAGACAGCTTTTGGCAAATCAGCACCTACATGATTAATTTTTTATAAATGCACACATACTCAAGATTAATTATTTATCTTGGCAGAAGTCTGTAATGAGCTATAATGCAACTGGAATCCAGGGTTAACTAGACTAACAGTAATGACTAGGAAAAAAAAAAGGACATGTGTTCTTAGATCTTGTGGTTAAAATCTTCTGGTACATCACATGTTGCCAGGATAGCGTCCTGTTATCAAAAGAAACTCTGAACTCCCACCCAAAGTAGTCTTTAAGACAGCCCAAACCTCATCACTCATCTCAAGCATTTCCATCTGTGGAGAGCAATAAAACACAAGAACAAGCATAGGAGTAGGCTGCTGTATTTTGATCCTGATCTACTTCCAAAGACAGGCTGAAAACATGATGCTCTGTTTGTACTTCATAGTCTGATTTACTAAAACAGACATTGCCAGTCATAGTGATTTCTTTCACCTTGTCACGGTGCTACCTTAGGCCCCTCTGGACTGGGTCAACTTTTTGGATAAGAGCAGAAGACATGCGCATAACCAACTCAAATTATTCTATGATCCTATAACAATGATAGCCAGAGCCCTCTACTGCTATATAGGGTAAATTATTCTTATATAAAAATAGCGTCACCTTATTTTAAACCTGTGCATTCCTAATAGACAGTGTATCTTGCTGCTCGTGTCAGTTAATGATGCAGCTGAGACTGGAATGAACACCAACAGAGCGGAGAACAAACTACCTCAGTGGTAACATCCAACCTGCCAGACAAGCAACACATCTCCTTCACCCATGGCAAAGAGCCTGGAGCCACACATCGCACATCTCAGAGCTGTGCATGGGAGAGCTCTCACAGTCAGCAGGCAGACTGCCCCTCCACCAGGAGCCTCCAGCTTTGCCATGGGATGGATGGATGGATGGATGGATGGATGGATGGATGGATGGATGGATGGATGGATGGATGGGTGCAAGCTGGCATTGGTGCCTGGTGACCTGTGGCTGCTTTCTGTGGCAGCAAGGCTCTGGGACACCAGCACAGCCCTATTCTTGTCCAGCTTGACATGGGACTGCGAACATTCCTGGGGGATAAAAGGCTGACCTGCTGAGAAAGATCACGACCATCAATCAGAAAGGGCAAAAAAGCAGACAAAGCCCATTTCTCTGCAGTGTGTGGGTACTCCCATGAGAAAAACATGAGAAAAAAACATATTAGAGCTCTTTAATCAATGGATAAGCAAAAGAAACAAAGAGCAATTACTGGTAGGCAAGGTCAGGTCTCATCTAACTGGGAAGGGCCACTCAGGGTGAGGATATATCGTCGTTAACAGATGATGCGTTCACTATCTCCTATCATCCTTCCACCAAAGTAAGGGGTTCTTCTGCAAGCTCTTCTTCAATAAAGTTCAAGTAATGGGGCTCAATCGTTCAGGTAGAAATGTCTGTGAAATGTGAAGGCTTTTACACACAGGTCAGAGTAGATGGGCACTAACATCTGAAAACAAACAGAAGCAAACAGCTGTGGCGTGTTGGCAGCAGGGCAATATCAGCAAGCACCAGGGCTTGTGCTGGAGTAGTAAAATGGTGGGATTGACAAACACATTTTTGACAAATGAATTGGCAAGTGCAACCTTAAGACAACATGTCCTTTTGTCCACAAGGTTCCTTCTTCTCCTGTTTTGTAAAACATACCTCTCATTTTTGTTTGTTTGAGCATTTTTCTCAGTCAACCACAATATGCAGCTGGAAAATTGCCAACTGCCTCCTTGCCTGCTCAGAGAAAGGTATCAGTGTCTCTGAATGCCATCCGCCATCTGCCAGCCAGGCTGTCACTCTCCCAGATCCTCGTGGCTGTTTTGTGTCTAACAGCTGTACGACAGCAACACACACTGTCAGCTAGCTTGTTCCTGATGGGTTGTTGCTATCAGGATCAAAACAATTTCTATATGAATTCTGTACTGGATAATACAATATATGTAAGTTTTATGGATTAGTCAACAGCCTTTGCAGTGACTCTGTTACTCTTTCCAAACTGAGAGGTGCAAACTTTATTTTCTACATCTGGGACTAAACCTGCAGTGACAACAACATCCTAATAGAATTAGTCACATTGACTTTTTCCTATTACAAACAAGTGGCAATAGTGAAGATAATTGCTCTGACAGCTATTTAAACTGTAAAATTAAAACCATCTTTCTCCTACAATGTCTCTCTTGTTTCTAGTAGCTGTTGATATATCATATAATAGTACCTTGTGATTAATTTTTTATCCAATTTATTCATGCTCATCACCATGACAGAGAAACCCACAATCAAGAGAAAAATGTAAGTTTGGGATGGTTCTCTCATGGCTGAATTTTATACTGTCCAGTTTTAATGTTTTCAAGAATTTTTGTGGCTGATGGAACACCTTAACACAGAGTACTTTTAAAATCAGTTAGTTACCAGGGCATCATGCAGTGGGAATGCCAAAGCTGCAAAACTGCAGCTTTTATTTCTAGAGGGCTCAATCCAGGTGCTTAAATACAGACACCTCTGAGATGTGTGAGAGCATCCAGCAACTGCATGGGGCTGGCAGAGGGAACATGGGGCTGACAAGGACCTGATTCACCTGGTGGGGCTGCTGAAGCCAAGGCAGAAAAGGATGCTAGAAATCTTCAAAGACACAGTGCTTGTGGTTAGACATGAGTCATGCCTCACATCACTTCCTTTGATTACTTATCTTGCAAATGGAAGCCATAAAAAATGCAAACAAATGGCTTTATTCACCACAGATAAATCTAGTATTTCAAGTTGGCAATAATTCTTTGTTATGATGGGGGCAGACTCATTTTATTGACCATAATACTCGTTTGGAAGACACTTGTAAAACAGCATATTTTGCCTCTTTTTTCAGCTGAGATACCGGATTTTTAACTCAAGTGTTCTCACGTCTTATTAAAAATTTGACACTCCTTACCTCCAGTAAGACTTGTGATGAGTTAACCTTGATGGAACTGAAGTAAATTCTTGTGTATGCCAGCATGAAAGCTAACATGACTTAAGAACACCTACACAGGGCTCAAATCCATGGGCACAATCTGACCCTTGCATGTATTTTAAAGCTCAATTATTTAAAAGGAGAATAACTTGAGGGATGTTGCACCCCATCAGGGAAGCCCCAAAATGACATGCTTCACCTCTTGGTCCCTTCATTGTTTCTAAAATACATCTCTGCAAGACACATTATCTAAACACCATCTATACGTTCACAGACAAATAAAAGTGCTGTTATTATACAGACATGCGTGTTTAGTGTCCAACAAACCAACGGTGCCTACAGGACTTGGAGGTTTGTACGTCTAACACCTTTCTACCTCACAAGAAGGAGGTGGAGGAAGTTTCAAGATACTCCCAGGTCTGCTGAGTCACCTAAAGCAGCAGTAATCCTTCCACTGCTTCAGCCACTGGTCACAGTTAACAATAAAGGCAGAGTCATTTTCTGAATAGCAACTGTTGAAAATTTTATATTATTTAAAGTAGCCAAGTTCCTGCTTGACATAAGTAGTTAGAATTCTGAGGCTACAAATTGAACATTATCTGAGCCATATGGCTACGCTGTGTAAGTCAAAGAGGGATTACAGCGAAACCTGGAGCTAATAATGTGATAATTAAGAACAGTAGAGATAGATTGTAGTGAAATGTGAACAACCAGAACATTAGTAATAGAACAGACAAAGCTAATAGCTTAAATATTACTTAAAAATTAATGGCTAGAGTGGACAGCCCATTGATTGTGGTATATGAATTTTGACAACCATATTCCAACATGGAATACAGAACTGACCAAAACCCCCACCAAAACTGACCTCAGGGGATGTGAAGATGACTACACGGCAACCATCTGGTAACAAAACAGTGAACCAATACAAAGGGAGAAGACCCCTAACATTACCACTGGTCTGAAGTGTTGCATGAGGGATGGGGAGTTTAGATCGTGAGGTTTAATTGCCAAGGGCTTTCTTTGTTCGGGGTCCCTCTTTTGAGGCACCTAAGCCTGAACTACCAGATATCATAACTGATTTGTGCCAATAACCCACCTAATGGAGATGAGAGTCTAGTGAAAAAAAATTCTTTAACAGTCACAACAGAACTTGCTATATTAAAACTGTTATACACAAAGAGGAGCATTAGAGTCTAGATACTTCGGATTTTTTTTATGTTTTTGTAAAACATAACTGCTTGACCTATTTACATCATGTAAAACATAAATGTAGCAACTCTGATATTTCAGATGGGTTCTATTTTTTTTGCCACAAATGCATCGTAATTTTTTCATGGGTAGATGCTTGTTAACACCTACTACAGCAGCACTCACATGACAGCCTCAGACCTAAAATAAACATCAAATATCCTGGATAATAAAAGGCCATAGAAATGAAAAAGATCTGCCACAGCTCTTCCCCAGTGGTCGGTGGCTAAACAAGAAGTTATCTCTGTCTTCTGCTGACTGTGGGCTTATGGCCAGGGACTGAACAAGAATTGACTGTCCCTGAACACTGGTCTGCCAGGGGAAGAAACAGAGAGCAATTGTTGAGCTTTGTGATGAGATAATAAAATCATGCTATGGTAATACTTGTACTAGGGAAACATTTCTACAAGGACAGTAATGTTCATGGGCAACACAGAAGTCCTTGTGAGTTTTGTGAGCTTATGCCCAAGAGGACTCCTGAGGCAGATATGTTCTCCAGGTTATACTTACTTTTTTCCTTCAAGTTGTCAAACCATGGCCCAAACAACCTGCCATCCCCTTCTTATACTATAGAGTCCTCCCTGGAAGAAGATTTAGTCTGCTTTGCAATGACAAGATGAAACTCAAGGGTGTTGCAGAGAATCTCAAAAAATTTGAATTAAAGCCAAAGAGCTCACCCAACTCCAAGGTTAATTAAACTCACAAACACCATAGAATCATGCATAAAAAGTCTTCATTAATTTTTCAGAGACAGAAGATGAAAAAAAATTACACAATTTCACATAAGTAAAAATCCATCAAACTTTTCAAATCATAGAATGAAAACCATTGCTGCTATTCCCAAATTATCTCCAAAGCATCCTCCTTATAGCAGAGCAGCTATCTAGATTTTCAGGTGGATTGGCTCTATTTGAGTTAATATTAAGGACAGCAGATGTACAGATAAGCTGGATGCAAGACTGCAAACACAGAAAATAATTAAAAGACTTTAAATCGCTAAGGATGTGCAGTTAAAAACATTGTTTGATTGTAGGAAAAAAGTTCCAGACTGAGTTCAGGGAGCAAAAAGCACATGAAAATATGCAGATTTGGAGTTGTAATGTTACATCAGGTGCAGCTCTTAATTGGGAGCTCAGTTTCTGGGAGAAAGGTATACTTTAGGGTTGGTTGGAAAACTTTTGCTGAAAGCATTTTTTTCAGTAAAATTTGATACCTTTGTTCAAACCAACATGTTCAGGAAGATATGATTTCTGATGAAAGCTCCATTTCAAAACGAGACATTCTAATAGAGCTGAAAAGTTCCATTTTAACACCCACATAGTGGAACCTTTTCACTGAAGAATGGTTAGCTTTCAATGAAAACTCCATTTAAAAATGATAGTTAAAAAAAGTTTTATAACATAAGCTCATTCAACCAAATAAAATACCTAATTTGACACAGATGATTAATTTTATATTTCTCCCAGCAGAAGTTATTAAAAGAAAGATTAACTTCTGAAAGCGGACAAAATTCTGTTGTTGTATTATGCAGCAGAATGAAACAACCCATTTTTACCCAGCTTTCTAGTGCCAGTATTGACCACGAAAGAGAAGCTGCCTCTGTGCATTGCAGTGCCTCCCAAAGCCACCATAAACCACAGCAACAGGTGCTGCAGCACCACAGTGCCCCTTTCATCCTCCACAAATAAAGTGCTTACTGGCTCATCTGCTGACAAACTGGAAGCCCCTACGGCTGGTTTCCGTATATCCTCTGCGAGTTTGTAAGACTGGCTCTGGAGGTTCAAAAAACACAATGTATAATACACTCATGAGTCTGTGGTTACAAAATATGAGATTAGGAGAAACAGTAAACTGCAGCTGAAAAGCTCTGATAAGAACTTCTTTTATTTTCAGGCTTTTCCAAAAGCAGTTCTTTGACACAGATGCAGCCATTTCTCCAAGATTACCTTAAGATTAACTTTCTAGGAACAACGGAGAGATGCAATTCCCAGATGAGTCTGGGCTGAATGATGGGATTCTCTTCCAACATGGGATCACCCCTGTTCCCACTGTAGCCTACAGCACAACTGTGGTGTACGGCACCCACATCCACCCTACCTAGTCCAGCATGGAGCTCATACACCTGCTAAACCTGCCTGAGATGCAGTGCTGGGATCACTCCTGCCACAAATACACCCACTCTGGGCAGTTTAAACGTGAATGGAGTATGTTTGCCCTGCACTGCATTCCCTGTATTGTGCACTGAAAGGCTCTCCAGGGCCAGGACCCTCAGGAGATGCCTGCTGACAGCCCTATGATGTGTGCGTGCCCTGTGCAGCAGGAGCTGTCTCAGCCTTGTCTCCTGTGCACAGGTCGGATTGCTGGACACAGGTAGTGTTCCTGAACTGCTCACTCCTCTCCCCTCAGGCAAACAGCCAGTTGGCAAAGAGATGGTGTCGAGTAGGGACCATCATCCCATCCACAGGGAGACAAAAATCTCCTTGGATTTGTACTTGGAGCTTTATGCAAATGGTATGGGGTGTCTCGCTCAGTCTGCCAAAGAAAATGTCCTGGGGAGCTGGTCCAAAAGCATCAGAACCTTGGCATGTCTCCAGGCCTTGCTGAATTTGAACTTAAAAAACAGTTACATGATAATACAAATCTTACAAAAACTCACTTAGCGTGTATCAGCAATGCAGGCTGTCTTCTACTGCTGCATGCTGCAAAACTGCAGGTTCTCAGCACTCAAGGAGAAAATGCACTGCTGAATAAATACTGCTTTTATCCACTAGTTTCAAAATTGCAGCTAAGACTCCCAGCTTCTTCAGCACAAGCTACTTAACTTGCAGAGGAACCAATGATTCACAGCTCTCACACAAAAAAAGCTTTCGACAATCAGGTCATTTTGAGACATCAAATGTCTTCATGCAGACATACAAATGTTAGCAAAAATTTTCTCAGTCAAAACTCACATATTAATTTGATGCAGTAAAACCCAACACCTGGATTTTAATCAGGCCCTTCTGGGAGCACTACACTTTGAGATTATCCCTGTCCCTGTTATTCTGTGACAAACAGCCAAATTTTGAAAGTATTGGCCTTTGATATAGGAAGATTTTCATATATCTTTAGGGAATTATTTTAGTGTTCAGAATGTTCCAACGCAAATTTGCTAAACTAAGTAAAATTAGTTTTCCCAGGACATCCTGTGCATAATTTCTTTTTCTTAAAATGAAAGTGCCCTTTTTAATCTACAAGGAGCATTAAAACACTCAGAACTTGTGTGTTGCAGTAATAATTTCATTATTCATGTACTGTAATGAAGCAATGTTACCAGCTGCATACAAGTTTCCTCACAAAGTAGATTTTGAGTTTAAATCTTCCCTTTCAGCGGTATTAATGCCATATAAAGTGAAAATTGACAAAAATAAAGCCAGGAAATCATTGCCTTCTTGACAATCCAAATTAAGTAACTACTTACATGTGAACTGCCCATTTTTGCTTAGCCTGAATGTGGAACGTGCAACTCTTCTGCTCTTCAATAAAACAAGCATGCAGTTGGAATAGCTAAATACTACCTAACCCTGGGTTAATCAATAACTTCTGACATTATTTTCATTCTAGTCATTGCAAGGTGTGGTGTATTCATTATTACATGGTGGCTTTATTGTCCCTACTATCTAATATCACATCCTGTTGTGTCATGAAGCTGACTGGTTTCTCCAAGGATAATCAGGATTTCACAATGTAAGCCTCAATATTATACACACTGATTTATCTAATTGTTATTACAATGATTTAAAACATAAAAATATTGTAGCACTTGACATGAGCTTTCCAAACATATTAGAGAGAAAGGTGCCTCCTTTGAAGGGTTTATATCAGATCTAATGGAATTTAGTGGTATTTAATATGCCACTGGGGACCCTCAACTCCTACAAAACATTTTGAACAGAATCTCATTGCTTTAATTTGGTTTATGTGATCAGGTTTTGTTAGTCAAGGGATTTCAGGGGTGTCCTTCGTGAAAAGAGACCAGGGGTTGCCCCCATGCTGGACAGAGCCAGTGCCAGCTGACTCTAAAATGAACCCTCCCCAGAGCAAAGTCGAACCCCATCAATGATGCTGGTGGTGCCTCTGTGATAATATATTTAACAAAAGGGTAAAAACCACTGGCAGCAGCTGTGAGAGAGGAATGAGAAAAATGTGAAAGAAACAGCCCTGCAGACACCCAGGTCAGTGGAGAAGGAGGGGCAGGAGGTGCTCCAGGTGCCAGAGCTGAGATTCCCCTGCAGCCTCTGGTGCAGCCCATGGTGAGGCAGCTGTGCCCCTGCAGCCCGTGGGGGAGCAGAGATCCTCCTGCAGCCCATGGGGGACCATGGGGGAGCACAGATCCTCCTGCAGCCTGTAGAGATCCACGGGGGAGTAGAGATCCTCCTGCAGCCCGTGGGGGCCATGGGGGAGCAGAGCTCCACCTGCAGCCCACGGGGGACCATGGGGGAGCAGAGATCCTCCTGCAGCCCATGGAGGAGCAGAGATCTCCTGCAGCCCATGGGGGACCATTGGGGAGTAGAGATCCTCCTGCAGCCCGTGGGGGACCATTGGGGAGTAGAGATCCTCCTGCAGCCCGTGGGGGACCATGAGGGAGCAGAAATCCTCCTACAGCCCGTGGGGGAGCAGAGATCCTCCTGCAGCCCATGCGGGAGCAGAGATCCACCCACAGCCCGTGGGGGACCCATATGGGAGCAGGTGGATGTGCCCTGGGAGAAGCTGCAGGTCACGGAGAGCCAGTGCTGGAGCAGGCTCCTGGCAGGAATGACAGCCTGTGGAGTGGAGCCCACGCAGACACAGATTTTCTGCAGGACCTGGGACCCTGAGGAGGAAGGAGCAGCAGAGACAAACTATTATGGACTGACTGAAACCACCATGCCCGTTCCCTGCACCACTTGGGGAAAGGAGTGGAAACAAGTTGGGAATGAAGGAGTGAGGTTGAGCCTAAGAAGAGAGGGGTCAAGAAGGTGCTTTTAGTTTTGTCTTTGCTTCTCACTATCCTAATCTATTTTTAATTGGAAATAAAGTAAACTAATTTCCCCTAGACAAGCCTGTTTTGCCCATGACAGTAATTGGTGAATATCCTCACTGTCTTTATCTCAACCCATGAGCTTTTTTGCCTTATTCTCTCCCCTTGTCCTTTTGAGAATGGGGAGTGGGAGGGTAGCTTGGTGGACCTCTGCCAGCCAGCCAAGGTCCTCCTTTAGACCTTAGGCAAGATACCCAGAGAAAAATAAGAAACCAAAACAAATACACTTGAATTTATATCAGTTCAGGGGAAAAAGAATCTATGTGATTCTGTAAAATGCAAAAGAAAATCACTGTTACTGAAAATGCAGCAATTCTAGGTTTAAAACAGATCGATAGGTGCAAAGACCTTACTACCATTCAAACACACTTAAAAGATCACCTTTGATCATGGCGTTCAAATACAAGTAATGCCAAAAATCAAATGTAAGTATGAAAAAATTTATCCAGAATTTAATGATTTGTGCTAACATACTATCTCAAATGCATCATCAAGGCCTTTAATGATCTGGGAACTACCCACTTCTTTCAGAATATTTTTGGGAATAAAGCCATCCTAACTGATATTCAAGAAAATACTATAGTTAGAGGGAAAGCAACTGCAGGGCTTCTCTGGAAACTGAGCATGAGGTCAGGGGGGACTCAAAAGCTCAAACACAGACTGGCATTCCTGTTGCTTTCACTGGTTGTGAGTAAAATACAGCAGTCCAGAAGGTGCAACTAATTAAGGATTTAGAACAAGCTGCAGACTGAGCCCTACTATACCGTGCTGTGCATGCGAACGGTCTATCTTAACATGCAAATAGGCTATCAGCAGGAAAAATATGTGTTACTCTCACTGATCAATTTAGTTAACTTAGCTTATGCTCTGGGAGTTTAAAAGTTTGTACAGTTAACAAGAATTAAGGATTGTATGGTACTTTTTATCTGTGTAAGTAATAGGACTAACACCCTGCAGAAGACCTGAGGACCATACTCCTGTGGGTGACATACCCAGGCAATGACACAGGGGCACTCTGAGAATTCAGAAAGGCGAAAAGGAGATGAAATATTATCCCAGGTAGGAAACAGCACACTGCAGCGTGGAACTGGACTGATAACACTGCTACTCTGGAGATCACTGCTGGTGAACCCCAAGCTAGTCTTTGCTCTAAAGGTAACCACAGAACTGTTTACAGCTGATGGGTCTTAACTGAGGCTAAATGGAAGAGGCAATGAAAATCTTCAGCCTACTGAAGCAAGTGAAATAGTGAAGCACCAAAGTGGTAACAGGTAAAAACTAAGTGAAACTGAGTTTCTTGCAGAGGATATTTGTGGTAGCAGTGTGCCCTCATGGATGGGCAGTGGGGTGGTGCTTTGTCTGCAAGAAGATGCAGAACTTTCCCTGAAGAAGGTATCTGGATTTCTGTGTGACAGAGAAACACAGCTTGTGGATTACATCAGAGTCAACAGAATGAAAACCTTCACCAACCTTGACCACAGCATTGGTATGAGCTGTGTAATGGCTTTTACAGTGGTACTGGTGCCCGGCACTCCTGTTCAACTCTCCAGACCTCTGGTGAACCTGTGTGAGACTGAGAATTTTCAGAAAGACAAGCACAAGACTTCTGAACAGTATTTAGAGATTTATTCAGGTAAATCAAAATGGGCACAGGATTGACCAGAGACTGATCATGCACTATCCAGGACCAAGAGATTCTCAAAGGTTTACCAAGACATTCACTAACAGGGATAAGCTGCAGGAAGGACTGATGCTTTCATATGTTCCCTCTAAAGAGGTATTTAAGGGCTTGAAAACTGCAGTGTAAGTCTTAAATAAAAAATTCAGCCTATCAACAAATTTGGCTAAAACCAGACATTTACAATGAAATTGTCTCCAGTGTCCTTGAAGGCAATCACTGGATATACTATTTCCAAGGAAAAATTCCCTTGGAACTATTTAATCTTGAGATCCGATCAACAGTTGCCAATTCGAGTAAGCGGCTCAGGGGTACTGCACAAATCACTCATGTGAAAGAGACAAAAGTCATCTTGGAGAGCAAATGTTCTTCACATGCTGGTGAAGGTAGCATGAGCTGGTCAGGCCAGCCAGGACCAGAAGGAATGTGAGTAAGAGATCTCAGTGCAGCTGCTCAGTTCAGAGAGAGCTGCACTGATTCAGCTCAGCTCGCTCTTTCAGAGCACTGCATTTTACTGGTAGGTCCCCACCAGCCCATCAAGTTTGCTGAGCACACTGGAAACCAATTTCTGCCTCAGGAAATAGAGGAAGTGACTAGAGGATGCCAAAATGCTACTTCTCTTTTTAAACGAGGAGGAACTGGTTGAAAATCCAGAAAATGAAGGTAGTTTGTTTGAAAGTGTAATGGAGTTTTCTTGTTGCAAGAAAAAAGAACAAAAGACTTGCAATAAGGAAAAAAGCAGACTTTAGAAAAGTCAGTGAACAAAAAGTTCAAAATGTCTTTTAAGAAGGTAATCTCAAGAATGAAGGCTGCTGAGAATAACTGAAAGCAAATGTATTAAAACTCAAAAAGCAAATTTTCTCTGTAAGAAGAAAAGATAGTAGGTATAGTAAGAAAAATGTTTATCAATAAGATTATTCCTGCTAGAAATTAATGCCTTTAAGTAAGCAGTCGTGTGCACCAACCTGACTAGGATTAAAAAACCAAAAAGAGAATAGTCATTATATATAGTCAGTGACACAGGTCAAGCATCAAACTAGGGGCAGAAATCTCTGAACCAGGGTTGATTTCATAAGAGCACTAATTCAGGTCAAGGAAAGTCATAAATAACTGGCGAAGGCTACACATAGTGCCCATATCCCAGGATAAATCTGCTCATTGTTGCAACTGCCTGAAGGGTCAGCTGGAAACACTATAAACTGCACAACATCCTACACATTATCTATCTCTCTATCTCTCTTTCTATCTCTCTATCTCCATCCTGAGGAGCACAGCTGGGAGGGAGTGCATGTGGTTGTAATGATAGCCTAGGGTTTGGAAAAAACGATCAGCAGTGTGATCCTCAATGCTCATTTTATTTTCCATACATGATTTGAACGAATGTGATTATGACTCCAAAGACCTCAATTCAAGGTGCAGGAGTTCAGACATTTATCTATGCCCTTCATTTAGAACGTGAAGAATTTTGTTGTGTGATATCCTTTCTGATACTAAATTAAAATCCTGTTAAAAGTCAAGTACTTTCACTGTTCACTTCTAATCACAGGTCTGCTCAGTTACGCTTCCTTTTTGAAGATATACTCTGTGTCAATAGTTTCTTTGTAATTGTCTTGCTTTTTCTTCTCTTTTGTCAGTCCTATAACTGAAAAGTCTGAGGCAGATGACAGCAACATTATTATATAGTATTAATTATATTAATAGAATATGAATACTTCCTAAATTACGGTAATTCTGAGCATCTGAATTTTTAGCTTGTGGATTCTCACATCTGTGTCTTACTGAAAATATTATTCAGGTGCTGGTGCCTCTAAAGAGAAAATTTACCAGAGAACTATCCAAGAAAAAAATTGTCCTGCCCTATTTAGAGGTGTGTCTTAACTGCTGGTATCAAAAGCAAACAGACAGTACCAGCCAACGACCTGTACCATCTGGTTTATGTGGCAATGGGCAAGGTAAACCACGTTTTTTATCAATGTCTCTTCATGGCTTATTTATAAACCATTGCGGGGCGTGACAGAGAAGGGCTCTTAAGAAACACAACAACTGGCATTAAAAGAATTGAGGGATGAAGTCAGATTTTGCAGGCTGGGACTGTTCCTGGACTGAATCGTGTCCGTGATATGAGCAGGGAGGCCTGATCATAGATTCTGGAGGCCGTGTGAGCTGCTCCTCACTGCAGGGAACTCTGTGTTGGCACCGTGGGGCATGCCCACAGGCTGAGGCTTCGTGTCTCTGCAGTTACATGCAAGTGGGATCCTGAAGATGCCAGTGATGCTGAAGAAGAACTGGGTCTGTAGTTCTCTAGGGATTTACTCAAATATAATAGAGCACTGAGTTTCTTTCTGCTGCTGTTGGTCCCCTTTCAGCTGTCACCACTGCTCCAAGGTTATTACTGAGCATGCAGCAAACAGCCTTGAAAAATAAACGGCACAAGGGATCAGAGCCTCACTTGCTTTTTTCTTCTCCTTATACATAAAATTATTGGATAAAGTGTTGCAGTGTTAAAAACAGAGCCCTTCCCACATCACTAATTCCCCAGCAGTAAGAAAATGCTTGGCACTGATTTTGACACAGGTAAATTTTTAAATGATTTAGAAGCAATGATTTAAATGACTTAGAAGCATCCTAAGATCAGGAGGGGCACCTGCTGCTGTTTTATTTGAAGCAGCGTCCTTGGTGGCACTCTCCACCTGCTCGGGACCCGGGCAGGGGGTACACACGGGATGGGGTACACACGGGATGGGTACACACGGGATGGGTACACACGGGATGGGATACACACGGGACGGGGTACACACGGGACGGGGTACACACGGGATGGGACACACACGGGATGGGACACACACGGGATAGGATGCTGCTGGCACTCAGGGCTGCAAGCTCTCAGTCCTGCTGGCTCTCAGTCCTTGCTGAGCACAGCGGGGCACACCCAGCCGGGGCAGCCCAGGGCCACGGCTCAACGCAATGATCTCCCTCATCCGGTCCATTCCATTCCACACTGGAACGGGCTGCACAGGGAGGTGGTGGAGTCACCGTCCCTGGAGGTGTTTAAAGAAAAACTGGATGTGGCACTCAGTGCCATGATCTATTTGACATCGTGGCGTTCGGTCACAGGTTGGACTCGATGATCTTGGCAGTCTTTTCCAACCTAACTGAGCCTGTGATTCCCTGCCGTGGAATGCTCGTTTGTGCCCCTGCAGCCGTCCTTGCTCTGAGCAGCCGCTCGCGTCTGCCGGGGTGTATCCCGAGCGGCCCGAGGAGGACACTGCTGTCAAACCGAGCCAAGCAGGCAGCACAGGCGCTTCAGGCTTGGCTCTGTTCCCGGTCAGCGTCAGCCCGCGGTCGGGGGCCTCAAAAAGGTGAGCGACCGCCTTGCCGAGGCAGCAGTGCCGCGTCCCAGGGCTGCTGCCCTGCCCTGCCCTGCCCTGCCCTGCCCTGCCCTGCCCTGCC
>VZTG01006201.1:3909583-4180190 GCA_013397845.1 Melanocharis versteri
GCCCTGCCTGCCCCGGGGCAAGGCGGGCGGGCCCGCGGGGTGCCGCAGGGGCGGTGTGGGGCTGTCTGTGGGGACGGGGATATGGGGTGTGCGCGGCCCCTCTGTGGGGAACGGGCGGCTCTGTGTGTGTGTGATGTCTCTGGGGAGAAGGGAATAAGAAAGCGGTGTGTGCTCCGTGTGTGAGAAGCGGGAAGAGAGTGTGCGTGGCCTCAGTGAGGAGAGGGGTGAATCGGGGTGCCTTGGGGTCCCAATGGCCGGAGGGAGACGTGGGGTCCTGGCTGAGCTTGTGCAGGTGCAAAACAGCTGAGTCGGGTGTCCCTTAGGCCACCTCCGGTGGGAGCCGGACCAGGACAGGTGCCCTCGGAGCCTTGTGCAGCCCCGTGTTTCAGTAGGCAGAGGATTGTTTGCTGCAAGTAGCTGATGGAAAAGAAAACCTCATGAAATTTTGATTGCCTGGATTTAATGGGCCTCTGATAGTAAAGGGGAGGTATGGTGTCGAGTTGAGAGGAGGTTCTTGTTCCAAAGTCTTACCCTGCTTTAAAGCAGATGCTCTTAAGCAATTCCTGCTCTTGCACAGAGGAAGGGTGGAGAGGATGAGTAGTGGCTGCAGGCCACGAGTAATGTAATTTCTTGAGTTTGAGATTCCAGGAGCAGTAAGAGGAGAATGAACGGTGATTTCTCTTTACATGTCCAGCTGAGTGCCATATTGTTGGCTTTGTGATTCAGAATAGAAAATATACCCGTATTTATTGCATTATTTACTTTAATGTAACTTCTGGAATACTGTTTTGCTTACTTTAGTGTTAGTATAGTCCTTAATATTTTTGTCCTTTGAGCAAATACTTGGCTCCCTCTTTGGATATTTAATCAATTCCAGACCCTGTCTGTGATATCAGGTGTTGATCTTCTAATACCTGATTCTGCAGTTTCTGTGCAACTTTCTTGTTTATCCCCTCTGTGCAGTAAAGTATCTTTTTTTCAAAGGATCTCTTATAATATGAGCATCAGTGAGGGAACCAGGAGAGGGAAGAGAAAAACCAAACAATCCAGATCACTTGTTGCGGATGCAGAGTAGAAAAGTAATATGCAGAATGTTGAGGGGACAGTTCTTCAAAAAAGGCATTTGAAGCATGAACCAAAGTTCTCTTTTTATCTTCTTTCATGGTAGTCAAGTAGTGTGCTCTGCTTGTTCCTTGATCTTGTGACCTAGGATCACTTGATAATTTTACTTCCGCAAAGCTGCAACTTGAGCTGTTCCACTTTTTTTTTTTTTTTGGGTGTTAAAAGTTTCTTAGGTGCAGCAATTAAAGCTTCACATCATTCACCATGCTTGGTTTGTGCTACACTAATTCTGGGTAATTTCTCAAGGCTGAAAGACACTGAATGCTTGGTAAATGTTTGATGCATCATGTCTTTGATTTGAAAATCAGATACTCCCTTTTTATTAGAGTAGTACTAGTAAAAATGGTTGCTTAAATAAGCATCCTGTGTAGAGACCTATTTAAAGGTATTTTTGAACTCATAGAGAGACTAAAGATACTGTCATGTTGAGCTAGGGGACTCCCTGAGCAATGACAACTGCCTGCATATGTTTCCTCATAAGACACTTTGCCGTGGTTTAACTAAAGGGTGGGGGGTTGTGCAAGTCAGTTAAAAGGCCTTTATGTTTTCAAGGGTCTTGGAAACTCCCAGAGGGAATATGAAAGGCAAGTGGTACTCTACAGCATCCGCAATCAGTTGCGATACCGGAATAACTTAGGTGAGTAAAGAAGCAAAGTAACTTCTGATTGCTGCCCCATTCTTCTGTGTGGAAGCTTGTCTTTACTGTAAAACTGCAAGAACAAGTCCAGTTCAAAGGTCCTCCCTATCTTGAAAATAAATGCTTCTAAATAATAAAAGATCACGAAAAATCTTGACTTTTGAGTCCATTTGGCAACTTTCTAGCAAAGCACTCTTGAAGGTTACTGCGTTGGTGGGTGGAACTGAATTCCTGCTGTAGCTCTAGTGCAATTTTCCAAGAAATTAAGAGATGTTAAGAGAGGGTTTGGCTAGTTAAACCTGTTGCTAGGTGAGATGCAGAAAGTTACCCTGACTCACAGGAGCTTTTGGCTATGACTTGTTTGCAGACTTTCAATTTAGTTTACGTTGACTGAATCAATTTGTCTTCCCAAAGCAGATAATAATTTCACTAATTAAAAGATAATTTTCTACAGCGTGCATGAGTTCTGTCTCAATGGGCCACTTCCTGGCAACCTTTTAGACAAATATGCTCCTTAAAGTCTCTGGGGCTGCTTGTATCATATGTAGAAATCCTTGTATGCTGAATTCCTTGTGCCATTACTTTATTTTGCTTGTAGTTTTCTGTCAATTGCCGTTATGCTATTTTTAATCCTTTGTTGTAACACTTTTTTAAAAAGTCGAACATCATAGAACACTGTAACTTTTTTCCCCCTTGTAGTTAAACATGTCAAGAAAGATGAACGTAAATATTACGAAGATCTGTTAAAATACAGTCGAGATCACCTCATGTTGTACCCGTATCATTTGTCTGACATCATGGTAAAAGGTCTGAGGGTAACACCATTTTCCTATTACACAGGCATAATGGAGGTGAGTGCAGAACTGTGGTGGGAGGGTGTTGTTCTCTGTCTGGAGATTTTGGTAATGGCCCAGTAATGCATACAAGGCAGTGTCAGGTAGTTTTTTTTGTTTTGTGTAGGCCTGCCAAGAAGTAAAGAAACAGTAAGGAAAGTTTCCAGAGAGCTGCTTTTACCTTCAGTGTTTTCACTTCTGCCCTGTTAGCCTTTCAAGAGCTGGACTTTTGTCACGTGGAGCGGAGATAGGACTCACTCTGAGACCAGACTCTCTCTTTTGATGTTTGAGATTTGTGTCTTCACTTCAAACTGTGAAAGAAATACCTCATTTTAATCATATTGGAAACTTTTTGGGAAGCCTGAAGCAGATATTTTTTTACAAGAACAAAAATGGTTCTGTTTTTTTGTCAGCACTCTGGCAACCTTCTTTTATTTTTGTTGGATATTTGAAGTGCTTTTATTTTATTTTGTGTATACTGATTGCAAACATAATGGATTAGTTGTTTTTTATTCTGTTATTGCTGTTAGCAATTCTGTGTGCTGGTTTGTTTTTGTGAAGAGAGATACAGGATTTTGTTTATTAGTCTTTCAGTCAACATTTTTCTTTGCAAAGCTTGCATTAAACGTAAGTCTCACTTTTTATGTGTTTAACTTACTGTGTAATGATTAATCAAATAATTGTGAAGTTTGATAAGGTAACTGACTTTAATAGATCTGTTGAAATTTCATTTCATTCTTAAAGTAAAAAGGACAGGCAGAATTTTGGACCTGCTTCTCTGAAACGATGACTTTCTTTTTGCAACTTAAAAGTTATATTTTCTTTTTAAGGATATAATGAACAGTGAAAAAAGCTATGATTCTTTACCCAACTTCACTGCTGCTGACTGTAAGTATTACCTAGATGAATTACTGCTTTCAGTGAGTTAGAAATAAGGAGCTTCTGAAAATGGATTTGTGGGCATCTGTTTGCTTGAATATGAGCATGTGAATGAAGGCGTAAAAGCATTTAAATAGTGATTTTTAACTTTATAAATAGTGGGTTTTTTTAACATTTAAGGAATGTGTGCTCTTCATACAGAGTTCTGTCTGTACTGGCAGGACTGGAATTGGGCTGGTTTGTGTACAGATAGGCGTGGTACAAAACCTTGCCTCTGTTCTTGCTTGTTGTGAGTTCCTGTTTGCCTGCACTTCCAGCTGATGTACATCAGCAAACTCCGCTGCTGGTCCTTTCCTAGTGTCCTCTTTTTGGCGTGTGTTGGGCAGAAGGCTTTAGCAGGACTCTGAGAGGCTGCTGACACTCCAGTGAATTGGCACCAATGTGGATTGAGGAGTGATGTACCAGAAAAGAAAGGGAAGAGGATCTGGTATTTCATGACACTCTGGATGTGCCAGATGCTATATCTATTACACCATTCTGGGTATGGGATGGGGAGCTTAGGAAAGCAAAAGCCTTGAACCTGGTGGAGGAGAACAGAGTAAGATCAGTAGCCTACTGAGAAGTCTTATAGAGTGAAATGTAAACTGATGGCACTGGGAGGTTATTGATCAAACCTGCCATTGAAACGTTATCACTAGTTAACACTTAATTCCTTGCCTTTGGTATGAATTCATAAAGTTCTTTTTAAGGGTAGTGTGTAGTCAGGTGAGGAGTAGCCTGCAGCTTTTGAAAACAGTTGGTTTTGGTTTTAGAAAGATATTGTCAGTTAACTACTAGTTAGCCTCTGTGTAATGTTCACAGCATGGAAACAGATGAGGAGGAACTTTCCTCAGCACCATTTTGCTTGTTGGAAATCTAGTGTTAGTCAGGAGTTTGAAGAAAGAAAAGATTTTCCTGTTTTTGTTTGATTTCTGCTCGCCCCCAACAATTCCATTATCTTAGCACAGCTGCAGATTAGTGACTGCAGTATAATTGACTTAAAATTCCTTAATTACAGTTTTTCATAAATGCTGGTGTTGAACTAGAAAGTTGGAGTTAAAGCTGAGGCAGAATATGGCTTAAAACTAATGAGTAGTTTTCTACTATCTGTTCGTGGTTCCTTAATGGTTAAAGACTATGGATTATGGAATTAAATTTTGATTCAGTTTAACTCAACTATATCTTAATCATATTCCTTAGAAGATTAAGTGGCCTTTTGTGTCTGATTCTTAGAGCTCTTATCCAGTGCATGGCATGGGCTTTGTTAGGGGAAAGAAAAACTATTAATCTGAAGTTGTTGATGTGAGTGTAGGAGGAAAGGAGTTGGATTATTACCTGCTACCCTGTGACTTGAATGATAGGGGATTTTTCTTTTTTTTTTCCTTAATACATTGAAAGTATTGGGGTGGACTGTGGAATGAATTTAGCTCCTATAACTGTCCTTTTATTTTGGATAAGAGTAATTAAAAATATTATTATAAAAGTAGATCTGATTCTTTGAAGAATGTTTAATATATCTTCTGCTTAAACCTGTCTTAAGAGAGATAAAACCTTACTTATTTTTCAGGTCTAAGACTTCTTGGCATAGGAAGAAACCAGTATATTGATCTAATGAACCAATGTAGGTCTTCAAAAGTAAGTTTGTCTTTAATTTTCCCTCCCTTTCCTTTACCTTTCCCTCCCTCTCCCCTGCATTATTTCATAGGAAATGAAGAATAGAATCGTTTCGTGGCCCTGGTCAGTTTAATAGTGTGGTGAATTGAGTGTGATGTAATGTATTGTTAATTTATTATGTTTTCTCAAGTTAATAAAGAGCTTTTTGGTTTAAAATCAAAGTATAGTAAAGGAAAAGATATTAATTACTACTTTTTAATTTTTGTTAATCTTATATTTTTGGAGCTGTACTTTAGGATACCAGATAACTAATGTCTCCTGACCACTATAAGCATGGAATAATGGTACTGGTTCTGAAACAATTATTCCATGTTTCTGTGTGTGCCCTTGAGATCACAGTTTATTGTGGAACAGTCATCCATCTAGGTGTAGATTCTTGCAGTGTGTAAGTTTTTCTCTGAGACAATGTTAATGAGTGTGCAGACATCCTTGGATGTGAACAGCATACGTGGAAAACATTGTGATGGTTGACAGAAGTGGAGCCTTTAGTTTGCAACAGTTCCTTCTTTTCTTCGAGGAACTCAGAAGTGCTCTTGCAGTAGCTTCATAGTCCTTTAACTGAAAGTGAGCTTACCAAAATATGCACCTGATAGTGAACCAAAAAGTAATGACTGCAATGAAAGAGAAGCTATAGATCTATAAATAAACAGTATCCTCCAGTTTTTCTTTCTTGGACTGACATTCACTGTATTTTTTTAGCACTGTGCTTATTGAGAATGTTGTACTTTGTCCCTTAAAGTAAATAAAATATTTTCCTAAAATGGGTTTTTTGAAATCACGGAACTTCTCTAAAATACCCTATTTCTATACTTGTGCTCTCTTACCTGTTCAAATTAGAAAATGTCACAAATAGTTTAAATTTGGACTTGAACCTAATATGATGGAATAGTGTGGATTTTAATTAGCAATGCCTACAATATGGATGAGCTTATGGGAAGATTTAACAATATCAGATGGAAATATTCTTTTTGCTTTCTATTTTCATGTGATCTGAGAGAGGAAAGAAATTTTGCTAAATGACAATGCTAATAGTATGCGTGTCTCCAGTCTGTGAATATAATGTACTTAAAAATGGATGTTTATACAGATCAGTTTTTATAAAGGTAAATGAATGTGCATGTGAAGTGCTCTTTATTACTATCTCAAATGGACTGTACCACTGCAGAAATTTTTCAGAAGGAAAACTGCCCATGATCTGTTACCTGTGAAGCCCGTGGAGATCGCTATAGAAGCGTGGTGGGTTGTGCAGGCTGGTTACATCACTGAGGACGACATCAAGGTAGTGTAGTGTGGGTTGCATCTCTATATCTGGGTGAATACTGATAGTCCCTGAAAGCAGGGGCTTTCTTTCATGTGAAATACACAAAGATTATGTTACAGATTTGCAGCAACTCTCTTATGGAAATAGAGATTGGAACTAATGGAAATTGTGTTGTTTTCTTGGACATGTTCTGTCCCCTTTGTACTTTCTGCACTATGTACAGTGCAGAGTTAGTTTTGCATTAATCAGTCTGCAGTAACTTACGTGCATGATCATATGATTTGTAGGAAAGAAGCAACAAAATAAGTTTTGTTAAATTTCACATTTAAGCCCTGACAGGTCAGTTTTGACTGGATCTTTAACTTCACTGTAATTAGTATCAGAATGGCAGTGGATTTGATACATATTTTCATAGCTTCTGTTTCTTGTGTCTGCTTAATTTTTCACTGTTAGCACATAAAAAGCTTGTGAGATGACTTAATGTCTCATCTTCATTCTACTTTCATTTCTCACGGGTGTTTTTTTTACAGTCATTTGATCTGGATTTATTTTCTTCTCTAGAAGTTTTTTGTTTAGGTTAGAACATATTTAAAGCAGTGATGGAACCTCTTTTTTTGAAATATCTTAGGCTACTCATATTCTGACATCCCACCAACCCAGGGTAGTTAACTTGAAGCCAGTTACTTTGATATTGTAATAGGCCTCTTTCTAGAATGATTCCGGTTGTGTGGCTGAACACTCAGTTTGGAAATTTTAAAGAGCAAATCTGTTACACTGTGGACTTCACTTGCCAAATTCTTGTGCAATTGATTTCCTTTCCTAGAGTATGCATAATTTTGTGTGGGGACAAGCTAAAAAATTTAAAGACTTTTAACAGGAACTGCAGTAAATTCTTCAGCGCAAATATTTTGGTTAGGAATGTGGGTTACTCCCTATACTTACATTACTTATGACTGATTTAAGGCTTAAGTGTTTGGGAGTTTTTTGAGCAGTATTAAGTTGCATAGAGTCATTTCTACAAGCAACTAATGTGTTTGGTTTTTTTTTTTAACCTAGATTTGTACTACATCGGAGAAGTCTGCTATTGATAAGATAATTGATTCAGGTCCTCAACTTGCTGGTTCATTAGACTTCAATGTAGTTCACAGTAAGTTTTTAATGAACATTTCTGATTTTAGATCTTGCTTAGTAAATTCTGTGAGTAGCATCTGGAAACTGGGAATAAAGGCAATGTAAACAGCTGAGGCATAAAGGAGAGTTGGAGAAAAATATTCAAAAGCTTGTACAAACTGCAGTTTAGATCTTGTATATGGTTTAATGGTGAACAATTAAGAGCCCTGTTATTGCTCTGTTATTGTTTGAGTCAACAAATTCTTTCATTAGAAACTGTCAGTAAAGATTGTGGGGGAAGAGAATGTAGATGAGAACAAGAGAAACTAAAATGAAAAATGTTAGAATTGGTAATCCTGAGTAATTAAGTGCACTCCTTGCTTTTCAAAGGAGAGGTTTTTTACATTTTTCCACTACTTTAGTACCATAAAATGGGGCCGTCTTGTTTCACAGAAGTCTGCAGCTGTTACTGGCTTCCCATTTCAGTGTAACAAGTAATAGGTATAGACAAATCATATTAGGGAGCAAAAATTTACTGACAAAATCCTCCTTGAAAAGTCTTGTCTGTAACGGCTTGGCTTACTACAAGCACTCAAACCTGTGCACTGTAGTTTTTAATAAGAAACTGAGGCAGAATTTTATTGCCTGTTACTGAGCAGAACAAAACAATTACAAAAGTGAGGTAGGTGAAATTCATACCCTTGAGGGGATCTGAAACACTATAAGGCTTAATAAAATTTGAATTCCAAAACCACTTCATAATCTTTCTCTATAAATGGCCTGGTGTTTTTGGAGGGTGTTACAGCTCAGGTTTAGTAGGTTTAGAAGGATCTAATGTATGGAAAAAGAATGTACAGACAATTAATGTAATGGGACTGTGAGAAGGATCATATTTTCTGGGCAAAGAGGACTGCTGAGTCCAAACTACAATGCCACCAATACATTTCAGATGTATAGATAAGGACATATCAATTATAAGAGCTGAATCTGAAGGAGAGACAGTGTGAAGCACAGTTGGCGTGTTGATGATTTGTAATGTCATCCTGATCCATTAAAGCGGGTTTGTTGATACACACCATTTTGCAAAGCTGAATACGTTACTGCTGGAGCTGAACAGTGAATCAGTGTGAATCTGAGTGAGTTGATGGGTTAATGCAGGCATTTTATTTAAGATCTGATTGAGGGTGGTAATTTAATTAGATATACTATAGACGTATAGGCACACACGATAGCTGAGCTCTGTGTGTTTATGAAACATCCTGACAGTTCCACTTCAGGTGTTCAGTACCACTTCACCTAAGGGCTCTTGGTAACTTCACCCTCACCTTGATGAATACAGTGTAGATGTATTGATCTTGGGTAACACCGAAGGAATCACAGACGATAAATTTGGCTTATTTATGCTGTGCAGTTCAGTTTTATGCCTTGCCATTAAAGTATAGCTAATGTTCCAGAAGTATTTAAACAATGCTTTCAGGCACATGGTGTGATTCTTGGAGTGTGCTGCGCAGGGCCAGGAGTTGGACTCTATGATCGTGTTGAGTCCCTTTCAACGCAGCATTTTCTATAATTCTGTGATAGCTGTTACAAAACTCAGATGCTAAAGATAACCATACCGCATTTTTTTTTCCCTTTCTTAAGAACTTCTTACTGTCTTCTCTGCAGAACTCAGTTGAGATGCTTAGTGCTCAAATCAGTTTCTAGCTGGGAGAGTGCAATTTAAATGTTTACCATATTGTTGTCCTTGTTGTATGCAGCGTCTGTCTGTATCTGCTGCAGCTTTGCTGATTCTTTGTGCTGAAATGCACCAGAATTTACTTTTGCAGCTGTATAAACAACACAGTGTGTTGCAAGGACATGTGAGGACCACCAGAATTGATGTGTTTTAGTTTGTATTATTGGTACCAAGTGTGTGACTTCTGGCCTGAGCAGGCAAATGTAGCCAGCATCCTCAGCTGACAAAGCCAATTCAAGATAAAAACACTACTTCTTGACAGTACAGTGATGATGGTGAAAGCCAAGTTAACATTTAGACAGAGATTTGTTCATATTTTTTAATTGGAGCTGCTTTAATCTGTGGTCATTTTGCTGTGCTGTCCTGGAAGTACTTGTAGAGTTCCAAGTGTGCTGCATCAGGCTACAAGTGAGGAACTCTGAGTTAGGCTGACACCTGGTTGGTATTAGGTGTGTTTTATTGATCTGTGCATTGTGAAGAAATATTCTACTGGGGAAGCTATTAGGAAAAAATGCTTTAAAATCTGAATTGGCAGGTGGGGAAGTCTGCTTTCTATTTTCGGTATTTTGGCAAATGCTTTTTTTCTTTTTTTCTAAAATGGTGTCCTTTTATTTATAAAGGTTTGTATAACAAAGGATTTATTTACCTGGATGTACCAATATCTGATGACAGCTGTATTGCAGGTAAGTAAATATTTTATGTCATTATACCTGTGTTTTCTCAGTGTCCTTTTAATTGTCCTGTAATTCTCTGTCTTGGAGGCTGCTTGTTGGTGTACATGTGCATGCTCAAATAAAACATTTGAGCTATTAAACTCTTTTCCTGACTAAATGTTTTCAATCATGTTAAAACATTGTTTTTATTGTATATAGGATTTATTTCAACTTGAATTCTTAGGCTATGTTGAATGCATATTTAGGTAAGATGAGATTCTTTTATGGGAGTCATGGCATGAATCAATAAGTACCCTTCTATAAGCTTGTAATGAAAAGGAAGAGTAGCATAGAGAACTGTAGTTACCTTACCAAACATACGTGGGTTTTTTGACTTCTTTCCAGACAGATGTAAGGTTTTAATAGATACCAGTTCTATTCTTCATGAGTATTGTCATCTCAATTAGTCACAGACTGTGCCTGGGGACTGTGTAGGAGCTTAAACTAGCACAGCATGAGGGCTGCTCTTCCAACAGCTTGTTATGCTGTGATAGGTCTCAGGGGTTTCTGAATTCACTGTGATCTGCAAAGGCACAAATTGTTTGGAACCTGGTCATGCAAAAGTACCTGGCGTTGCTGTATAGAGATCATTCAGGTGAAAGTCGTCTAAATACAAGAGACTTACTGCTTAGAGAATTGCTCTGGAAGTCTCAGTTCTGGAGTATGTGGGTGATGTGGGTTTTTTCATGTCCTACTCCAATCACCGTCATTATTTAATCTCCGTCCACATTACAAAATCATTTTATGGCCTGGACACTGGAAATTATCTGTAGTTGATGGGCTGGAGAGTGCAAGGCTATGCTGCAAGGTAGAGTGGCTTTAGTTTCTATGAGAAAGCATGTTGACAAACATTACTTTCTTAAGGAGTGGGGGAATTTTAAATACCTCATGTGCTATCTTCAGGTTTTTATTCTTCGTGACTGGGAAATCCTCAAAATTGCAGGTACCATGAAAACAAAAGTGTGAACTCGTTTTTCTGTTTTAGTACAGTTTCAGTTCAATAAAATAAGTTACCAAATTGTAATTTTGGAAGTAATTCTTCTTTCAGTGCCACCACTTGACGGTTTTGTGATGAACAGAGTGCAAGGTGATTACTTTGAAACGCTCCTGTACAAGATATTTGTTTCAATAGATGAACATACTAATGTGGCAGAGGTAAGTAAAACTTAACCTGTGTCAAGGAGATAGGAATACTTGAAAATGGCCCAAAGTACATTGCTAAAAGTACTTAGAGATACTGATTGATATACTGTGATTTTGTTTAGACATACTGCCAGGCTTTAGATGCAACCTGTAGCTTTTACAGTGCTTCAAAGTTGAAGGAATGCCTTCAGTTCAGTGAAACAGTTCCATTAGCTGAAATTAATTTCTACAGAGTCAACTAAAGTAGGCTTTTATGTGAGTTAGAACTGGAACAAAGTCTGTTTTGCTAATGTGAAAAAAGTTCAAGTGATTTTTTCTTTGGCAGTGAAAGCACGCAGGGTGTTGGCTTAAAGTAGGAATGTAGTTTTTGCGTAAGCATAATTTGAGTATGAGAAATATGTTTTCATAAGGTCTTCTCAAAACCCGGTGAATAAATACCTGAAAAATACCCATTAAATATATCAGGATTTGTTTTCCTCTTTGGGTGTCTTCTGACATACATGATAACCTAAAATGATACATACATGGTTAGACTAGAAATTACAAAGTGGAAGATAGCCTCATATTTCTTTTGCATGCTTTCGAGTGGGACAGTTATGAGGTTTCATGCTCCTTTTTCATCATCTTTGATGCAGACAAAATTGCTTCTACCAGTACAGGCTGGGTTTAGAAATAAGACCAACAAGAAGATGCCAAAGCCCACAAATAGTGATTACCTGCCCTGTTAATACTGTATTGCTGACTCGTCTTGTCTTCTTTTTATTTTTAAGCTGGCAAACGTGTTAGAGATTGACTTATCTTTAGTAAAGGTATGTGTGTACAATGCATTTGTTTAACTGGATACAGAAAGTTCACTGTCTTGCAGCCTTGGTTTCATACAGCAGTTCCTTACTCTATGTGTGTTTGTTACTGCAGAATGCTGTGTCCATGTATTGTCGGTTAGGCTTCGCTCATAAAAAAGGCCAAGTAATAAACCTGGATAATCTTCATCCATCATGGAAGAATGTTCCTTCAGTAAACAGACTGAAGTAAGTGTCTTTACTCTTTATTAGGCTTATTTTTCTCACTGAAGGGAAAACTTAGAATGTCTGATTTTAAAGCTATTGGTTGCTTTCTTTGACTTCTGCAATTACAAATCTCACTTGGCTTTCTAATGTGTATAATGACAAGAATGCTTGATCCTCATGGTAGTCTGAGGATGAGGAATGGTAATTCAGCCTGTAAGTTCAGAGTGCTCCATTTGGTGCTGTTACCTAGTGCTGGCTTTTTGACCTTTAGGTACCTAGTTGCTCACTTTTCCAGCAGACGAGCATGCATTTTAGACTCCTGGGGCCAGAAATAACAGCTGTCAGTGGGCTATTACAGGGTCTGTGGCTCTTGGCACTGCTGGCAGTGAATATGTGCATGAAGTTTGCTTGTTTGCTGTCAGGAACCATTGCAGTTCTGTCAGTGACACTCTAATATATGTGTGCATCTATATCACTTCCCAGGAAAGTGCTGTTAATACCAGTCAACAAAGAGTTCTCCAAGTTGAAATGCCAAGTTGCATTAATTAAGAATCGTTAGGTGCTTTTAGTTCAATATCTGCTAAGCCATTTAAAATTACTGCTATGCCTGTTTTCTTTAATGCTTTCTCAGACTGTGAGAACAAAGTGGATTAGATTTTTTTCCATTGGACTCTTCAGTGATGGTGGTTTGATTTTTCAGATCTTTTCACAGTCTGATATTTTCAGCCCCCCAATAAGCCTTTCTGCTGAAGCTGAAGCAGGACCCTGAGGGATGTTAAACTTGACTGATTTAGGGCTTGGACATACTGAAAGGCATGTGTTGGGTATGCCTGTGCATGGACTACTAGCACTGGAAGGCAGAGATACTTCTCTGGTGCTACAGTGACCGATAGATGTGGATTTTAATTCACATTAATAGGAGTACTTTGGATCCTCAAAAGATGCTGCTTTCATGGGACAGTGGGGAAAACAGAAGTCCTATACAGGAAGCTGGGTCATCAGCCACAGATACAGATACCAACAGTCAAGATGATCCAGGTTAGCACTAACAGTAAATTTTAATACATTAGGATCAATTATTTTTATATGTTTAGAGTGGCATAGGCTGTAAAGAGGTCTAGAAACAAGTGAAACACAGATTATATAGATCCTTTTGTCATATGGACTGTTCAGTGGGGGAGGTGGTGTCTGCTTCTTGGTTTAAGAGTCTTTAGCTAAATAATGTCTCTCTGAAGATGAGACTGATCTGTATGGTGGATATAAACTTGACAACTTCTGAATTAAGTTCATCAGTAGTTTACTAGTAATAAGGGAATTTTGTTTTACTTGGTATAGTGATAACTAACATTTGTCTTTTTTTCTTTGTTATTAGATTTGATTAAACTTGATGATACTGTTTTTAATAAAACAATTGTGATCATCTACTTCCTTTTTGTTTTCTATTAGCTGAAACAGCCAGTGTGAGCAGCCTGAATCTGTCCAGTGGACACACGAAGCGCATTGCCTTCCTGTTTGATTCTACTCTCACTGCCTTTTTAATGATGGGAAATCTCTCACCAGTATGTCCAAATTGTTTGATGTATTATGCCAAGAACAAATATGTAGAGCTTTAAATTACTTTGACGTCAATATAATACAGCTTTATTTAAAAAATAAATATTAAAAAAATCTTCTGTATAATTTTTAAGTAGTAGTTTTGCTTAATGAAACTTTTATTTGCCCATTCTGTTCTCAAAGAAGACAGTTTTGTTTTGTTGTTCCAGAACTTGAAAAGTCATGCAGTCACTATGTTTGAAGTTGGGAAACTGTCAGATGAAAGTCTTGACAGCTTCTTGGTGGAGCTGGAAAAGGTAAGTCATTACATGTTTGGCAAAATGCTTTTTTAGCACTTGAAGTGTTAAAGGGGCCAACTCCACCTTCTAAAGGTAATTCTAGAAGGACAGCAGTAGAATTATGTAGGAGTAGTGCTGTTAATTGCTGCATCATTTCATACCAGTCAGGATGACTGGACACTCCAGTCCTCTTACCTAAAGACTGAGTCACAGTTCTGATTTATAGATATTGTCTTTGTGTACTTTTTGACCGTTCCACTAGCATGGCCAAGACCTGCTTTTCATTTAATAGTTGCTGTAGATCACCTTTGCATGTAAGCTGCAGGGTTATTCCTCAATTACAAAGCTCTAAAATGCTAATTTGTTCATCTTTCCTTTGGTGCAATTGATCCTTATGTAAACAACCTGCCACTTGTATGCATTTATTTTGTTTCTTATTTAGGTTCAGAGCACAGGGGAAGGGGAAGCACAGCGATACTTTGATCATGCCCTCACGCTGAGAAACACGATACTGTTTTTGCGGCACAATAAAGACCTGGGGGCACAGGCTGTACAGCCTGATCAGCCAAATAATGGTACTGTGAGCACTTACGGAAATCCTTCTAAGTTGGTTTACGTATCTGCCATGGACTCAGCTTTCTGCCCTTGCTGCTGTTGTAGCAGTCAGTATCCTACTTGTTTAAAATATTTTGAAATATTTTTCATCATCCTTTGAGCCTGTGTTACTGGGTTTGCTTGTTGAATGGCAGATTTGGTTGCCAAGGCTTGCACTTAAGATCCAGAGCAACAGATGAAAGCATAATAAAGGCAAGACAAGATGAACTTGAGAAAGAGAGTGTTTCAAATCATGTGCTTCTGAAAGCCATATAGAGGAGTCATTTTTTATTCACAGCTGTTATGTCAAACATTTTTCAAGCCATGAAAAGGAATGTATTCTTCTAATGGGAATAAATTTTTAGTTGTTTTTTTTTAAAACTTAGTTAACTTCCTCAGTATCTCTGTGTTTACTTCCTGGGTTCTGTTAGTTGGTGAGGAACTAGTTTGGTGTCAGACAACCCTGTATGCCTAGAATTGCTAAAATTTTGTAGAGATTTATTAAAATTCACCCCAATTGTTTTAAACTTCATTGTGGAAAATACTGTATTCATGGCTTAGCAGAGAATGGAAAACCTGAAATCATAGTTTGTGTTTGTATGTTCCATTTTAAGTGATAATTTAGGAATCTTGTATTTTGAACATAGGGTTCCCCTTGGACCTGTTACGATGTGAGAGTTTGCTCGGTTTGGATCCAGCTACTTGCAGCAGAGTTCTCAACAAAAATTATACTCTGCTGGTTTCCATGGCACCACTCACCAATGAAATTCGACCTATTAGCAGCTGTACACCCCAGGTGAAAAAATACTGAGGGATTTCCTCCTCCCTTCCCCTTCCTAATAGCTTTTTTGGATACATTTGTTAGATGTGCCTTTTAAAGTGACAAAATTATTAGCATGTAGGATATCACTGTAATTAATCTAATAAAAAATGTTGAGGAAAAACGTGAATATTTAGTAAATTAAGTTTTTTTAACTTATTAACAGTTTTTCTGTTAAGTTAGTGACAGATTTTTTGTTCTTGAATTTAGATTCATAGAAAATACATTACTGTCATCTTTCTGTGAAGAGTCTTGTGTCACTGGACTAAGTACCTAGAATATAGATAGTGGAGAGTAATACATCTGTACTTCAGTGCTGAAAAACTGGATTTAAATTTCTTTAGAACGGTTGCTTCTTAAATTAAGTCTGTATGTATGATGGTTGAAATCTGAAGTTATTTCTAATTTCTTGAATAATCTCTCTTCAGCATATTGGGCCTGCAATACCAGAAGTCAGTTCAGTTTGGTTCAAACTGTATATATACCATATAACTGGACAAGGACCACCCTCCCTGTTGCTCTCTAAAGGAACACGTCTTCGAAAACTTCCAGACGTTTTTCAGGTAGTTTGTGCATGGATTTATTCTCCTTTCCTTCTCCAAGTGTTTCAAAGATATGCTGTATGCTATTCAGGGGTAACAGTTAAAGTCAGAGGTACAATTCATTGTAGATGCTGTTCCTTTTCTAGAAGCAAGTTTTATGTAGCATCTTGGTTTGTTTTCTTTCAAGGTTCTGAAAAAGTAATGCTACTTATGTCTCCCCTTTTGTCAGAATGTGACTCTAGAACATTTGATACCACCCCTTTCAAGTTTAGTGTAAAATGTAGTACTGCAGTCTTAGGAATTGAGGTTTGTTAGCCCATCCACAGAGAATGTTAGAAAAATTTAAAAGAGCTGTGTGAAAAGATGGAGGCCTAGTATGTTGTGCTTTTTTTTAGTATTGTGCAAACAACGTCACTTCTGCATCTAATTCTGCCTGGTTTAGAAGATGGCTAACATGATCACTTCCAGTTTGTTCACATCTGTGCTGGAGACTTTGGAGTTATTAGCTGTAATTGTCCCTGCAATTTAAATGACAGAATAATTTAATAAAGGTTGCATTAGGTTGGAGAAAAGGTCTTCCTAGCCCCGTAGCCTGACTTGTAGCAATGTCTGGAAGCAGGAAGAAGCAGCACATTATGTAATACTTCCATGTAAGGCCTTCCCACTCTCCTGCATGTTGTGGTCTGGAACACCCTGAGCTGCATGTGATTCTCTGTACACAGAGATTGTGACTTGAACAGTTGGCTCTGCACTGATGAGTTGATTTCCTCAATTCCTTCCAGCTTGGAATCCACCTAACTTTTTAGCATCCATACAATGCTTTGGCAAGGAGTCCCACAAAACAGCACAGGTGATCAACTTCTGCCTGAAAGATTTCAGATGCTGCCTTCTCCTGTTCTGTCTCTGAGATACTAATAAAGACAAATGTACTACAAAGGAGCACTGCTGGGTATTCTGTATACTAGATAAATGTAGGTCGAAGTGGCCATGACAACTTTAAACTTGCCTGAACCAAAAAGACTTTGCATCTATTGACTTTGATTTGAAATGCCGTGGGCATTTAGCAGTGTTTGGGTCTTGCTGCTCACAATGGAATTTTTAAAATAGTATTGCTCAAGTTTATGATTGCAGAGAGGCCTCTAAAGTTTTCATCTCATTTTTTTCATCTTGTAGATACATGAGGAGCTAAATATATTAGAAAGGTTTGGGGGCATTCAGAGAGGGAGTGAATTCTTTGGTTTCTTTGGTGTACCTGCATCAGCAGTCCTCTCTAGCACTAGGGTTTGTAGATTCCATTCTTCAAACCTTCCCTGTATGATTTCAAAAATTTTGTAGATACCTGTATTTCTAAAATTTACTGTAAGAACACATAGGATTAAGTGAATCAAGTCTTCTAGAGCAGAAGGCATGTTGTAAGGCTTTGGTGATGACCTTGATTCAAACCCTAGTCTGTCATTAGTTTAAACCACCAGTACATGTACAGATTGTGCACTTTGGTTAGTAAAAAGTATTCAGTGTAGTAGCCTTGGAAAACTTTGAAATACTGCATGAATCTCAGTGTGCTGATAGGACAGATTTTCTTGAACTAAATGATCTCCAGACTGAAAGTCTGGACTCTTTTTCCCTCTATGGGAATATGAGTGCATCTCTCCTGCTGCTGTTTTGTAATGTCATTTTCTTAGGGAACTGTCAGGATGTTTCTAGAAATCTTATGGAGATGCAGTGGACTTCAATCTTGAAAACTGAGAAACAGGAGATTAATTAGTGTTCTTGTCTTCCTGTTCCCCACCCTGCCCTTGATAGACGTTTTGGGGGTTGATTTATCTTTGTTCTTTACTGATAGTGTTAGTTTATCCAGTTTATATTTTGCTTTTAAATTTATGTGGGATTATATTCATCTCCTATTTGCTAGAAGGCTGCTGCAATGGCCACATAGCTCTACAGGACATAGTGACAGATATTTCCTGTCCAAAATAGCATCTTAACTTTGAGGTTGGCAAACTTATGTCTTTACCAGGAATACTAACGTGAGTGATACTTGGTTCCAAGTACAACACTGTAGAGCTGTAGTTACCTCTGATAACTTCCTAGTTGTAACAGTATGCTAGTGCCTAACTCTAGTATTTCACTTTATGTGCTTAGATAATTCATTACTACTATAAACACTCCTTATTTCTCTCTTCCAGGGTTATGATCGCTTACTAATAACGTCTTGGGGTCACGACCCAGGAGTAGTTCCTACTTCAAATGTGCTCACAATGTTGAATGATGCTTTGACACATTCTGCTGTTCTAATTCAGGTACAGAGTATTCTGTAAAAATGATGAAAACCTGCATAATTTTTTGAGTTAAGCTGTTCTGTGTAGAAGAGCTACACTTTTGCCAAGAGCTGAAAAATATGTTCAACTTCTGTAGGCAGTGCTGCTGTGATTCAGTGGCGGTTAAGACACGGGTTTTGAAGTGAATTCACATTATGTATGTGTTATTGTATTATGGGCAAGCATAACGAGTTTTGGTAGCTGAAGTAGGGGAGATAGTAAACTGGGATGAAAGTGAAGGGCCCACAAGCTTTTTAGACAGCAGTGACACAAGGTAACTGGTATTACGAACTGTTATTCAAGAAATGCACCTCTTCAGACTGCTTGGTATTTAGCTCTGACAGTAAAATGTGAACAAAACATGGTGTTTATCACAGACGGCAGAACAGGTTGGGTTTTTCCACTTGGAAGAACTAAAATGGCTTCCTCATCAGTTTCTTTGGTTCAGCTGAACTCTCAGAATTAATCATTTAAATAAATAGATGTTTAATACATAAAATTACACATTGTCGAAGGCCAACTTGTAAGCAGCCTATGACTGCTGAAAAATGTTCTGTATGCAGGGGTGGAAATTCCCTTTTGCTCCAGAAGTGCTCAGCCTTTAGAAAATACTTTTATAGCCAGTAATTGGAGAGAAAAATTGCTCCTCCTCAGTGAAACTTAACCTCACCGTGTTTACCACATGCATTTTAAGGGGAAAGGTGGGGTACTTCAATTAATTCAGCTAAGCGAGACCTTTAATGCATAAATACCTCCATTTGTTTGTTTCATCAACTTGGCTGGTACTCCTTAAAAGGGAGCACAAGTGGGACTGAGCTAAGCTGATGAGTATTTTTTCTGTTCCTAATTTAATTTCTTGATGTTCAGGGGCATGGCATGCATGGAATGGGAGAAACAATGCACATACCTTTCCCTTTTGATGAAGCTGAGCAACAGGGAGGTAACGGATCATCTTCAATGTAATTTCTACATTACATTACACACCTGTTGGACATCACCTTGTGCAATAAGGTTGCAATAATCCTTTTAAAACAAATTTTGTTGATCTTATGAGTCATATGAGAAAATGGAAAGTTTTAAATGGTTGACAAGTCTGTTCTGAGCTTAGAGATATCACCTTCCCCTTTCTATCTTCTCTGGCCTAATTAGAATGTGTTTTCTGGCTTCTCTTTTCGCCTAACACAGATGTAAAGAAGTAACTTCCACAAATACCTCCGAATCTTCCTTTGTGCATACTTGCTTACTAACTAGCATATTTATTAACTGCATAAATAATTCTTCCATAGAACATTTCTTAACTGTAAGACATGTGAGACCAAAACTGAACAAACTTACCTTGATTATTAGCACCAGGAACCTACTACGAAGGGGTTTTCCCCAGGAAAAGCTTTGCTAGCAAAATCTATTCCTTCAAAGTCTGCCTAGCTCAACTCATTTTGAAAGGCAGGAATTACCATGTTCTCAATACTTGATGAGTAGGACAGAAGCTTTGCATAGTTGAGGCCATAACATCTCCAAGTGAGAGCTGTCATAAAAGTATGAATTTCCAGATATGAAATCTAAAATTATTTAAGCTAGCACTTAGAAAAGTCTGGGCCAATTAGAAATAAAACTAACTTCCTTATTTAGTTTTTATTAGGTTCAAAATTTGTTACTTTTATATTTGCTCTCTCTGTGTCTGGTTTCACATCTGGTATCAAGTCGGAAGAAACCGTGGAGTTAGAATCTCTCAAGTTCTGACATAAACAACTCAGTGTTGAAATTTCTTGTTAAGCTCTAATGCTGTATTCTAATTCTTCAGAATTTCAGATATGTGAAGCAGGTGTCTTGCATTGAATCTGCCACAAAAGACTCTGTCACTGGAAGAACTGGACACCTGATTCCTAGCTGAACCTTGCCATTTCTGCTGTCTGAATGTCTGTGTGTAGGAGAGAGATTGTCTTCTGTTTGTATTTTTCTTTCTCCTTGGCTCTATTACTATACTATAAAATACCACTTCATGCTTGGTGTTATCCCATATCTAATAATGTGATCACTAAGATGGAGCATTATAAGCAGGAAAAATCCAAATAAAAACTTACCTTGGCCTAGAGAGGAACCACATGGTTATGGGGGAGGCCTCCTGTAAAGTAAGCTGGAATATGTTTTGTTTCCTCCTTAGACTTCTCTCGTGTGAACATGGGCATTCATACGGCTTTAAAAATACTGAGAAACAAAGTGGACTTGCAGCATTTTTGTGGCTATGTCACCATGTTGAATCCTTCAAGTCAACATGCTAACAGGAAGCTGAGTGATGCTTCTGATGGAAGAGGTAGGTTACCAATAATTGTCTTTTTTGTCTGTGTCCCCTTAATTTCACATACAATCACTTAAGCAAAGGCGAGCAAAGGATTAAATTCTTTGATTTGTAACTCTACAAAATGCTGTCCAATACATATAGGAACCCATTTTGAGTGTAAATCTATTGGCAGTAGGCTTACTTCCTAATTTTTCTTTGAGACTAGCTCAGAAATACCAAATACAGATTAATAAATGACTGAACTAGAACAGTCAATGAAGGGAAAAAATATTCTTTTAAATATTAAAAATAAGTTGTGTCATTTTTATATGCCAGAACTTAATCTTTCATAAGTGTTGAGGAGCCCTAAATAACTCTTTAGTCCCAAAATTAGTCGGGCCCTGTGTTTCTCCCTATCCCTTCTTCCAGTTATCTAGCTTTATAGTCCTTGGGCAAAGGTAACTAAACTTATATTCATGTGCATATTTATGTAAGAATTACTTTGCCTTTAGGAGAGACTGAACTAGCATCAGGATCTGATGTAAATGGGAGCACAGAATCATTTGAGATGGTAATAGAAGAACCTTCAATGGATTCTGCAGTCAAGCAAAACCTTGAAGGTAAAAAACATGACAAATGGCTTGTACTAAACATTACCTTGTTTTTAAGGATCTGAATTCATTGTTTGATTATTCTCTGGGACAAATCCAATGCTAAATTCCTCTTCAGATTCCGTTAAATATTTGAGCAGTTCAATAAATGAGCTGTCTTTAAAAAGCATAAACTGTCTAGGGAATCCAGATGTAAGATTGTTGACCTCAGAATGAGCTTTCTTGCTTTCTTTTTCTTACACTTTGGTTATCTCTTGTTTTTCTTTCTGTAGTACCCACAACTGAACTGGAATGGGTTCCCCTGGAATTATGCTTTGGCATTCCACTTTTCAGCTCTGAGTTGAATCAGAAAGTCTGCAGAAAAATTGCCACCCATGGATTATGTAGAAAAGAAAGGTGAGCTGTAATTTATTGGCTGCAGGTTTAACAGATGGTGTGTATTATGTCTGGAGCTTCTGCAAGAGATACCTACAACTCAATGACTATAAAGCAGAACTGAGCTATGTTTATAGAGTAGCTAATTCTAATGTGTAAGGGAATTGTTTTTTGGCTCATAGATGTGTGCGACTAGTCCTTAGTGGTGGTAAGATTAAGATTAGGCTTTTTTTTATCGTTTCTGTAAGGCAAAAATTAATTCTTTGTTGTAAACTGTCTATGAGCAGATCAGGAAAGAAGTAAATTTGGGTGCCTTCCTACTCATTTTCCCTTCCTAGCCTAGCGCAGGCTTTCTTTCCTCCTCCTAACTGTTCTGGAGTGGGGGAGGAAAGCTTGCTGGTAATGCTTTGATGTAAAATGCATTTAGCTCCTACGGAAATTTTCTTTACTGTTGGTATCATACTTGATAAGTTTAGTCATGGCTTATGATCCAGCTGTCTAATGCTCTTTACTGCAGCTTTTCTTTATGAAGGATTATTCTTTCAACAATGGGATTTTGGGGTTTGTTTCTTTTGTTTTGTGGAGGGTTGGGGGTTTTTATGGATTATAGTTTGTGACTTTTTCTTTTCCTAAGGCATGATTCTGGAAAACAAAAGTAAGGCTGCTTGAAAATAAAGCTTGAGGCTCTTATTATAGTAGTAGACCTGCTTTTAACAGGTGTCACTAATACACTTCTTAGAAGTCATGTTACCAGACTGTCCTAGATAAGAATGAGTCTAGTGTATTAGTTATCTTATGTAAAATAATATTTTTCAATTGCAATAGTTTAATTTTATTTAGTGTGAATGGTGTGGAAAATAGCTTTTACCTGACTAGACTCAAGAGCAGATGAGTTAAGCACCTCTTCAGTAGTGACAGTATTATCAAGCTTTATGTGTGAAAGCTTTTAACTTTGTCACATGATGCTAGATACTACTGGAGTTATTTGTGAGCAAGTTACTACAGGGGTACTTTACTAGTGAAAAATTCTGTACCTTGACCATAGCTTCTTTTCTTTTGTTTTTTACAGCCTTCAAAAACTCCTGCATTCCAGTAGAAAGCTGTCTCTTCAGGTCCTTAATTTTGTTCATTCATTCCAGGTAAGGGGCAGTGATCCAGATGTTAATTGTTCTCTATGGTCTGTCATCCCTTTCTGCTCTCTTACTTGCCTTTCTTGGGTGTATGAAAACATACATGGTTTGTTTTATTTGTCTTTTCTTTACATGGTAACTGTATTAAGCACTCAAGTGCTGCTTGAAGGACAAAGCAGGTACTTCCCTATCCCTTCTCTAGCCTCACTTAATACTTGTCTCAACTCTGTGGTTGCTTCTGGTGCGTAATTATTTTCATTGTTTTTTATGGCACTTGTTCAGCAAAGTTGTCCTTCAGTCCTTCTGTTGTAACACAGCCTACTCTGCTGGTTATGTGGTGGCTGCTTGGGTATGTTGGAGAGATTTACTACAAACCAGGAAGATGCTAAATGTATCTGCCTCTCAGGTCAATGTTTCCTTAGAAAAAAATAAAATATATTAACATAGATTTCATGTCAGTTACTTCTGTACTTGTCCTAAGGTCCTCTAGACCTTAGTGCTCCATGAGAATAAATATGTAAAACTACATACTCAGGAAGGATTTTTTAACAGTGTAGGTAGGAAATAGGGATCTTGTGTAGTAAGCAAAGAGGAATGCCAGGTCTGCAGCCTGCTCTAATTCTGCATGGAAGCAAGCTGTGTTCATGTGTAACATGGAATCTGCTTAGCTGCTCTGTCTTACAATACTTTTCTCTAAAACTCTGTTTTCAGTAAGATAATGAATTTGCAGGTTACTTAACCCAAGTAGTGTTACAGATGGTGTGATCCTGGAGTCTGATAGATGTCCTGAAGATTTTAGAGGTTTCCATTCATTTTTTTCTAGGTCATTAGTTTTAAGTCTCAAGCTTCCCTGAAGGTTTCTTGGAAGCCAAATAATGCATGCACAGATGCAGCTGAGGCAAATGTATGCTTATTTAATTTTGTTTATTCTGTTTTTACTTCCATAATTATTCGATATTCATTGGATTATAGTATCAGACTTCAGAAACTCAAAGGGTATTTGCGGATTAGATTAACCTGTCATATTATTTGTTTTTAAGACACTGTTTTCCTCGTTTTGCTTTTAGGAAGGTATTTCAACGCTGGATCAGCTCCATGATGCTGGTTCTTCAAGTTCACTTCTGCAGCCGATTTCTGCAGACATGGGTGTTCCTCTTCCTGCCAAGAATCTCATGTTCAAGGAAGGTGTATTATCTGAATGGAACGGATGGGCCCCTTCCTCAGTTTTTTTCAACCACACCTAGGGAACAGGTCAAATAGAGGTTCTTGTGCATTGATCACTAAATGCCTTTCTTCTATTACGGTTAATTCCTAGTGCCAACCACTAAGAAGTGTACTGCTGCTGCAGCATAACCCGTGTAAAAGTAGTGTTACAAAAATGTGTTGTGTTGCAGTATTGGGGAAGTACTTAAACTGTCTAGAACTTGTTACTCATTACTGCATATCTTGCTGCAACAGAGAGCTTTTTAGCTGTCAGCACTATTTTTATCTTGAGACAATCTTTCTTTTATAACTAAACATGCCCTTTCTAGGCTTTCTGATGATTGTTAAATTTCTATGCTGTCACCACAAAATTGCAATAGTAGTTTTCTATGTTCGTTACTCAGACATAAATTCTGTTTAGTTTTGTACTGTATTACTGAAAAACTTTCTGTATAAAGGTAAGAGATTTGGCTCTTCCTCTGAAAGCTCAGTGATACCAGCTGATTAAATAAAAGTATCATGATGATATGGGGCATTAAGGATTGTTGAATTCTGTAGTTCAGCTTAATGGTGGGGCCTTGACAAATCAGTACAATGGAAGGAGGAGGATGAGTTAGTGCAGACTCAGTGTCCTGCTGATGACCTAAGGCCACTTCAAAGATGAGTGGTGCACTTTCATCTCTGTCAGTATTTGGTGGAGGTATGGAATTGTGGAAGATCTGAGGTTATTACCTCTGTTTGCAGAGTTCTTAATGATAATGGATTAATCCTCCTCTTGGTATGAAACCAGGAGTGTCTGAGATTTGATCCTGCTGGGAGTCTTTTGCTGTAAGTTGAAGCTGGTGATGATTCTTGTGGGCAAACTCCTGATGTCATAAATTGAGTTTAAGGTAGATAACTAGTTCTGTCCTGTTGATTAATGCTGGAAAGAACAGAGCTCTTGATTTTTCACATCAGTCGTTAGCATAGGAAGATAACAGCTGAGGATGTGAAGACAGAAACTTCAGTGAATCTGTGTTCCGTGAGCTATTAGCTGTTGATCATGACAAAAATTAACAATAAGCTGTTTCATCTAAAATCGTGTCCTGGCTCTATTTGTAGGGGATGACTTTATGTAGCATGACTTTACTTTGTTTATATTAACAACTTTTTGCCAGCTTAAAAAAGTCTGTTCCGTTTGGCACATGAGGAGGACGAGCAATGTAGTGTGTTAAGACTTCTCTGCTAGTTCCCTTCTTTACTAGAACAGTCTTGTTTTAAACAGTCATAACTAAAAATTAGACTTAATCATCCTGTCATTACTATCCTGCAATACATAATGGGTCAAGGATCTGTGGTATGGATGGTGCTGAACAGCAGCAAGGAGAAAAATGGCAACATTTGGGTTTGTATCCTGTTCTGCATTAAAAAAAGCACATCAAAAGCTTGAAGAGGACAAATGTACAAATGTATAGGATGATGCAGTGACTTAATTTACAACTGTGAAGATCCCATTCTTTTTCGTTGGCTATATGTACATTCCTGAAATGTAAGCGTAGGACTTGTGCTCTAAGAAACTGGAAGTCTGTAGAACTTCAGTTTGTTCAGTGCTGCTTTCTTACATCAGTTTTGTCCTGGAATTTTACCAGCAACAGCTGAACTTAGCATTCTGCATATATCACAGTTACATTATCCATATAAAGTTTATCATTTACACCACTGTGACTTTCTGTACTGGACATGCATACTCTCCATAGCAGTTTTTAAGTTGCCTTATTTCCTCCAAAGTAAATTAAAGAGGAATTGGATGTCAATCTGCTGGAAACGGCTGAGAAAACCTTTACAATGAGAACTGTTACATGGAGATGAATCCAATACCTGGCGCTGTAGAGGAATTCAGCTGTAGTGATGGCTTACACTTTCAGGGCTATAGGTGTTACTTTTAAGTGCTACTGTGAGCTGCAGTAGGTGAGCTAGCTTGCTGTGTTGTATTGAATTTTGCCATGCACTATCCATACTAGTGTGTAAAGGGAGGATAGTGCAAGTTGTATGAAAGTTTGAAAATAGATGAAAACTTACTGTTCTCACTTCATATTCTTCAGTGTTGCTAAGTGAAGGATATCCTTTGTTATTAGGCTGTATAAAGTAAAGTTTCTAAGTAAAAGTAGCCTGCTCCTCAGAGTTGGTTAATACCTATAAATCTTACAGTTAATGGTGAGAATTCCAGATATGTTGCAGTTTTTTAGAACTCAAGCCACTCTAATTTAGGGGCTTCAACAGTTTAGGAGCTTAAATATTCAAATCTGCATATGTGAAGTTTACTGAATAAATTGCAACCAAAGAAGTCTATTGAAATTGCTGAAACTCTACTACAGCACCAGTGCTTGGGATGGTCAAGAGGCTTCAAACTATGTGACTTTTGTTTTAAATATGGTGTAAAAACCCAACAGGTCTCAAAGATCTTCATACCAAAAGAATCTATTTTATATTGTATTGCAAATAAAGACAAATTCAATCAATTTCTTTTCTTCAGGTAGTTTTTTTTCTTCAGGTAGTTTTATTGACTGGGGAAAATCACATGCATTACACATTGTAAAGCTGTTTTAAGTTTCTGTTTCAGCAAGATTTTTAACTTGCAGAAGACAGCTTGGCTTCATGCTCTGGCACAACCCAAGTAGTATTGAAGCTAGATGGATATACCTGAAGATGTTCAGGAGCCAGCTAAGAAGTGTGTTATGTTTGTTTTCAGTTTTTTTGATCATGATTTATTGCACTTTTTTCCTTCATTGTTCTCAAATTTTCCCTTACTTTCTTGTTTAGTGTTTCAAATGGTTTGTATTTTGGAAGTTTTAAGTACAACTGTAACTGAATACAGTTGTGCTCTTCTAGTGTGACATTGTTAATATTATACATTGAATTGTACAAAGTCTGTGTTCAATTAAATTATTGACACATGTAACAAATGTTTACAAATAAACTGTGGTGTAGGTCAAACCATGTGCAGAATCCTTCTCATGCAGTAGTTTTATTCTTGGGCACAGCTCTAAAACGTCCCTCTGTCACCATAGTGCTCAAGCCCATCAAATGTCATTAAGTGTCTTTTCCCCAGTACACCTGCAGCTCTGCAGAGATGCAGTTTCACCAGTGGAAACCCTCTGTTCTGGTGTAGTCTTTCCCATCCAGGTACTTAACCTCCGAGGAGAAGGGGAAGGACGAGAGCATTGTGTATGCTGCATCTCCTCCAGCTGCAATCTACACCTGGAGTTTCGGGTGCTGGGTATTTGAAGGCACTTGTGCATGTGGTCTCTTGCCTGTTTGTGTTGACTAGGAACTTGAAAGAAATGAGACAAAAATTGTTTATGTAAGGTAATGCAGGCTGAGCATTTTAGCAATTTAACTGCAATGAATCTGATGCAGTATGAAAAATACAGACCTAGACAGTGAAAGAAACCAAATAACCTTCTCCTTGTGTTTAAACCTTCCTTTATTCTAGACTGGGTTTTCTTGAGAATGTGTCTGTAACTACCTTTTTACATGTTTTTCCTCTTCACCATTTGTTCCACTTGGAAGACTCCCGATGCCTGTCTCTAGCTTTGTCTTCGTGATAGACCTCAAGGCTCCTTTTGCACCACAAAGAAATGTATCTGGTTTTATTGTTCAGCACTTGAAGCTAATGTTAGTCCTCTCCCAATCCCCTGGAACAAAGCCAAGCTTCTTAATGCTTCTTGGAAATGGCTTTGGGCGATTTAATCAAGATTGCTTTCTTAGGAACTACTCGGTATGAAAGATGCATTTTGGAAATGGTCCTTCTGGTGAGAGCAGGTTGGGGCTGGGCAGGGTGTAGGAATGGAGCTGGGCCTGGAAACACGAAGTCCTTGTGGAGCTGCAACGAGGTGCTGAGCTCGGGGTTCTGTCTGGTGCACACAGAGCCGAGTGAGGTGGCACCACGGCCTCGGGTTGTGCCAGCCTGAGTCTCTGCCCTCAGCTACTCAAGCTTTAGGGCTGTATGTGACTTCTTGTGTGCAGACTCCTTTGTCCTTGATTCTGCAGAGCTGCACAGAAGTCAATCAAAAGTATCACTCTGAACAGGGTGATAGAGGCATTAGTTCGTGACAGCTTTAATATATTATTACATTCAACTGGGGAAAAATGGAAATGAAAAGAAATTAACGATGAGGAGAGGGGAAGAATAATAGTCTAGAAAAAGTGTTGGGAGAAGGGGGGGAAGCATCTTCCCGACTTATGTCCTAGAGCTTGCTCTTAAGAGAGTAAAGAAATGGAAATGCGTCTCTTAATTACCCATCCTCAGGGACCATTCCTTGCCAAAAAAAAAAAAGGGAAAGAAGCTAGACACAGAAATGAAAAGTGCCAAGGTTGTGTGCAGAGTGGGAAGTAGGGAGTAGAAATGGAACTGGAGAGTACTCTGATAGCTTATTTTTTCAGCTTTCTGAGCTTCTAACAATCAGCATTAATTGGCCTGGATTGTATGTTCACGAGATGTATTAAAAAAAAAGTGTTGAAAAAGTGTATGAAGTATTACTCCAGTCATTTGTAAATGAATTCTGATCAAGTAGCTGTTGTACTCTGAAGCCATCTGCTTGTTTAACTGTACCGCAGTGTGAGTGATACAGTAGGACTTAACCAGAACGGGTTTCTAGACACACAAATGTCCTGTAGGTGTCAGCACTTCTCTTGCTATTTTCCTGACTTGCAGCCACAGGAGTAGAAGGAAAAAACAGTGGATTTTTTTTTTTTTTTGGTTGGTTGGTTGTTTTTTTAAAATTAAAAGTATTCAAGTGGATATTCTTTGCTAGTGAACACTATTGAAGCAAAGTTTTATATAATTAACAGGCAGAGCTCTCCTTACTGGATAAAGAGGCTTCAGAAATTTGACTTAGTTAAATTGCTACTTACAGAATATTATATAGCTCTTTATAAAACTGTCTAAATAATAGGACTAAGCCTTTGGCAAATATTGGAACAAATGACACTCACCAGTTGTAACACGCTCTGCCATATGCGACAGCATCTCTTAGGTTAAGCATTAGCTCCAGGTTGGCAGAGTTCTGACTTTTGAAGCACTCATGAGCCTCAGGAGGAGGCACAGGAATTACGTGCAGCTGGTTCACATTCATGTTTGTTCATCTGCTGTAAATCCAACAAGGGCAGGCTTACTCCAACCCAGCCTTCCTGCAGCACTGGAGTCCAGCTCTGGAAGGGTGATTTAGCAATGAATAAATGTGTGTGACTCAAGTGTCTGAGCAACATGGATAACTTGGGTTTGAGACACCTTGGAAGCAGGAGGAGAAACATGGTTTAGCCTAGTGCTGCTTACAGAAGATTTATTTTATAACTGTGGTTTGGAGAATGGAAGAGTTAATTTAAACCATCTTTTTAATGCATAGGAAGAAAATAGGCATGGAGCACTCTCTCTCTGGGACTTGGTACTCTCTCAGCAGCCTGGCACGTCTGATGATATTAGCATAGCCATTAGATTCAGAAAGAGATTTGGGATTTGGATTTAGAAGAGTGCTGAAGCTCAGTTTTGTAGCATTCCATACTTTTCTTGCTCTACATTGATCCTGGTTAGCAATTTGTCTAGGTTGTCTCTGTATTTCTGACCTCATGAATTACTAAAGAGCTCTTTTCCTTGACACTTTTTTCCAAGGCAGTCCAAGGAAGTATTAATAGCTGAATTTCCATACAGCAGTTTCTAAAGTATTGGTTTCTTTGGCTAAGGAGTGTGATTTTGTTGGCTCGTATTCTTCATTAGACCAACACTTCTTGCCCTCTTCCTAGAGAGCTGATGTCACAACTATGCAAAATATGTTCTGAGGGGACTGAATGGATGTCAGTGACAAAACTGAAGGTTTATCCATGGTAGCACATGTGATAATATTTCAGAAGGGGGAATTATCCTGCATTTTCATCTCTAATCTTCAGCACAGATGCATCTGGGATCCATTACTGAACAGATGGCAGGATCTATAATTCAAGTGTTCTGTGCACTTGTCTTCAGGATGCCTGTGCAGAAGGTGAAGGTGCCATGAGATCTGAGTGAAGCAAGATAAAATAGAGCCAGTTCCTCTGGACGAGATGGTCTGGAGATTATCTCTTTACTTGAGCTTATGCATTGAAATAATTAATTTATTTATGTCAAGCCTGCAGATTGAGTTGGTGAAGCCAGCAGCTCCTGAGGAGGTCACTAAACTTGTTTTCAGTGAGGTGGGTTGGGCAAAGGCAACCAGCCCCGTGCAAAGCCAGCAGCAATCAAGAGCTTGGTCTTGGCTACAAAATAGACCCATGAGGCTGCATAAATACATAAAGTGCCCAAGCCAACTTTTGCAAGCAGTCCTGCACAGGAAATGTTGATCTGCTGAAAGGGAACTACATGGGCCTGAGACGCCTGGATGTGTGCCATGGATCTTTTTGATTGATGGTCATCCATTGATGATCAGACTCAGTCCCTGCTCTGAACCAGGTGTGCCATTACTCTGAAGTAGTATGATCTTCTTTGCTGTAAATATTATAATTCATATAAAAAGCTGCATATTATGGAATAAAACTCTGAAGCCAGCAATTAGAAAAAAAAATCAGCATGCCATGTAGGAGAATTTTTTATAGTCCTGGCTCTGATCTGGGCAGAACAGCTGCTTTGTTTATCAAGGGGAAAATCTAGCTACTGCTTTCTTAAGATGCAGAACAAACTGTTACTTTTTTTCATAAACTGATTTTTAACTCCCAGCCAGTGGGACTGGTGTGCTGCTGATACTGGAAGAGCACCAATTGTTGCCTGATAGGGCTTTAAAAGGTTGCAAACAGCAGGAAGGATTTCTCCAGTCCTACAGAGAGCAGCCTTGCACTTAAAAAATTAGACTAATCCATTAGAGAAGTGCTGTTTTGTCTGATTCTTCTAGGGTAAGAGTCTAGAGCAGCTCCCCAGGAGCTCTTGATTTTTAGAAAAATTCTTTTGTTTTTCTAAACAAGCCCTCTCCCTTCCTATCTCTCTTTATTCATGACTGAATCTCCATCTGCAGAGAGTCGATGAGCTTGGTGTGAAAGTTTAAATTTCAGACTGCAGCTCCTGGCTTGGCTTTTCCTTTGTCTTGCTTTTCCTTCATCTTTGCAAGTGCCCCAGGGCCGACATGGCAGCACTGGTCCCTCACTGCCCACCGAGGGTCCTGGCAGGTGCTGGTGTGCTGTGCCTGGCAGCCTGAGCCGTGTCCCCACCTGGCCAATTGCCTTTTCTCAGGAATGACAAGTCCATGGTGTTGAGCCCGGCTGCCAACAGCTGTGAGTGCTTGCAGCCAGTGTTCGTACACCCACGGGGTGAACAGCATCGCTCCCTTTGTGCTCAAAAGGGACCCCTGGACCCGGTCTGCAGTGTCCAACCCCTTTGGACCATCCCACAACAGCGAAACAGGGCTGATTCCCTGCTGCCCATTGCAGTGGGGTGGGGGTTGGCTGGCTCGTTGCAAAGCCAAGTTGGGGCCACACCCTGATGGATTACCTTAAGTAATTTGTAGACAGGTCTCCCCTGGTTATGCTTTGCTTTTTTGTGGGCTAACAGTGAGGTAATATTTTGTGGGAGGAGGGAAGGAGAGAGATGGGAAGAAATGATTCTTTATGCAAGGATCTTATTAGGAAAAAAAAACCCAAGAATTTTTAATGCTCCTAATAGATTTCCATTTGCTTGAGTAGGGAACAGCTTAGGTGGATTTCTTAAAATATTTAGATGATAAGCGCAGTTTGATTAAACGCTATGTGGTCTGCTGCTGAAGCATTGCCATGATGGAAAAAATCTCCTCTTCTGAGATCAATTAGTCTGTGCTGAGATGTATCAGCAGCACTGGTGAGATGATTCAAGGCAAGGAGCCTGACACTGGGGTACCTCTGGGCTCTTAGCAGGGTTGCAGGAAAGGAAGAGTAGAAATAGATGGTACAATGCAACAGAGGAGACCGGCAGGAACTTCGTTGCTGTTGCTTCTGCATTCTGTGCCAGGACTGTTGGACCAGCACTGCTTTTGCAGATCTTTCCACTCCATTTCCTCTGTCCCTGCTGTCAAACCCGTGACTTGCTCTGTGCTGGTATTCCAGCACGTAACAGCTCTTTGGGAAGGGTTTTCCCCCACGACAGAGCTGTGCTGTGTCTGTCAGCTGAGGCTCCTGCCTGTGCTCACTGCTCTCCTCCCTTTCCCATTCACAGGGCCCTTACCATGCTCGACAAGAAGAGATGGAGGACAAATGTGTCCCAAACTGCTTCTGAACATCTTGGGGTCCTGTCATCTCAGATGGCCTCAGAAAGGTCTGTGCAGGGACCCATGGTTGGAAGGGACAGCTGGTCACTGGGCAGCTCTGGCCACTGGTGTGTTTCATAACCGGTAGAGAGGACTCTGAAAGAGCTGCAGTGTCTCCATAAGAAGAAATGGTGTCTCCTGAAGGTGTGCACTGAGAACAGAGGCTTTCAGAGCTGCAGAGCTTATGTAGCCATTACATTTTAAAAGATTGCTCTGTGCACAACAAAAATTAAAAGACTGATGTCATTAGAAGCCTTGCAAAGTGTTAGAAGGGGGGTTGTATGCATGAAAAAAATGCAGCAAGCTTATTTTTAATCCTGTGGACCCCTTTTAATTGTTGTATTTGCATCTCTGAAATAAATCTTTCCAATCATAATCACTACAAAGTTTTAATTTTTCTGGAACAGGGAATTGAATGTCATCTCAGGAAGAGGGTAATTATTCTTGAGAGAGGAGACATCGTTCTGAAATAGGGTTATTTTTAACCTGGGATTTGGTGTCCCACATGGGGCGTTACACTGCCATACCTGAGCTGCTGGTCACCCTACTGGAGCATTACTTGCCCCTTCCTCTGTCCTCACACCTTCTTACAGGTTTCAAATGCTTAAATTTTGCTTTGTCATACATTATGGTCCCTGAGGTTTAAAAATGGAGCTAAATTAATAGCAAGCTTCAAACTGCAAATCCAACTTTACATGCACATGAAGGGAAAAATGACAGAAAATGTTCACGTGCTTCAAAGAAGTCATCAGATGAGCTTACCTGTCAAGGGTGTTTTTAATCTCATGTATGTCTGGTAGAGGCTGTAGCTATTCTCCAGGGTCAGGCTTGGCTTGGAAAAAAGAAAAAAGATTTTGCAGCACCAGGCTCCTACCTCCAAACTAGTTTGGACTTTTGCAGATAAACGTATTGAAATGTATTGACATATGGGATACAACCAGCCCTTCCTGTCTCTCATCCTGTGTTCCTCAGTAGATTTCTGCCCCAGGGAGCTCTGCAGAGGTTGGACACCCTGCAGTTTGCTCAGTGTGCAAAGCTGCTCCGTGGAGATTCATCTCTGTGCAGAGACTGGCCCAGCTCAGCTGATTTCAACCTGATTTAAGGGATCATTAAGAATGAGGCTTCAGCTTCTGTTCTCACCTGGTTGTGAGTCAAAGCAATGGAGAGCCTGGAATGGAACCCATCCAGGGTTTGGAGGTGATGTCTTCATGGATACCATGGCCACAGGTGACTTCTGGGGTTGAAATGTAGCATGTTTGTGTTCCTGTTCCTTCAGTTTTTATAAACTGTTTAAAAGATGTTTAAAAGAGGAGCGAGCGAATGGTGTACAACACTGAAGTAATACTGGATATCACTTCCCACTTGGGAATATTTCCTGAGGGTTTTGGCTTTCTGTAGCAGCTCCAGTGAGCCAGTTTGATGTCTTCATGTCTCCGACACCCAACACGTGCATACAGCAGGGAGATGGAAAGGTTTCCTCATGGGTTTCATGAAACTTCCAGCAGAATTTGTATCCCCATTCTGAGCATGGTTTTTATATATATATATTTAAAGTGTCCACTGCGAGGATGTATATCTGTCATCTCCTTGCCATGATCCTGGAGCCAGATACCTAATGGTCCCCTGGCTTCAAAATTCAGTCCCAGAAAAGTGCTTTCTCAAATTGTCTGGGACTATAAACCAATTACAGCCTTAGCATGTTTTACTTCGACAAAATGGTCAAAATTTGCATTTGGGGAACACTGTGCAATTTTTACCTGCCCTGATGTGAATGGTTGGCACTGGTGTTTTATACCGGGGGTGAATTAGATTCCTTTGCTGACTTACTGCTCTGCAGAAAAATGAAAATGTTGTCCCCAGAATGAATTTACTTTTTCATGCAGTGGGTGGGGGGAAGCTGTGGTTCTGCCTTTGGAAACATATGCTTTGGAGCAACAATGGAAAATGATCCAAGAGTAGATTTCCTTGCACTGGATCATTTGAAAAGGCTGTGGAAATTGATGCCTGTTATTTTTGGGAGGAAAGATGTAATCACTAAATGTATTTGAATTTCTTTGTCTTGGTCTTTCTGAAAAAGCACTGCAAAGTTGGAGCCCTGAGCGAGAAGCAGTGACATCTTTCACAGCCCCTCTTTACTCCCTGCTGTGCTCAGAGGTAAAGAACAACAGGTTAAACTGGGCACAGGAGCTCAACTCCTGACATTAACACTGCTGCCAGCCCCTGCCGCCCTTTGCAAGTTGTTATTCTGCCTCTTTTTTGTCAGGGAGATGTGCAATGAGAATGCAGCATCACTGGCCTCGCTGAAGGTTGTGAGGACTTACTGCCATCACCTCTGCAAAAGCTCTCACAGAGGAGATGGATGCTGTAGGGGCATTTCTGGTCCTGCAAGTGCAGCAGAGGGAGCCTGGCTGGACTGGGTCTGTGCTTGCTCTCCTGGGGATGCTTCAGCACAGCTGCTCCGTGGGCCAGCTGCACTGACCTCCTTTCTGCCAGGGTTAAGCTGCAAGAAAGCCACTATTTTAATTTAGGCTAGGTCTTTGCTGGGGAAATTACAGGTTCAGTTTCTTTTCATCAGAGGACTTCAGCAAGGCTGGGCTGGAGGCCTTAGCAGCATGCCTGAGCACCCTGACCTATTTAATAACAACCTAATACACTTAACACAGAGCTCATCAAGACTAGCTGGGGTTTGGGACAGCCAGCCTGTGACTGCAGTGATCTTGCATCCTGTTGTTCAGCTGCTCTTGTGTTGCCTGATTGATAAATCATCCTGACACTGTGGATGCAACAAGCAAGCACAGCTCGTTGCAGGTGCTTTCTCATTTTGCCACCCTGAGCAGCTTTGCACTGTAATGTACCCCCGCAGACCCCAGTTATGGTGGTGGAAGGGAATGCAGAAGTCTTGGTGCTCGAGCTACAGTTCATTACCCTCATTTCTCTGCATCTCTGTCGTGTTAACTGTGAGCTACAGTGGCATGAAAGAAAAGAACCGAACGGTTGGCTTTGGATAGTTAGAAATTGGAGGAATTTGTTAATGTCTGTCCCTGGCATGTCCCCAGTCTCACATGTACAGAGCAGGAAGCATGCTCTGGAATTTCATAGCACCACCTGTAGCTGTCTGTGCCCAACTCTGATCTAGATGCTAACATTTCTGTAGTTAATGAGTACAGTCACCAGGATCCCAGCAGGCTTTTTATCTCCTTCTCCAACCACCTCTAAATTCCCATGTAATTATGAAGCCATCATGCTAACTACAGCCATGAGAAAAGGTTGTCCCTATCTTCCAACAGTTCATCTGTATCGCTGAGGCACAGGTCAGGCTCAGGAAGAATTAATTTCAATGTATTTAGTCATGTTAGCAGTTCTAGGCTTTATTATTACAACAGCACAGACCCCTCTGTTAACTCGTTGTACTCTGTGTCTGTCACACGTGGGCTTGGGGCTGCAGGGCTCAGTGGATTCTCAGGCTGTGGGAGGCTGCCTACGAATGGGTGATGTGGGGAGCAAACTCAGGACAGAGACTGCAGTTTTGAGGGAAGGAAAGGATGCTTAAACCAAATGAAAAGGGTTTAAGGTCTTCTGTGGTTTGGGATATCTTATTAATATTTAGAAATAGAGCTCCTAGCTCCAAAAGTTACAGAACAATGCTGTGTATCAAGACATTTTGCTGCAGGCTTATCTTTGCTCTAAGTGGGACAGAAGACAATGACTGTGACTGCATTGTGCCTTTTTATTTTTAAATAAAAATAGTTAGGCCACCAGTGACTTTGCCATAAGCAGTATATACCTTCTTACTAATAATTAAAAAGAAATATGCTTCACCCATGAAGCTGGCATTTTTAAGGAGTTATAACAAGGCCAGAGAGATCTTGCAGCTGACAGTGATGTTTGCATGGTACCTGAAGAACAGAGTGTTACTGCTCTAGGATTGCTGGAGACCTTTTCCCCTCCACTTACCCCTTCCCTGGGTTGCTGCCAGAGCTCCTGCCAGGGCTCGAGTCAGCAAAAGGTCAGCTGTGGGTGAATGGAGGGAGATGAGTCAGGAGGTGTTCAAGCTTTGCCCTGCCCCTGTACTGGACTGTGTCTAAAAAACACCAAGCCTCAAGGGAATGAATTTGTTGTAGATTTACAGACTTGATTGAGCTTTTAACTTTAATTGCCCAGAAATCTGCTGGAAGGTTGTTCTTCATCCTGCATGGCAGACACAGCCTTGCCTTTGGTGTGAAGACCTCCTATGTAATGTTGCCTGCTGCTACTGAAATCTAGGAGCCTAATGGATAGTTCTGGAAAGCTGGTAGGGAAGCTGTGAGTGTATCATCTGTGCAATATAGTGCCACGTATGTGTTCCTTTCTTCTGTGCCGTCTTTCCCTTCTCTGATGTGTCCCGCTGCCAAGCGCCTCAGGAGGAAATGCTTTCGGGTGAGTCTGTGTGTGAAATGCAGAAAAGCCTCCTACCTTATCAGCCTGTTAGAGACTCCCAGGGGATCCACATTATCTGTTTTTGTCTGATGCTGCTAAGAGAGAGATCTCGAGTATACAAATTCACAGCAAAAAATCGTCTTTCTCCCACTTGATAAGCTGATTAAAACTCCTACACTGAAATGCTGAAGAGTAAAGACAAAAAGAGGTGTTAATGAATAGGTTGGAGCTAATTAAAATCTAAATCTAGTGACAGTATGAAAAAAGCACAACTTTCTGTGCTAGGTCCTGCCTCATTTCAAGGCAGATGATCAAGGCATAATTCTCATGAAGTGACCAAAATTGACAAAAATGGTGATTGTTCCACACGCTTTCAGAGATGCAGCATTTACACATCCAGCAAGCATGAATCTTCCCAACCTGAAAAAGAGTAATAAAATATAAAAAAAACCCTACGTTAAGAAATTTTTGTCTTTGATTGTAGAATCAGCGGTTTATGCTCAGATCATGGGCTACAAGTAGGTTTTCTAGAACACAAAGATGAGAATCAAGCATAGTTAAGCGGCTCCAGGAGGCAACATGAAAGTCCTTTTTATCTGTGGCATCAATTATGCTGCCAGACAACTTTCTGAAATTTCCTGCAATAAAAAATGGTTAATTGTATTGCAAACAGCAAAGACTATAAAACATCAATTCACAGTCCAGATCCTTCTTCTCTTAATTTCAAAGAACACAAATTATTTTAAGAAAAGGAGAACTGACTTTTGAAGATAACCTTTTCTTCCCCATGTTCCCCAGAACTTTCTCTTGCAAATTCTTTAAATACTTTGCACAGTCAATTATCATTATTATTATAACAATCTGTTATGGTTTAGCACCAAAATACACAAATGGGCATTTTACCAAGTGGAACTGTAACGGCATGAAACATGTGATTATGCTTGGAAGAAACAAGTGAAAATTTGCAAATATGTCTGTGTGATATTCCTGAAATGGCAGGTCAGGGAGACACCCTTTGAGCTTTTGAATGGATTTGGTTGAAAGCACTCAGGAAGGCAGTAAGGAGGTTACCAAAACTGGGCTGGGGCTCTCCAGGGTGAAGAGCTGTGTGAATGCTCAAAGCATGAAGCAGATCTGAAACACTCGTCTGAATATAGGACTCAGGCTACATTGATGAACAGTATTTTGTCATTGTATTTTGAAAGTTTACCTATAGTGTCTGCAGACTTCATCTGAGCTTCGTGGCATTTTGCTGTCATATTTAATATTTACTTTTTTACCATAATTTTTTAACTTCCTACTGTGATTTTGTGAACCAGCTGCCCTGCACTCAATTATTTTTATCAGATCATCCTGGTGGAAAACTAATGGGAAACAAAACTCAACCAAATGTGTATGAAGCATAGTCACACTATAACAATTTATATCTATAAAACATATTAAACGGTTGTAGATAGGGACTTAGTATGCCTTGTATGTTTATTTTTTGCACAGAAACACTGACTCCTATTAGTTGTGTTAGCAGCTCTGGATGGAGTTGCACCTCTGAGAACATAATGCAGAAAGGATTGGAGGGTTTAGTATCTGTCTGCTAAAAGAGTTTTAAGTGACTGTCTTCCCTGGCGTTTAATCCCTGCCTAACATCTGCTGCCCTGATGCTGGCGTTGTAGTTCTCTACGAAGTATTCAAGATTTTACAGGGTGCTGGGATTTCTGTAAATGGATTTTAGTTATATGTTCTGAAGAGGTTGAAAAGTCACTGAATTAGACTCTGAAAGAGCTGCTCTTAGTTTTACAGATCATTTGAGCGTGACGCTCACTTTTTCCAAAAAGGCAAGTACCTGACATGACAATTTAAATAATAATGCAGTTTTTGTATTTTGAACAAAGAAAAATTTAAAAATCCAAATAATGTTTTCAAGTTAGACACAAACTTTTCAATCTTTAGAAATTTATTGATTTGCAATTGCAAACTGTGCTTTCTTATGTGTTTGAATCAGATACTCGGTGCTGAAAACCTACAAATATGTTTGTGAACCTGAGTTGCAGTCAATGGTCTGCTGGCAACAGCGATACTTTTATATTTGCTGCCCCTGAGTGCTGAGGTGAGAAAGGCCATTTTCAGCACGAGGGTTTTCTCATATATTTAACTATGTATGTGTCGTGTCTTGAGCGGTGATGGTGGAAGGAAAATCCCTCATGACGGTTCTGTTGAAGCGCGCTCACCGTGTGAGCTGGGCCGTGGCAGCGCTGTGCTCTGTCACTGAGAGCTCAGCCCTGGGAAACTGAAATTAAAACATCCCCCCGCTGGGCTGCCAGGCTGATGTAGGGTGTCTCACGCCGTGGCCAGAGAGGAAAGCACGCGGCTTTCCAGATTTCGTGTGCCATCAGAAGTGAGGTGTGGGGGATGGCAGGGTGTCTGGCAGGGAACAGAGGTGGCAGCCAGGAGGCTTTCCTGCTGGGATGGGGCTGTTCTTTCTCTTCCCCAGTACAAGCAGGGACTGAGACCGCTCCTCTGTAAGAAACATTGTCCTGTGTTGGGTATTCCTCCCAGGGGGATGCTATGTGCTATTTTCTGGCTCCTGCTTTGAGCTCAGCTCAGCCCTCACCTGCCACAAACAGCAGCAAATCTGCAGTGAGCCTGGGCTGCTGCCTGCCTTGGGCAAAGCTGAGGGGAAAACAATTTCTCTGGTGGGTTTTGGAACAACACACACAAATATTTTATTGGCCAAGATGTTTTTGGCCTCTTGCTAGTGTTGTGTTTGATGCCCTTTGGGTTTTTTTTAGCGTCCTCAGGTGAGAAAGAGCAGTGGATGGGACAGCATCACGTACATGCATTATCTGGTCTGTGTTTTAACTGTGCTTCCTCTCTGCAAAACTCCCTACCTTGGGATTTATGGCTAAAAATTTTTTTAGGAAAAATACAGTAGACAGTTTTTGCTTAGGAGTATCAGGAGTTTTATTTCAGTGTGCTGTGAGCCCTGGGAAACAAAAATCACTTGAAGGTCTTCCTTTGATCATATTTTATTTATTCTGAAATAGGTAGGATTTCACTTCTGCAGCCTGTCATCTCAAGCTCTGAAGACTGGAATAGTTTTTGCAACTTCCTGGCCAGATATGGAGGAAGCGACCCAGCAGCCGTGCCCTACATATCTTCTGCTGTGCTGCATACCTCTCACAGGTGTCCTCCACACGCCTGGCTTTTGACAGCTCTTCCTTGAGATGAATGCAGACAGTAGGACAAAAAATTAATTGTCTGTGTTTTGCTGCTCAAATTTATCTCAAGATTTCACTCTCACTTGATTAAAAAATTTGCAAACCTATCTGCAGTTCTGTGCAAGGAATAGGATGGGAGAAAGATTCATGCCTGCACCAAGCTCTAATTTATTTCTATCACTCACTTCAAAGAATACAGATAAGTGGTATTTTCTAGAGAAATTTAGTTGATTTTTTCCTACATCAAGTATAAACCAAAAGTAAACAGAAAATTGATGAAGCATTTTTATCTAACAAAGGGAAAAAGATGCTTACACTAATATAAAAAAAATGTATTTACAGGGAGATGTAATGGCTTATGATCATCCCTGAAAGAATCATAGTATTTCGGAAAACTTCAGGGTGAAGAGTCACCCCATTTCTTTCCTGATGCAAACAAGCCAGTTAAAGCTGAAGATTGGAGCTGAGACACTCTATTTGAATGACTTTTTTTGACAAATAGTTTGTCTGTTGAAAAAATGCAAATGAAACAAGCTTCTTTTGCTGAACTATTTGCAGATTTAATCTAAATGTATGCCATTGTGAGATATCTTGCCTATGTTTAAATTTTTGGGGAAAAAAACCCAACATGCTAAAACAGGTGTTTGATTCAATTCCAAACTGACTCAGGTTATATTCTTCACTTCACCAGCAGAACCAAACTGCTCCTCTCCTTTTGGTCAGCAACACAACACGAGACAGCTGCGAGGCTGCTCTGTGTACCCCGTGGATGGCAAAGAGCTGCAGTGAGGTTGTAGCTAAGTCAATGGGTTTATCTGTTGGAGAGATGTAAAGGGCAAAGAGGTTTTAACTCTGTTTAATGCCTCAGTTTTCTTGGCTTGCTGAGCAGCAGTACTGTGTCTATGTGGCTGAAACCTGAAACAATAGTACTTCAGAATGAGAAGTGAAGAGCTGGATAAAAATAGAAGGACAGAAGTGAAGGGATGTCCTAATTACAGTGGTCCCTACCAGCCTCTTAGGACTGACTCATCAGCTTCACCATCACATCAGTGTTAAGGATGGCATTGTGATGGTCAAAAAGTTCCTTTTGTTTAGAGGAAAAGAGCAGATATCTGTATCATTACAATGGAGTGAAGTGAAAATCTTATTTCCTTATTATGCCAAGTGCAATATTGCTGAAACACTCCAAAGCCAGTATGGTTACCACAATAGCGAGTTCACCGGGAGCAACCCACCTAATCTGATCTGTGACAGTAAAAGAGGAGAAGTGTCTGAAGAGTCTTGGCTTTTAATGAGCCAGATTAGTTCCAAAAATACCATGCAAATTCCTGCATCAGGTATTTTCAAATACAGCTGGTTTTGTGTACTTTGGAATGGCTCTTTGGCACAGTATTTCTAAACAGACTCGCAAAATGCACAATGCCCTGCCTTTCTGGCAAATATCTGGTTAAATTGGATATTTTTGGGAAGGTGCCCTGCACTGTTGTTGTGGACACTAAGGATTTGTCATTGCAAGTTAGAGGACAAAATGATGGGATATTTTGAAATCATAGGATCACAGAGTTGTTTGGGTTGGACGGGACCTTAAAGATCTAGACCTCTGCCACAGGCAGGGACACTACCAAGATCCACATACCTGTCCCTAGTGCTGGTTGAAGTAGTTTTATCCCACCGTCAGCCAAAATGGGAATTTTATTCCTGCTGTATACTTAAATCAGGGTAAAAACCCCCACAAATATTGTTGAATTTGCTGCTGCAGTCATTGCAGTAAAACCAGAGAGGTAACAGAAATACAAGCTCCGGCTTCAGCTCCTCTGACATGTATCTGTAGGGACCTTTGTAGTCCTGAGTTATTCAGGCATCTGCCGCCAACATTCAAGCCTGAATTTGTCTTATAAATCCTCCGGAGTTTTTAAAACTGCAAGAGACCAGGTAACTGAGGCTGAAGGAAATCTGGAAGGAGAACTGGGCAGGCAATAGCTCAAGGTTTTCCAAGCCAAGGGTTTGCTTTATGGGAACAGCCTGTAGTGAAGTACATCTGCAGAACTGTGCTAGTGAAGGGGGACTAGAATCGTGCAGTAGGAAAGCTCCAGCAACCTGGGAACTGCTATCAGAAAAAATAAAGATGGTTTTATCTTTCTTACAGGCAAGCTGGTTTTTGAGGGGAGCTGACTTGAAAATAAAATAGGAAACACTGACACCACCCCTCAAAGTCCTGCATTTGCTCTGCACTCAGGCGCTGCCTGCCCGTCCGTGTGCTCTGCTGCCATCGCGCCTCCCTGGGCTGCTCCAGGGCGGGCGATCCTGCGCCGCGGCAGCCCAGCACCGCAGGGATGGGTTTGGCAGAGATCCGAGATCTGTTTATTTTCTATTTCGGTCTGTTTGGAGAGCATGTTTGTGTGCTGGCTCCGAGAGCCCGCCGGACCCAGCGCAGCCGCGGGCGGCGAGCCCGAGGCCGGAGCAGCTGCAGGTTGTACCGCGGGTGCGCTGGCCCGAGGAGCCCCTCCTGCCACCGCATCGATAGATGAGATTCTTTACCTAATGCAGAAGAACAAGGTCAGGAGAGACGAAGACCCACGTCTCCTGTCTCTTCTCATTTTTTCCTAAATTTGTAATATCATGGTTAACGCATCCAGGTAGGATGTAGAGGACTAACCTCCTCTTTGGGTTTCTATCAGACAATGACTTAACCCGGCATTTCCCATATTTTAATGGAATTTTTAATGGAAATACCTTAGTAGGTGTTGAGTATGAAGACTTTGTTGTGGAAAGCTTAGATTGCTGTACAAACCCTTCAGGAGAAATGCCCTGGGATTTTGGAAATAAATGTCATTTCATGTTTGCTGTGAGGGTGGTGAGGCCTTGGAACAGATTGTCCAGAGAAGTTGTGGCCGCCCCATCCCTGGAAGTGTTCAAGATCAGCTGGATGGGGCTTTGAGCAACCTGTTCTAGTGGAAGGTATCACTATCCATGGCAGGGAAGCTGGAACGAGATGATCTCTAAGTTCCCTTCCAACCCAAACAATTCTGTGACTGGTAACTGGCTTTTTCCAGCCTCTGATAAGTGGACATTTGGCTCCTGAATATATATATATAATGAATAGATATAGATATAGATATGACATTATTTGCAGCATGTGGTCAGAGCTCTGTGTGTTCCTGATGCTGCAGCTGTGTTTCTGTGGCTGTGGTGGAAATGGATCTCTAAGAAATGGGATGGGGGTTCTGCTGCTGCAGCTTTTGAGGGGAAAGGGAGAGAGCAGATGGGCTTTGGGCTCTGCTTGCCAATGGTTCTTTACCTGGAAAGAGAGAAATTAGGTGACAAAGGATTTTGGTTATCTTTTGCAAAAAAAAAATCAAGCTTTCTTCCCTCCAATTCTGTTCTGTGTTTGGGTGAAAACATAATGACAGTTAAATGAGCTTTGCTAAATCTTTCATAAACCATGGTAGCTGTGGAGATAGCAGAGGAGTTAAAATAAAGTCTCGTGTTTTCCCTGCAGACTTTCTTGGAGAGACTCCTACAGATACCAAGGTCTGCAAGTCTACGGCTCCTAAATGCAGTTGCTCATTTTTGCACTCGGAAATTCCTGCAAGTGGCTCTTTTCAGAGAAATCTCACAAATCCTGAATTTTCCTCTATTCCATCTGCAGTCATTTTCACCCAAACCAGTTCCATCTGAAGTTAATTTTCTTAAATTTTCTCCATCTTTAAAAAAATGCAATATTTTTTTTGTGTAGATGTGACAGTGTTTTTAGGTGCACCGTCCTTTTCACGGAGGATCAGCTAGTTATTTTTAAAGGAACTATACAATGAGAAGAACCAGGCTTTTGGATGCAGCTATGCATTTCTTAAATATTCCCATTTCCTGGGTTTAAGTGTTTTGATAAACTACCCCCGAATATAAAACCCTGTATGAGAGCAATCCAGGTCTGTGTTTAACAGAGATTTTGCAAAAAAGCAAAGGCTGTTTGTGCTCAAATGCTGGTGTAAGTAACTTATATCACAGGTGACAAACAGCTGCATTTCTAGTTTTATGGGTTTCACAGTACTGCTTGGACTTGTTTTGTACTAATTAAATTTCATTAAGTCTGAAATTTCTGTTATCTTTTAATTATATTAATATCTAAATTCATATTGAAAAGTGTGGCTTATCAGCCTACACAGTACCTTTCATAAAACTGAATTAAATGTCTTGAAATAAAAGATCTAATTCACATTTATCAAGATGAATGACAAAAGAGCTTATCTCCTCTCTCTCTACTTTTTCTTATTTATATTCCTAGATGCTTATTTTACCTGGCTTTCAGGTCCCCAGTGTAGTGGATTTTTCCTGTTTAAATAAAGCAATCCATTTGCAGGCAAACAAATGTGCTTCCAAATGAGAAAGAGAGAAACATACGTATTTGGCTTTTGTGCCTTACTCACCAGAGCTGGTGCTGGGAGGAGGTTGGACTGTTTTTGTGTTGATCCTGGCAGTGTTGCTGTGTTCAGTAACTGGGCATTTCTGCTGTGACTTATGGCAGCTCAGAATATCAAATATTATCCCTAACTTCCTTTTCTGCAGAATAACTGTCACGAAACGATGCAGCTTTTTGTGTGACTGTTCAACCAGGCCTGTAATTTTTGCAGCATGTGTTTGGTGTGGGAAGACAGTTTAATGGAGACATATGTCCCCCAATTTACAAATCAAGCCCTCCTGATAAACAATGAGTCAAATCACAGGGAGGTTAGGGAGATGCCTCATCTCTCCTATCCTTTTTTCTTTGCTGGGTCATGGGTGATTTGAGGCAGCAGCTACATTTTTCTGTCTCTGTCAGATGGATCTCAATGGAATGTTGCCCTGAATGTCTCACAGAGTGATATAAAATGAGCATAGAAGTGGTTTGTATTAAAAGCATCATCTACTTTTACCTTTGCCTTTCATGTTTACTGTATTTTTAGTATAGTTCGAGGCAGTGACCTTAATGAAGATGCCAAAATTGCACTGTGAAATCACTTCATCCTGCAATCAGATTGTGTACGTGGTGTTTGGAGAGGGATGGAATACTATATCCATATTCAAGCTCCTTTTAGCCCTCGTTTTGGGTTTAAAACTCTTGATTAAAGTCCTAGGACCAAAATGCTCCCTTGGTAGGGATATGATGCTGCCACAAAGAGAACTTGGACCCGCGTTTCAGCCAGCTCTGTTCAGGTGATTAAAGATCACCATCATCAGCTGAGAGAACAAAATCCTGCAGGCTGTGAATGAACAGGAGCCTGGTTATTACAATTATCCCTATTAAGGCCCAGGGTCCCTTGGGGCAGGTTTTGGGTAATGCAAAGCGAAGGGGCAGTGTCTGCCTCGCCTTGGTCCCACCGTCCATGGATCACAGCCCGGGTGGCCTGTCCCTTGCTGGCACCTCCAAGGGCTGCAGCAGGGCCCCGCTGAAGTTCCAGCCTTGGGGGCACACTGATGCTTCTGGCATTTCTACGTGCTTCTGCTTTCTTCTGCAGCTCAGTATGGAGCTCTGGGCTGCCTCATTCATTCTCCAAAGTGGGAGCTGAGTGCTCTGGGCTCAATCTGTGTGACTGTACCCACCTCCTGTTTTCTCAAGCTCATTTTTTGTTTCCAGTTTGTCAAAATGTAAATCAGTTTTATACATGAGTGATATGAAAATTATGTGAAAAGCAAAGTCAAGGAAGTGAAGGCCATGCCACAGGGTCTATTTATAGGGCAGTGCACTTACTGAAGCAGGCCCTGTTTGGTCAGGTTTTTAAGTTTTTTGGGGCAGGAAATATTCCTCTGCATAGGTCTGAATAAGTGTTAAGATGGTGGCACCCAAATTTTGAGTGGGGTCTTTGGGGAGTTGTCACTCTTGCTAAAACTGAGAGTCTCTCAAGCACTTAGCAGTCGCTGGGGCTGTTCAGGGAGAGGTAAAATACTTGTGTTTGGCCAACAGCAGCATCTTTCTGAGTAAGAGGTTTGTGCGACCAAGGAAAAAGGTATGAAGTGCAAACATGGGGCCAGGAGGTACCCGCCAGGGGCAAGGCTGGTGAGATCCACGTGGATGACTCTGCTGGGTGATGTTTGCCAGCCTTGCCATCTCCTCTGTGCCCTGATAAGGAAAGTGGGTTCTCAGAGTCAGAGAAACCCCCATCCTGGCTTTGCATATTCCATTCTGAAGTTGCACCTGAAATCCTCACTGTGTAAATACACATTTGACAAAAGCACAAGGAAAATTCTCATAACAGTGGCACTGAAATAACAAGATACTTCCTCAAATTTAGCTCCTTGCTCAATATTGACTCACCTGGTCCAAACACACAGTCTACGGGGGTGTTGACACACCAACCAACTCGACAGAGCTCCATGTTGTAGCCCAATTTTATATTTGTACCTGGCCTACCATTTGATACCTACTATGCCTGAATAATTTACGATAATTGTGTCAAATTCTCTGATGTCTTAGGACTGATTTGCATGACATGTGGGAACATTAAAAACTGCAGACCACCTGGAATGGAGTCCCCCAATGGATAAGATTTGGAGTTATTCCTTGATTTCTCAGCCTGTAGGTGGTTTTGGTGGACGTGTGGATGGGTTTTATTTTGCAGCCAAATCATACTAGAGGTGGAGAGAAGTATTTAAGAAAAGGCTGGGATTCTCAGGTGATATTATCCCAACAGCTCAGGCTATTTAAAAAAACCCCGAACCCAAACACAATAAAAAATGCAAAAGGCCGCTACAATACTTGGTTAGACCTTGAATGAGAAAGTAATTACAAAATCAAGATAAACCCAGTAATGCAAATACTTGTGAAAAATGTGTAGCTTTGATCCTGTCCATGTAATGACCTTGTGCCTTACCCACTAGGTAAAAAAAACACTTCCAACTTGTTGCTTTGATATCAGAAAATGTGACATTTTCTTTAACTGAATTAAATTAGTATTGACTGAGTGGTTTGCAAGAACTAATGAGAGCTGAACACCATCTGGGATGCCTGAATCAGGGCCAGGTTATCAGACACGGCAGAAGTGCCAGTGTGGCTATTTGTGAAGGTGTTTGCCATGCCGAGAAGTTAACACAATCATTTGGAAAGCTTGTTTGGTGAGATGCTCAAGAGGCAGAGTCGGTGTTTCCTGGCCCAGGACAGTTGATACATCAGCAGAGCTCTTCATGGCAGGGCCTTTGCCTCCTTATAAAATCAAATGAGGGGGAGAGTGGCAGCTCATATTGCTAAGTGGGGCCTCACCTAAGAAGTCTTTATCAACAGTATTGGGAAATATTTTTGGGGCTCTGAATTACAGTGTTTGGGTGACTGGGCATTTTAGGGACTGTAGTGCCTGTACTGGAGGCTGCTCATCAGACAGTCCTGTCTGCAGCTGGCCCTCTGCTGTATTTTGGTTCATGGGATAGGTCTGCAAGGATTCAGGAAGAGAGAATGCTACCTCTTGCTGCTGTGATCTCTTGTTTAAGACCTGCATGCAGCTTTGAAGCAGAGCCACATGAAGACATCACCATTCTGGTCTCATCTTGGTTTGAGGCATCACAGAAGAAAATTGAATAAGGAGATAATATGAAAACTGCTTTACAAATTATACTACTAGTATTTTGAAGGCAAAGCAATGCAGATAAAATCCACAGAGCAATTCCAAATCCATTAGCAGCGGATGTGCTTAGAAACCCCATGTCTATTATGGAAATTTGTGGGCAGGTATCCATAAATTGATAAAAATGCATTCTCTAAGCAATGTTCACAAAGCTGAGGCTGGAACAGTAATGGGGAAGCTATGCAAGGCATTGGCAATTTCTATTCTCCATAGCTATAGACAAAGAGAAAAAAATACAAAACTGGTAAAATCAGAATTAATGGCAATCTAACTTTACAAGGAGAAGTGAATGTTTCAAAGTGCCTATAGAGTAAATTAAATCTGTTTAATGCAGAAATTGGGAAATAAAAAAAAATCATGGGATATGATCAGAGGCTTTGTCTGAATCACACCCAAATGAAAAGCATTTCAAAAGTATAGCTGTCTTTGCCTTATCAAGCCTGTGCTATAGAAAAAGGTCTAAACAAATAAAGAAGCATGTGATGTTATAGATGCAGTAACTACCTGATTTTGCAGAAGGGGAGAAGGTATACAAATAATTCCATGGACAATGTTAGCTTTAAAGTAACTTGCTGGTAGAAAATTAGGTTCAGGGTCAACAGAGGACAGTAATATGATAAATTTTGGAAAGGGGAATGGAAGATTATTGTGGGTAATGCTGTGTGAGGTTTTAAAGCACAGAACACACCCTCATGCATATGACCACGCCACTGAGGCTTGGAAGCTTGCCTAGAGGTGGGATTTGAATTATGGACGCTGCTGAGAAAATTCTATATAAAGTTGTTTCTGTTGAAGTGAAAAAAACAAACCCAAAACAGACATCTGCTGACATATGGGCATGAAAATGTCACCCGCAGGATTTCAGATTCAATTTAAATGAATAAGCTTGTTGTGGATTAAATAAACCAACAGAGCGTATCTGTATGAAATACTAAGAAGTGCACATGTTTAAAAAAAAATCCTTCTCTTTTCTAATGCAACACATCTGAGGAAGGAAGCAAACCATCTTTACCATGTTTTTAATTACAGTTGTGAACATACAACTGTTTGAATGGTTTATACAGAATTGTATCAGAGGGAACCCAAAACATCTATAACTGAGCTGCATGGGAAGCTGTAAGTATACAAATGAGGAGAATTGTATTTGATTCACATGGGAGAAATAAATTCCAGTCTTTTCATACTATATATAAGAGTGAGAAAGGGATGCATATGAAGAAGAGATGTCTCTTTGTATATTACCTCCAGTAGGAAGTGCTCATTTAAAGCATTGGAGGATCCAAGTACAAGCCTTTTTAAGCTGCTTTTGATATTGTTAAGTTAGGCTAAGTGAAAGACATGGCTGAAGCTTTGCCTGTGGAGCAGTTGGATAAGGTGTCAGTGATCACACTGCAGGACAGGTTGGTCTGGTGTGTATTTGCATGATGTCCTTTCTGCTTAATACCAGAATCAAACATTGCAGAGCTCTTGGGAAGTGCCAGCTAATATGGTGTGGGGACCTTGTTGGTAGTAAGACTAGGGTGGCCTGATGTTTTGACCTTGAGGGAGGTATTGAACAGGAGCTACTCCCTTCATGGTGTTAGGTATTAGCTATGTCTTCTATGCCACTGAGTGTAATCTCAGTACCACACACATGGGAAGGACTTTTGGATCTTTTATTCCACCCTCTTTGCTGGGCCATGGCTGCATATGTTAAGTCTCAACCTGACAGGAGAACTCAGGGGGTTCCCTTGCTGGATGTCCACACCTGCATGAGCTCTCTAGAATGTGTTAGGTCAGCTAAGTCTCAAAATGTTTCTTTACTTCCACTGACCAAGAGGTTCTGGGTGACTTATTTCACACCTCAACATTTAGTCTGCAGACATGTGGAGTTGGGAGAGATGAATCTCACCACTGTCGTCTGTATCAGGTGGATTATGACCTAGAAAACTGTGTGACTTCCAGCACAACTTCCTTCTGAGAGGAAGGAGGAGAGGAAACAGCAGAAGAAAAGTAAGAAATTTGACAGCAGGCTCAAGTTCCTCCTTTTATGTTAGAGTTGGCTTGTGCCTGACTGTCTTCGTTTTGCACCTTTTTTATTAGTTAGTGATTAAGAGGGGAAATGGATTGTTTCAAGATGGGGTAAGCTGATAAATTAAGTAAAATGAAAGAGAGCTTCCTCCCAATTCAGCGGCTACAGATCAAGAAAATCCATCTCCTGGGGGGTTTGGCCCCTCAACAGAGCTTCTCAGGAGTGTCCCCTGCCTCCATTTCCCAGCAGATATTCCTCTTGCTGCTGTGTCTACTAAATAATTCAGAGAAAAGCAGGGAAGGCTTGGACCTCCGGGAGACCTCATGCCTGAGCAACTTGCAGCACAAGCTGCTCCAGGAGAGGATGTCACAGGCTTACGCTTTGCCCAGGCGGTGGCTGGCCAGGGATGCGCTGCAGCCTCCCTGGTATGCTCCAAACTTCACACCAGCTTTGGTTAGGCAGCATAAAATTTTATCTGTGTGCCTCAAGGGGTTCCTGTTCTGAAAGCAGAGAGAAAGGGGCCATCAAATTTTCATGGCAGGTTGTAGTTAATTTACATGGGAACTCTTCTTCCATTTCAGAGCATGGAAAATGTTTTTATAGTAGCTGTTCATGATGTCCGTTCCAATTCTTCTACATCAATAACCATCTTTTCAGGACTGAATTTATTCATGAAAACTCAGCAACTTTTTCCAAGAAGCATGAACTGCTAGAGAAGCTGAAGAAGATGATCTATTAATTGTGAATTTAAAAACCCCCTTTCTTTAAAAACCTACTGTTTTTGAGAACCTTGTGCTCTGTGCTCTGAATGGAGTGGCTTTACCCTTAATTTCTTCTGGTATCTCAATGTTACATGGTCATGTGCTAAGTAGCAGCAGCTGAACGGCTTCATCTGTTCCACACTGTAGCAATGTGTCTAATGCAAAATGCTTCTTCAGTGATAAACTGTGAACAAGTGTTTCCTGCTCATCTCTGCCATTCCACTAATGACTTTAGAAGCCCTAATGTATCCCACCCATTTGCCTTTTTCAAGCACCAGTGTCCAAGCTGTAACTTGTCTGGAAGGCCCTTCTGGGGCCTGGAAGGCCCTTGTCTGGTGACCTCAGCCACTCTCCTCTGTCCTCTGACAGGTTCTATTGTCTTCTTTTGGGAGAACTGCACAGAATGTTTGACTGCACAGAGTGTAAAACTAGGTGCATATAGTGGCATAATACTTTTTGTCTCAAAATGAAGAAACGATAGACGCTTTGTCCACAAAAGGGACTCTTGGACATGGCCACTGCATAAATAAAATGTCCTTGTAATTAAATCCCTGAGTGAATATTCACAATTAACTTCTTAACTTGTCTTTCTTTCCCCTTTCTTTCTGAAGTGTATAAGAAACTCTGCCAGCTTTGCATCTGCCTGGGTGGAGCCCTTTCCCCATTGCCTGTTTTCCCATTTCTGTCCAGCAATATGCTTTACCCAGGCTGATTCTTCTCAGCATTTTAATGCACTACATTGCATTACCCAAACCCTCCCTTGCAGGTGTAATGGCACTGTTCAAACTAATAATGATAACCATATAATGAGAACCAGCCACACCCTGTGGCTGCTCTCAGCTAAACTCTGAACCAAACAGCCTTGTCAGAGGTTTGGGATATTGGTGGGTAAACATTTGTGAGTCACAGTGTTTCTGGAAGACAGCTGCCTGGGAAGCAGAAAAGTACCCAGGCTTATGTAACCCCTCAGCCAGGGAGGTCTTCCCAAAGAGCAGAGCATTGCTGGAGATGGGTCCAGACAGAGCCGCTCTCACCTTTCCCCCACTACTGAAAGACAGAAAAATTTTCCACGTTTAATCATTGGGTAGCTGTTGAGAAAAAAAAAGTTAATATGTTCTTCTTGAGTTATTGGTGTCAATTAACACCAACCCAAATCCCACTGTCTGAGGACAGCAGGAGCCCCACTGTGGATTTCCAATGGTGTCAATCACTATTTCTCATTGCAAAGACTGTGCTACCAGATACCCTGCTATTCCTGTGAGGATATATTATTCCTAAGATATCAGAAGACTAAAAGCCTGGTATTGACACATTTTTCCTCTTCCTTTCCTTCCTGCAGACAACAGACCTTCGCTACAGTCTCTGCTTTTCAGCTCACAGTTATGGTTTGCAGCCTTCTCTGCCCCCATGGTGTTCAAGTGGATCGGACAGACCTCATTGGACTCCTGGGTGACCTCCTCCAGGGCACTGAAGTGTCCTTCATTTCACTTTCATTTATTTAATTTCCAAACTTAAGGAAACCAAATTAAATTACTGTCACAGTAGTTCTGAGCATGTGCCTCTACACAGAGATGAATGCAGTTGAATTTGTCCACTTAAAAATATTAATTCAGAGTAACTGCCCTGTGCCCCCTGTGCAGTAGAGCCATCAATGGTCTCCCACAGAGCCAAGAAACTGGCATCTTCCAGAGAACTGGAAAAATAAAAATACCTAGGGTGAGATTGATGTCACTTAACTTCATAAAGGCCCTCTGCAGCTCATGCAGAGCAGCGAGGCACAGCTCTGCTGGCCTCCTCTGGACAGGCACATTAGAAAGCCCCCTGGAGTTCTGAATTGAGGACAGCTGATACCTGATGGATGTCTGTCAACATGGGAGATGATTCCCTCACCTTAAGATAGGTCAGCATCCTAAACGTGAAGGAAACATCAATTCTGTAAAGTAATGATCATTGGCAGCTATAATATCCACTGAACTAACTGTGCCCCAGAAAAATGCCCAAAATAGTTCTGAAGTGAAAGGACTCTGCACCATGAAAGACGAACTTTCTTGAATGTGGGAGCTGGACTGCTTGAGATCACCCAGAATATCTTGGAATGACTTTCAAAAAAATTGAGTTTCCATCTTTTGTTTTGTGTTATTCAGTTTTCAGAATGGAGCCCTGCAGCATTAGCTACCAAAAACTAGTGGGTCACACTCAGCCCTCCTGACGTGCAGTATCACAAGCCAAATTGGAAGTGTATAAACACAGGCATCCTGTACCACTAGAGATGCCATGGAGGTGAGCCACCCACAAGAGCTGGTAAGTATAACACAAGATCCATAAAACGTCCACTTCTGGAGCAGTGAAGAGAGACCGGACAGGATGTCCTGAGGCACCGCAGATGGCACTGGTTGCCCCTGTTGAGCTGAACTGCTTCCTTCCCATCCTTATTTCAGAGTCTGGGTCCTCTCCTGTTTCCAGTTGCTGTCCTGATGAGCATTTGCCTAGACATACCTAGAGCCTTCCTCAGAAAGCTGCTAGAACTACTTTGTCAGGATAAACATATAATTGGGTAGAGAAATGAAGAAACTGCTCACCCGACACCTTCATAGGCCACAAAAGGGAACATGTGAGTGGAGAAAAAGTGCTTGAGATGGTGGTTTCATCAGGATCTGAGCCACTCTCATGGCTCTATCTTCCCTGCTGTCCTTTCTCCTGTTCCCAACCACATGATGGCTCTCCCTCCTTTCCTCCTGGCTCCAGACTCTCTGGTTCCTCCTGGAAGATGGTTCCAAATTGTCCACTCCTTTCCAGTGGATAAACTGTCTCAGGAGTGTGTTGCTATAGTTGGCATAACCTATGTATCAGAAAGATGGCTGAGAGCAAAGAGGGGACTGGTAAATGGGAGTGATGCTCCCACCCCTTCTCAGCAGCACCGAGCTGTTAAATTGACTCGGATTGCCAAGTGGAAACCTGTCAATGATAAATGTCTACATTATAGGGTATGAACGCGTCCCTGTGAGTTTTCCTTAGAACTCAGAGCATCTGCGTGAGTGGCCAAGTGCTAAAACAGCCATAAACCCTAAAAAATCAATTAAGAAAGTACTGACAAACGTTGATACCCTTTACTATTTCCCTCTATCATAATCTGTTTTTAACTAAAATAGAGAGCAGTTCTTGTTTGGAGAGACCTGAATTAACCTTCATGGTGTAAGACATTCCTCTTGCCAAGTAGTCAGGCTTTTCTTTTCTTCCTCATTTACTCCTCAATACCACTCTTTGGCAACACTTAGACATGATTTACCAAACTACTGCACTGAGTAGCAAAATAACTGCATATGCAATGGACTGCTCAGTGAGACAGGTCCCCTCTTTTTGTGCTAATTTTATTAATTACAGCAGTTTCTTTATTCTTTATTCATTTCATGAGTTTTTTAATACATGGAAGAAGTTTACTTTTGCAGAACTGTGGAGAACAGTGTAGCATATATATGTTTTTTATATGAGACATGGAATGATGAGCTAGTTAACACCCTCTGTATTTGGTCAACAGGTTGGTGTTCAGTTAGTTTAATTAGGTTAAGCAAGATATTGCCTAAACTATGTCTGTGCTTTGTTCCAAAGTCTACACTTGTATCACTTCAAGGACTAACAGAAATGTTGCATCGGTTGTATTTCTGTGAGACTGAAGAACATCATTTGCCATATAAATAATTTTAAAATGTTATACTATGCCTGAAAATGCCCCAGGGAAATAAGAAACTAGAATGATTCCCATATAGCAGCTGCATAAGCTGTAATTCAGAGAAGATGTATGACCAACACCTCTACAGGGAGTAGATTTTATCCTCAACCCAAGCTGTAAATCCTGATATGCCCGCTCACACCATACCCAGTGTCAGAATACAGGATCACAGGACAGGATCACAGGAGAACTGAGCGAGTACCCTTGGGTGGGCTCTAGTTCAACCTCCTGCTCACAGGAGAGTGGTCCATGAGTGCAGACCAGGTTGCTCAGGGCTTGGTCCAACCAGGTTTTGAAAATCTGCTGGGACAGAGATTGCAGACTCTCTGAGCAGGTTGTTCTAATGCTGGACTGTCCTCGTAATAGAGATTTTTTTTTTTTTTCGGACATACAGGGAGCAATAACTGAACCCTGGGAGGACCTAAACTAAATGAAATATTTCTTATGCCCATCCACTCTACCAGTCTCTGACATCTTGGCCAAACCCTCAAGCTTCTGTTGATTTTGTTGGGATATTTGTACACTGGGGAAAAAAGTCTGGACTGTAAGTCTGGAGAGAGGGTCTATGTATGTGGAGAAGGAGCAGAAATTGTGTTAGCACAGCAAATACCTGGACCACGTGAAGCCCTGTGAAAGGATATATACCTCATAACCCAAAAAACCCCAGCATACCCTGTTTTGGCATCATTGCACTCCAGAACATCAGGCTATTGTGCCTCTGGAGCTGTTTTACGAGCCAAAACACTGGCTGAGCCTTGAGCTGATCCCACCTGACTGCAGCAGCATGGGAGGAGGAGGAAAAAATGTCTCTGTAAAGGAGCACTGTAAGCCAAAACCACACACTTTTTCTAGGCTTCAGTAAGCAGCTAACTGCATTTGTACACTTCAATGCTTTGGGAAACCTTATCTACAATAACTGTCATGAATATAATCAAGTGTTTAAACAGCCTCACCCTACTGTGGCGGATGTCTCAGTGGGTTAATCATAAACACAGGCAGAATCCCTATGGCAGCCAAAGGAAGAAGACTGCTGTGTCTGGGATGAGTTGCTGAAGACCAGCTTGACACCAGACAACAGGAAGGTGTAGGAGATGGAGGAAAAAAAGCCCAGGTAATGTATCTTTTTTTGTTTTTTGGCAGTGAAAATGTAAGACATCTGCAGTTAGAAAAAATGAGGTTTAGGAATATCTGGAGACTTAGAATTTCAACATTAAGGTGCTCACATGAGGGTTTCATTTAAGTCAGCAAGTTTTGTATTACAATTTTTTTGGTTTGAAAGTCTTCAAGGGAAGATCATGAATTCTACTGAACTACAAACGGGAGGAGATTAATCTCTCTGGCAAGCATATTTTCTCGTGTCTTTAGGTCTTTCTTTTCCCATCCACTGTTTTCTAGAATTTTAGTGGCTTCACGATCACTCTGGTTCACACCTGGTGTGCATTGACCCAGCAGTGCGAGTTAAGAGAACAGAAATCCCTTGGAGCACCCTGGTCCAGGGCTGTGGGGCTTGAACATACAAGAGTGGTTTCTGTGTCTGCATCAGTTGGCTCAACATAACTGTTATCTCTCCCTGCAATTTTGTGATTCTGCCCTGAAGAAGTACTTAGAAACAGCATTGCTGTGTTTCATAGGTAGATATACAGGTACATACATGTATGCATCAGTTTATCCATTGAGAACGTCTTTTGATTTAAATAGGATGCATGTAAGGCAAAATTTGACACTTAAATCTTTTAATGCTCAGGTGCAGCAGCTGGAAATTATCTTACTGTCCTGAAATTGGTAAAATTCATGAGCTGGAGATTAGCTCTAATTTGTGAAGTGCTTGTTTTTCATAAGGGAAGGTTACTGTTTTTTTGCTGAAAGAGATCACAGGAATATGCGGGTGTTTGTATCTTTGAGCATATACATAGAGGCATGTACCCATGTTTATTCATATGATTCTGTATTTCTGTTACAGTAGGATTACTTAAATAGGATGTCCTGCTTGTAGCATATATTCTTGTTTCTGCCTTCTTTTGCAGTAGAGCTGAATGTGGATCTAGAAAACAAATTTTGTCTTGGCTGTAGGAGAACAAACCCAGAACTTCTTCATGGATTTTGTAGCATCTCTACAGACTTAGAGATGTGGAACTGAGACCAAAGCTTGGCCAAAGTCCTTAAAGAATTTGCCTTAGAATTTTATATAGTTTATATAAATAGTAAATAAATGGTAGTGATTAAATAAATTTAACGTAGTGACAAATTTTAATTTGTGCCTTGCCCCAGATTCTAGGACAACTGCACAAGGGTTTTTTATGTGTGAAGAGAAAGCCATGTTGTGCTTTAATGGTTTGCTTCCTTCATTGAAACAATATAAGAATATCTACCTAAAACTAAACTAGCATTAGCTCTGGTAAGATTTATATCAATGTTTTCAATTTTTTCAATTTCTTCTGCTGAAATGTATTTGTTCTGCTGAGATATATATATGTGATTTTGGAGTCCAAGTCATTTAGTGTTCTGTGGGACTGACCCTGCAGACAAGGGATATCTCCATCAGAGAAGAAAGAATTTCTAGTTATTACCACATAAATATTTATTTGGTATTACTGAGGAATATCTTTAAAGTCAACAAAAGTAAGTGTTTTCTGAAAAGGGTTTATCCCAGAAGAAAGGCAAGAGGAGGCTGGGTGGGATTATTTGGATTAATTTTAAGTATTATGTTGTATCCCAGCTGCTTCATGTCCTTGAGGGAAGTATTCCTCCTGAAAACAATTCGCATAATACAAGATAAGCCTTTGTGGCTAAATGCTCTCTGGAAGAGCCTGTCTGTCTCCAATGGTGGTCTAGGAGAATCCTGCCTGCTAATATGCAGTGGGACCAAACCCTGGCTCCCTCCCTCAATCCCAGCAATGGTGAACATAGTGGGGGCCTTTATTTCAAGGTTGGAGCTATATTCCTGTTCACTGCAGCTCAGCAGCTCTGTTAGGGACTGCAGCACAAGGAGAAGCAAAGCAGTTGTGCTAGGAATTAAAAGTTTTTGAAATAGTGGATATGGAAAATTACTTCAGGGATGTATTGCTTTCGTCTTTGAGTCATATGAATACCCTCAGCAAGTTTGCAGAAGACATAAAGCTGAGTGCTGCAGCTGATTCCCTCGAGGGAAGGGATGTCATCCAGAGGGGCAGGTTTGAGGAACTTCATGAAATTCAACAAGGCCAAGTGCAATGTCCTGTACATGGGTTGGGGCAATCCCCAAAATCAGTATTGCAGAGTGAGTGGGTTGAGAGCAGCCCTGAGGAGAAAGACTTAGGGGTCCTGGTGGATGAAATATTGGACATGAGCTGGCAATGTGCACTTGCAGCCCTGAAAGCCAACCACGTCCTGGGCTGCATCGAAAGAAACATGACCAGCAGGTGATTCTTCCCCTCAATGTGCTCTTGTGAGAGCCCACCTGGGGTCCCCTGCACCCACTGTGTCCAGCTCTGTGGTCTTCAACGTAAGAAAGACTCTTGGAGTGGGTCCAGAGGAGGCCACGACAATGACTGGGGGCTGGAGCACCTCTCCTGTGAAGAANCAATGACTTGGGGCTGGAGCACCTCTCCTGTGAAGAAAAACTGAGAGAGTTGAGATTATTCAGCCTGGAGAAGAGAAGGCTCAAGGGAGACCTTATTGCAGCCTCTCAATATTGAGAGGGCTCTTACAGAATAACAGAGAAAGACTTTTTACCAGGGCCTGTAGTGGCAGGACAAGGAGCAATGGTTTTTAACTGAAAGTCAGTAGGTTTAAATTGGACATAAGGAAGAATTATTTTGATGAGAGCAGTGAGACACTGGAACAGGTTGTCCAGAGAAGTTGTGGATACCCCAACCCGGAAAGTGCTCAAGACCAGGTTGGATAGGGCTTGGAGCAACCCGGTCTGGTGAAAGGTGTCCCTGTCTGTGGAAGGGGATTTGGGCTGAATAATTTTCAAAGGTCCCTTTCAACCCAAACCGATCTACTATTCTGTGATTCTGTGAATAGAAGATTAAGTATTTCTCTGTATGTTTATGTACAAAAGGGCATATTAGTCATTCCTCCAGCAATCTTTCTTCATATAATAATCTGTATCTTCTTTCATGTTTGTTTGCTTTTCTTCTTTATTAAATAGTCCTGGTAAAATACAAATGAAATTTGATGCAGACTTAATTCCTCACAAGAGGACTAATTTTTATGTGGGGACAGGCTCCTTGCCAGACTGCACAGACAGGTATTTTTGACCAGCCATCTCCATCTCTGACACTAACAAGGCTTGTGACAATTGCAGTAACTTGGCTGCATCCAAACATCTTGAGAAATACTGCAGTAACCAAATTGGTTTCAACCAAATGTGCTTATGGTTGACAAAGTGTGAATCCTACTCCCAAACAGCAAACGCCTTTGAGTTCCACCCTGTGAAGGGAGGATGCTCTCAAGGACATTGATGAGACACAAATATAGAGACATAAAGACGTTTACTGTAGGCATTAATAGTGTTCTAGACATTTTATATAGCCTTTATTTGAGCAGCTTCCCTCTAGCAACAGTAAAACAAAGGAGCAATATTGATAAACAATGTCATATTGATGGCTGTGGTAAAAGGTGAGAGAGAAGATATTTGTCCAGAACTTTCAGGCCCTCTCCTTTGAAAGATAAAACTATCTTTGAATCAAAGTGTGATTTTGTGGAAAGTCTGGACTGGTCACACACTTTCTTTTACAGGTTTAGATTTTCTGGTAGCAAATGGAAACTGAGTTGCTGCAGCACCAGAGGAGACCAATTTCCAGTGCAGTTTAAAGGCATTTTGCAGCATCAGTGTGAAGAACATAGTCCTGGTTTCAGCTGGGATACAGTTTGTAGCTGGTACAGTGCTGCAGAATTAGGATTTAGGATTGAGAATAATGTTGGTAACACACTGATGTTTTAGTTACTCCTGAGCAGTGCTTACACTCTGTCAAGGGCTTTTCAGCTTTTCACACTGCCCTGCCAGTGAGGATTCTAGAGGTGCACAAAAAACTGTGAGTGGACACAGCTGGGACAGCTGACCCCAGCTAATCCAAGGGATATTCCATGCCATATGGCATCATGCTGAACAATAAACTAGGGGAATTGCCTGGGATTGCTGCTTGGGGACTGGCTGGCATCAGTCAGTGGATGGTGAGCAAACTGCATTGTGCATAATTGGTTTTGTATATTCTATTATTTTTATTATTATTACTATTATTATTTCCCTTTCCATTTTTGTCCCATTAAACTTCTTTTCATCAATGAAGGAGTTTTCCCTTTTTTTCCTATTCCATCCCCACTCCGCTGAGGGGGAGTGAGTGAATGGCTTGGCTGTGTGGTGTTTGGGTGCCTGCCAGGGTAAACCAGAACACACGAGTAGTGTGGCACTGATCAGCACTTCCAGAAGGTCACCTGGTGCTGAGTGGCAGCAGCCCTGTGTCCCCCTCATAGCCTTTGGAGGCTCCCTGGGATTTGGCTCAGGCAATTATGTTCACACTCTACAAGTAATTGTTCAAGGTGTTATTATTTTTCTCTCTCTCTTATGCCTGGTTCAGGACTGGAGAATAAAGGAGTTTATTTGGCCTGGCAGGGTACAGGTTATCCCTACTGAAAATCAAGTCACCTTGCAATGATTGCTCTCTGGACCAGAACACAATTACTGCAGCAGCTATTCCATAAAATACTCACTTTAAACTTGGTGTCTTTAGAAATGCTGAAGGCAGCACCTGCTCTTCTGGTTTCCGAAAGATATGTCTGTTATGAAGATAATCCTCTAAAATCATATTGAAGATTAATTTGAAACTTTTGCAGAAGAGGAGGTTATTCTGGAATATGTGACTGGTAAACTCTAGCATTTCACTCAGCCCTGCTGAGCCAGAAATAAATGAGTCCTTTGCACTTCAAGATAAATGGGATATTCATCCCGTTTCAAGAAATGTCAGAATCACAAGCTGCTGGCCTCTTCATCTAGGAGCATCTCTTACATTGGTCAATGACGATCTTTTCACTTATTTGGACTGGGACTGAAGTAGGGACAATAAGAACAGATTTATAATGGAAGAATAGATCTGAAAAGGAAAGAGATCTAATGTTGGCAGTGTGGGATCACAGGGACATAGGAAGTGAAAATGTGTTGTCAGTCCGTGGGCAATGCAAAAATCATAACTTTAATCTCATACATAGGCATTTGTAAATAGAGAACTATATTATGTGCTGAAGAACTGTCAGTAGCTTTTGGTAACACTCTGGGAGGGCAATATACATTCCTTATCCTCCACGTTTGCCCACCAGGACCCTTCCTACTAGATGTCTGTACTGGTCTTGGTAAGGTGAGCTACGACCTTTCTGAGGCTGGAATAAAAAAGCAGCTCTGTGCCGGGTGTAGTGACTTCTGAGCTGCCTTGTGCTCACAGCTTTTTGTTTATGGAAACCAACCTGCTTGTCCTCCTGAGCAGTGTTTGAACTTCACGTCTACTTGGTAGAGAATCTCTCTGTGTGTGTGTGATAAACTGAGATGCTGAGCACTTCCCTCAGCAAACAGTCTGGTTTTGTTCCTGTGTCAGAAGGAATTTTTTTGGGATTAATACTTTCCTGCCCACCAGTCAATGGTTACGATCCAGTGCAAACAGTCTGCTGATAAAACAAAAGTATCTCTGCAAATGTCACTGCTTAATTGACATCCACAGTATATTTTATGCCATCACTGGAGGGTGATGACCGAGCCAGCAGTTTTGGGGCTGTATTGGTGGGCTGTATTTTTTGGTCATGAGTCCTGATAGCTGTACTGGGCAGAAGGCAGAGCCTTGTTTCCCCATCAGAGCACGTGAGAGCTCGTGGCGCTGCTGTTGGCATTGACAGGGTTTGGTACAAAATAGGGCAGCTCCAAGTGTGTTTCATATCCATGGCCCAGGCAGCCTTCGATAACCAGGAATGCAGGGGAGGGAGAGGAATTAAACCACTTAACTCATGTGTGACGTAACTCATACCTTGACAAGAGACTAACCTCTGACTTGGGATTGACAACCACGTCCAAAGCATTCACAATATTATGGGCCAAGTGCACCCAGATGGGATTTATGATTCCTCTCCTTTTCTAGCTCCACAATAATTTGCTGACAAATCTTGATAATGGACTTTGGAAATTCAAAGACTAAGTATATTGTGAGTACTGTAAAATAACAAGCCCCATGGGGAGAGGTAGACTGCACAGTTGAGCTGCAAAGCATGGGCTGAATACTGAGATCTGGCATGGCCTGGGAAGGGTTGAACCACTGCCTGTGCGAAATGGCTCGGCAAGGGATGCTTGTCTGCCTGGCTTCACAGAACAAGGCTTGGTCAGGAACAATTCCTGCCCCAGGCTTGTTTTAACGCTCACAGGGCTCTGAGTCAGGTGTCATCACTGACTACAGGCAGATTACAGACCCCTCCTGGCTGACCTGGCAGTGAGACTGCTCTGTGACTTGGCAGCTGAGCGGGTTTCTTTTGCAGGCCAGCACAGCCCCAAGTCTGTCACTGATGCTTCATTACTTCTGCAGATACAGTAGTTTTTATGACTGCAGAAGTAAAACCAAAGGCATTAGCAGGGGTCTGAGTCACTTTGTGCTGCCTGAGCCATGCTGCAACACCTGCTGTACAAGCAGGGAGGTGGAAGGGGAAGCAGGGGCACAGAGACCTGCCAGCAGCTGCTCACCTGCCTTGAGCAAAGCTGGGATTACAATTCAGGGGTCTTGAGTACCACCTCCTCTGCCCTTTTGTATGTCTTTATCTCCCCAAAATAAAAATTTTTAGTAAAGCAAGTTCTAAAAGATTGAGTTAGGAATGGTATCAGAACACTGAGGTCTCCCTGGGCAGGGCACTGAATGTAATACTTCACTTCCACAAGCACTTTATATTTCTCAAATTTGAAATATTTTCCTTTACATCAAAGCATCCGCCTGTTCAATATTCAGGAAGAAATACACTCACTGAGGGTAATCCAACAGCATTGTCCCACACCAGCCAGGTCTTGCAGAGGTCGGCAGGTTCTGACTCTCCATCCCTGTGTGACCACCTTGCAACCTGCTCCCCAAAGCTGTAGGAAGCATGGGAAAAATGCTCTTGCTATGGCCCTGTATAACCACTTCCCTATCTGCACTTCACTTGGCCCTTGGTCAGCTTTGCAGCATCACTTACAAAAGCCAAATTCTGCTCTTTACACTTGGCTCTATTGAACCTCTTTACTTATTTTCAGCTGGATCATCAGCTAGATGCTTCTGCATTGTTTTTGACACACGTATTCTTCCCTGAAAAATTAGAGAAATCCCAGTCATAGGGCCACCCAGTCACCGAGAGAGCATACCAATTTATACCTGCTGCGTGGACAGCCTATTTAAAGTCTCAGTTTTTCTAACTAAGTATCGCTTTCTCCAAAAGAGGTTGTTCCAATGCTTTGAGGACTCCCTTACAGCAGATGATTTATGCTTCATGTTCTCTGACTTGCCACAAAATGAATTAATGACTGTTTATAGCTGCTTGCATTTGGCAGCAACACGCCCAGTTTGATACCATTTGGAATCATAGAATGGTTTAGGTTGAAAGAGATCTTTAATGGTCACCTGGTCCCAGCCCCCTGCCCGAGGGAGGGACACCTTCAACTAGATCCAGTTGCTCAGGGACCCATCCAGTCTGTCCTTGAATGTAGAGAGGGGGCATCTACCACCAGTCTCAGTGGAACAAATGGCACCAGGTCCCTCAGGGTCTCAAAGACGATTGAGAACAATATTCTGCACCCATTAAAGAAACTGAACACAAAACGTGGATCACTAAGTGCCCAGGGTAGTTGTGAGGAACCATTTTGTCTTAAGGAGAAGCAGCCCATCTCTATAAATGCAATGGTTTTGATCAGAGTACTTTTCAAACCACTGAAGTCTGACGCTCTTCCCATGGGACAGGTAAATGTTTTAAATCCATTAACTGAAGAGACCACTCAAAGCTACACAACTTTTTTGATATGGCTGAGGAATTAGGCTGGAAATAGACTCTGTATCTCGACTTTCTTCTCACCCCTTGCCTTCCTCTGGAGGCTGGGCTTAGCCCAGGTCTGTTCTACTTTTTTATGACAGAAGAAGGGCTGAGTCACTTAACATATTGACTATTGAAAACCTCCCCTTATGTAAGCTTTCTATTTCTTGACACTCCTAAGTTCCCAAGTATCCCATAACTTGGTGCTGGGCACAGCCACCACCTTGATTTATCAGGCAGCTCAGAGAAACACCCATTCTGTAAATACGAGGGAGTTTCTGTTCAGCCTCAGATTCATAAAATGAACATGCCAGCACTTTCTGTCCTCTTCCTGTGGCACAAAGCAATCCATAGGGCAGAGGGACTACTGCCCTGTGGTGCCTGGCCAGTGGGTTGAGGCTCACAGCTGGTGCAGGGTTGTTCCTGCTGGGTGAGAGTGGGAGGTGCAAAGCTGAACTTGGAGCATGGCGGGGAAAAAATGAATTTAACAAATATTGCTGAGGTTTGATTTACTAAGGGAAGGGAGAAAAGGGGCAAGGCTCAGGAAGGTGTGCCCCCTCAGGCAGTGATTTGTGATGTGTTTTGTGATCTGAGATGGGCAGCTGGTGAAGGCAGGGTACCTGTGGGGCTCTTTGCTGCTGCTTTCCTGTGTTGACACCACAGCTGGAACCAGCCCTCTTCGTTTCCCACCAATTTTAATAGGATGCTGTTAATCACCTGCTGACAGAAGTTTCACTTTTGGCTACCACCACCCTGAAGCCTGTTCTCCCAACCACGGGGATTGTGCCCCTCACCCAGCACTTTCTGTGTGCCACAGCAATCGCCAGGATTATTATGGTGACATTTTTCACTATCTTTGATACAATGGCAGGCAAAGGCCAGGACCCCACTGTGTTTGGGTCAGGGTATGTTCACAGGAAGTCTCTGCCTTGAAAAGCTTTTAGTTTCACTGGCAAAGGGTGGGAGGAATGGAACTGTCAGTACTATGGTTATATAGATAGAAGTATCACACGATCCAGTTTCACTTATTCAGTCTCTAGCTTCTGTATGGCACCCATGGCTTTTCTAGTGAGTAGTAATAAATGGAAAGGATAGTTCCTGGAAGAAGACTCTCCATTGTACCATGTGCTCTGCAAACATGGCTTGATTTCACAGTGTGTATAGATACACACATGGAGTCTGCTTCTGCCCTACTCGTTGCACAGCAGTTCTGGAAACATAAACTTCAGAAAACATGGGCTGAAGTTGCACCTGGAACGTGGTCCTTCACAGCAACAAGAACAGGAGATACCACCCTCACAGCCTTTCCTTGCTGTTACAGCACTCAGTTATAAAACAGTCTGTGAGATTTCTTGCCAGCCTTGCCAGTCTGGAGGCGCATGGACGGAGGAGCAGTGTACATGTTTACATCCACTTAAAAAAGCCCTGTTGGCAGCTCAAGGCAGGCATCCCATATGGCCTGATGGCTGATTTACACCTCTTTACACACTGAATCTTAACTGTTAAATTTCCTAAGTCTGAAAACATTTCCTATAGAAAATGAAGCAGTCAAGACAAACACACTCTCTACTTTCTCCTTCTTCCCAGCAGTGTCTCCCCTTTTAATCAAGATTTGAGTTTGTTGCCTTCTAATAAAGCAAGAAAGCAAGCAAGCAAGCAAGCAAGCAAGAGTCCCAATTAGCAATTAGGTCAGGGCACCTCCTGAATGGTCACCTCAACTTTTGCTACTCAAGTGTTAATTGAGTCCTCAACGCAGAGCCACCATTTCCAGCTGAGCAAAGGGGATGTTTTTGGATTGTTTCAGGTCTTATGGGAAGATTTTCCCAGTTAGAAAATAAGCTGTTTGAGACCTGGATGATGTAGGGGACTTGCAGCTTGACAGAGAAGCTCTCTGGAGAGGTAAGCAGAGTCTGTTTGCCTGACAGGATGTTGGTGAACAAAACTGATCATCCACTGGTGTGTACTCGGGTGCCCAGGACTCTCTCTCCCTGACAGCTTTTTCCTGCAGAGCTGCCAGTTCTGCTTACTTGGTTGTAATTTCTAGGGCAGGGTAGTGAAGCCATTCTGTACAGGTCATGAATCATTTCTCAATTCAGCCCTGCAAGAGAGAATTTTTTTTTTTTTTAATTTTAGCAGACTGTGAGCACCCCCTCCACTGAGAGGGCTCATTGACTGCTCCGAGTATTTAGGATTTCATCTAGGAACATGGTGCTTTAAAACCTCACTTTGGTGAAAGTGCTTTGGAATGGCTGTGCTGTGTGGAGTGTCCCAGGGAACCACAACATTCAGCTGTCATCCCAGTCTGCCTGGACAAGGTGTGCTATTATATGCTATTATCCGTGTTCCAATTCCTTCCTTAGTGTAGCTCATGCTTTTTAATGAGAAAGTTATGAAGCCTTTTAAGTGAAGTAGATAGGTAAAGCAACAGTAACTGCATGTGGCATAGGCACATCATTACCCAAAACTGGGAAAGAAAAGGAAGATGAGAAAAAGTAAGAAAAGAAATCGAAGAAGAGTATTCCCAGTAAAAGCCAGCACAAGAACTTGGGGCTAATTGCAAAATTCAGAAGGATGAATGAAAAAATAAGCATTAATTTTCTGCTCCAGTGGAGAAAAGGGAATTTTGCATATGCTTTTTAAAGATACAGCAGCATATGAGATATCTGATTTAATTACAATTTCTGCTCTGAGCAGAGCTGTGCTCAATCACTCGAGTCAAACAAGAGTGTGATGGATGCTGGTGAAGGGCAGGGCAGCTTCTAGACAGCTAGGCTGGAATCTTCTTGAACAGAGGAAGAGCAAATAAGCCTGACCTGCAGAGGCAGCCATCTCCCTAAGTTCTGCTGAAAGAAACAAAAGGATAGAGGATTTTGACCTTGGTTGCTCGCTTGGGTTAAGCTGCCTATTGTAGTTTAATTTCTCTGCATTTTTCACTCCAGCAAAATTACTGATACCTCACATGCTGTGGGTACTTCATCATGGCAGGGAATGTAATTATGTATTTTGGGAATAATGAATCCTCCAGCTAGGGTTCTTCTGGGGTTCAAATATTTAATTCCAAAGGTGTCCTTAATGAGACGTTCACGTCACAGTAATATGGTGTCCTCTTTAAAGGCCAGCTCCCATCAGAAAAAGTTAAGAACAATGGGGAAACGGCCTTTGGGAAGTGCAGAACAAAAGTGGTCTTGTGCCTCTGTAATTTGTTCTCAGCAAAGTCTGGAATATGTCCAAGAGGAAATGTCAAGGAAGTAGCTGTACTTACAAGACTGGAGGCAAGAGTTGTGACTAATATGATGGTTTATTAACTAAAAAAACCAGATATTAAGCCTTTGAACTGGGGAGGTGGGAGGAGTAGAAGGGAGAATCACAATCCAGAGCCTTGTATGTTGGGCTACAATAGGGAGAAGTCAGGCAATCTATGGGTGGAAAAAGAAATTATGTTCTTATTAAAAAAGAAGTGAGTGCAAATACAAGAATACTTTAGATAGGCCTATTTTTCCAGAGAGTGGCTTCTAAGGCTGTCTGAAATCTAAACTTTTTCAAGGTGTCTTGGTGGGTGTGAAAATCCTGGTGGCCTTTTAGCTGGGAGCTGTTGTTCAAGAGCAGTGCAGGGCTTCCACAACTGACTGGCTCCTGCAGGTCTCTACAGAGCAAAAGGAGTTAATGTTTGCACTGAGATAAATCTTTGTTCTTGTTCAGTGTTTACCAGATTGACTAACCAGGCACCACGTTTGCTACCAGCAAGGAACAAACTTAAATGCAGTCTTAAATGCAAATAGAACAAGAGGACACAGCCTCAAATGTGGCCGGGGAGGTTTTAGATTGGTTATTGCAAAAACTTTCTTCACTGAAAGGGTTATCAAACAATGAAACAGGCTGCCCAGGAATGTGGCTGAGTCACCATCCCTGGGGGTATTTAAAAGACGAGTAGATGTGGCACTCAGGGACAGGGTTTAGTGGTGAACTTGGCAGTCTCGAGTTGGACTTGATGGTCTTAGAGGTCTTTTCCAACCTAATTGGTTCTATAAGCTTGGAGAGCCTCTTCACAATGTAAAAGGTAGAGGCTGAAAGAAAAACAGCAGGATGGAGCCCTCAACAGTGGCACCTCAGGCCCACAGGTACATCTAATACCCTCAGGAAATTCTTCCAAGGTTTGAATTAAATTCAGCTAATTGTATTTAAAGACTTTTTCTTGAAGGAAAAGAAAATCAACAAGTCCTTTAATGCTTGTTTTAACTGCTGCTGGGGGTGTGATTATCATTTCTGGTAAGATCTAGTTTGTAATGCCTTGTACTGTCTTTAATAATTTCTAACTGCACAAAGTCACAGGAAGTCTTTCAGAGTTCAGCAGGTGAGGGCTCAAGATCCCTGTAGAGGGAGTAAAGAACTCTAAGAGGCACAGGAACAAAAGAAATTACCTCTCTGCGTGTAACAACTGCATTCTTTATTTTGTAGGTCTATGTTAGTATTTAGTGGATCTGTTACCGAGCTCTTGTGCATTGACATGAGAAAAGCTGTTGAATATGACTAATTTGCATCTCTTCAGGATGTGGCTTCCTTGCTGTCATGACTCATGATGCATAAGGATGCTAAATATGTCAATAAGAAGTCATTGGTTTTCTGCAGAAGGGACAGGGTTTGGAAGAATCGAGGCTGTATGTGCCAGGGTAAATGGCCAGTGTTTGCAGAGATACCGTGCTGTGGTGCTGCTGTTCCTGAAGCCTTCTCAGAGTTTGGAGTTTTAGATCGTTTATGGCAGAACTGTGCACAGTTCAAAAATTCAAATTACGCTTGCTCAGGGTGCATACCAGTACACCTGGTATTTCTTCTTCTGCATCTAGGGAAATTTTTTTTTTTTTAATTAAAATGCTGAAAAACATGGAAGCAACTGTGTCAAACCAGTTTCTGCCTCCCAAGAGGGGCCAAAGGTGGATAACTGGAAATGCAGTTTGTGAAACAGGTACAAGCAATGCCCTCAGCAGTTTCACACACCTAGAAAGTTTGTGAGCTGGATGGATATCAGACCCTCTGTCCACAAACTCCATAAATGTGCCTGAAATCTCTTTGAATTCTCTAACTCAACAACCTTCTTTGCAATGTATGATTTATGTGTCTCACTGAAGAACCCCTCATTTGTTTTAAACTTGTTGCCTGATAATGTCATTGAGCGCTGTGGTTTTGTGGTCTGAGGTGTGAAACTGAGACACTCCTCTTCTATCCATCTTTCCATGTCACTCATTATTTTATAGCTCACTTCCAAAGACCACTTCAGGTGTGGTTTAACAATACAGTAAATCCAGGTACCTCTCAAGGACATGGTGGTCACATGAGACTGTGATAATTGGGGATGAACTCACCTTCCTGCTCAAGTGTGCTCCAAGAATGGATTAGTTTCTTCACTATCAGGCTTTATGCTGGATTAGGTATAATTTTGGCAAAAGCTCATGCTGTGTGCTTTGATCATTCAGACAGAAACATGATAAGGAACTCATACCTGATTCAAATCCATGCCAGGTGACCCAGCCATGCACAGATTTGGTATTTATGATCAGGGAATGACCAGAACAGGAGAAATATCCTATGAGGTCAGATCCCCTATCCATCTGGCACTGTGCTCTTCTCCAGCAGTGGCAAAAGGATGGGATATTCAGGGAGAGCACATGAGCCTGGGTACTTTCTGTGGTCCATTCTCCTTAGCATCCAGAACATTTTTATTATGAGCGTTAATGGATATATCCCCATCCAGACCTTTTAGTATTTTCAGTTTTGTTTCATCAAGTGCGTCCTCATTCTAGTGTTGTGTGTTATATTGAGTAAGAAGCAGCTCTGCTTTTGCCCTATTTGCCAGTTTAAATTTATAAAATGTCATCCTATTCCCACTCAGTCATCTCCTCTCCAAGTGAAGAGTTACAGCTGTTTCAGTCTGTCATACACTGACTTTTCCCACCCTTTTTCTGTGCCTTCTCTAACCCTGTTGCCTTATTTGAGATGTGGAGACCGAAGCTGCACACAGAATGTGAGATGTTAAACTGATTTATTCTGTGATCCTGTGTAATGACCTTGTGTAGGTTCACCAGTGCTTTAGAGGCAAAATGACACTCGCTCCTTTCTTTCTAACACCCAGCACGGTGTGGACGTTTTTAACTGATGCTGCACACTGAGCTGCTGATTCAGAGACCACCAGGGACGACTCCAGGACCATCTTCTAATGTTTGGTTGCCAGTTCAGCACTTCTCGGGCGTGCTTCATTATTTTTTACCTCACTGCACCACCTGAAAAACACAGGCTATCATCTCTTTCTCAGGCTGAATAGACTCTGCCAGGACCCTCTTTTGATCACACTTCACAGTGTTTTCTCTGCATTGCTGAGTTTGTTTCCTCTTGAGATGGGAAGACAAAGCAGCAAGCCGTAGCCAAAATGCAGTAATTTAGAGGCATAAGATGTTCCCTATCATATTTTTATCTAATTTCTTATGCTTTCTAATGGCTGATTTCAGGTTTTGAATGCTACAGTGCAAGAAACAGAAGTTATACACAGAATTATCCTCAAAGACAGCAGAATTTCTCCTGACTAGCCATTTTAGAGCCTGTTCTTGAATGCACAGAGCCAGCATGTAACTAATCCTGACCACTGTATTGTCAACCTGCAATTTTGTTTTCTTATCGATGAGATATTAATAGTTGAGACAAGACATGTAAAGTCACAGTGTCACATAGATATGAAAAAACCCCAGGATCCAGAACTGATACCTGTGGGTGTACCACAGCTGCTTTTTAAATTGCAGCTTGTCATACAGGATTCTGTATTCACCTTCTTGAAGAGCTGAAGCTTTCCTATTGCTAATCCTTGGACCTGTCAAAACAGCAGAACCAGGGGGAAATCAGGAAAAGTGTAAACAAGTTAAGGCAGCTCGTAAGAGCTCCAAGCTTTGAAAGAACCACAGCAGAAATAATGGATCTGGGGATAAAGGGAAGCAGGATAAAGGATCTGACAGTATACTGAACGAAGCAACTCTCCACTGGGAAACAGAGTAAATTAAACGAATAAGTTGGCAAAGTCTTCCCTTAATTTCTATAATCCTGAGAAAAGAAGGCGTGAAAGGAGTACATCAGTAACTGCTCATTAAGATTTTTTTGCTTTCCATATGCCCAAGACAACAGAATTTATTTTATTCAGCCCTCCTTGATAATTAAATGTAGTGCAATAGATTTCTTCTCTGAGACTTCATTTATTATCACAAATGACATACTATCTTAATAAAAAATGGTTCTGAATTAACCAACTGTGCTTATGTGACTTTTAGATTGATTAGACTTTTCATCTTGAAGCCCCATCTTTGTGTTGTAATTATATTTTATTCTCTGGAAAAAGGGGTTTAAGTTATGCAATAATTTCCTTGACTAGTACATGTTCTGGAAGTGATAAAATGAGCCAAGAGTCATTCCTACATTTTGGATTTTTTTTGGCTGTTTTGTTTTGTTTTGTTTTTTGTGGTTTGGTTTGGTTTGGTTTGGTTTTTTTGTTTTGTTTTTTGGGGTTTTTTGTGTGGTTTTTGTTGTTTTTTTGTTGGTTTGGGGGGGTTTTGGGTTTTTTTGGTGTTTTTGTCGGTTTTTTGTTTGGTTTTTTTTTTGTTTTGGGGGTTTTGGGCATTTGAAAAGAAAAGAAGAAACATTTTTATAACTTAGAGAATTAGGTTCTTTGTGCTTGTGTTTATTTCATGGAAATTAGAAGTAATCATGGGTAGATAATTATTCACCTAGTGCAGTACTGTTTGATCTACTGAAAAACTCTTTTGAAAATGAACTTATATTGAAAGAAGTGGAATTTTAAGGAGCTGAATAAAAACCCCACCAAGACATCTTACAAAATGCAAATAACAAAATCCAAAGATACAAACCCACCTATCAAATTTTATATTCATGTGTAGGAAGGCTGAAGGCTTTTTTCCTCTTTCTTCAGTTTCTACTTGCTCAGCCAAGGCAGTCACTATACCCATGGCTTACAGTCCTGAGGCACTGGAGCTGGCTCAGAGCTGAGCTGCACAAACCTTTGATCATCCCTGAACTAAATCATTTTGATGGTTCCAAAAGGTTTGCAGAGACTGCTGCTTCCAGGGAGGAATGGACTTGGGGGAAAAATCAGGCAGCTGCTCCAATAAGGACTTTCTGCTGCCAGGAGCACGCTGGCAGCTCGCTCAGCCTGTCTGTGTGAGAACTGGACGGTATCAGGAGATGTACTGGATGAAACGGGCTTTGAATCTGTGTCTGTCCTCTGTGTTTCCAAATCTCACTCCCTGCTTTCATTCCTCTGTGCCCACCAGGAGCGCAGCTCACACACCCAGCACAATGGAAGGGCATCTCAAGGCTACAAAAATGGACCTTGACAAGTATCTTGGTCTAATTCAGGCTAAGCTCAAGTCAGGGTTTTGCTTGACCAGGTGCTGGAAAACTGCACTGAGAGGGGGCTCTGTGGGAGGGGACAGAAGGTCCCTCCTCAAGCTACATGTGCCTGTGTTTAGATGGCTCAGGCTATTCTTCTGACTTTATAAGCCATGGAGAAGTGTTTTCTGCCACCCTGCAGTGAGTGCCTAGGGTGAGGTGGGTAACCTGCACCCTGGGAGTGCCTGTTCGTCTCTGGATGGCATGTAACCATTCCCACAGCAGGAAGCCAGTCTCCTCTTACCTCAACTCTTCAAGCACACAACTTCTGAAAAGATTTTGCTGGAAGAAAATACTAAGTTTAAACAATGTGGAGGACTCTGAGGTTCAGTATGAGTAAGTTCATTTGAACTCTTATGCTGACAGCTCTGAAATGGATGTTTTTTGCCACCTTTCCTTTAAATTAGGCTACAAATTGCAATTATTGGATATCTGAGAGAACATTGTGCTGTGCAAGAAATGATCAGGAAGCTTCTGTGATGACAGGACAGCTTAAATGAAAAGAAAGAGCATGAAAGCAATTTTTTGAAAGCTGGATGCTGCCATGGATGAACCTTGACAAGAGGAGAATGAAATTTGAGAGTCTTTCTTTTGAAGTATGAAAATTAATGCAGAGGCCCAGAGGACTGATAACAGGAAATGAGCCCTTGTATTTACAGAGTTCTGGTGCAAATTCAACATGGTCTGAGTATAGTCAAATGCTGTGGTAAGGTTGGTGTCCCACTGTTATTTACTATCTATATCAGGGAAACCTCAATGAATCATGGTCATAAACTAAGGTCCACATTGTACTGTACATATGCAGAAAAGAAAAATTCTCCCAGCTTCAGATTTTTTTACAATCCCCATGTGAAAGGAGCTGGGACACTCAGTCCTCTTTGAACTAAGCAATGTTCTTGATTAGCTGAGATGGCTGATTTTTAATTGCTTCTAATCAAAGCACTTAAAATGGGAAACCTCTTGGTGGCCTGTAAGAATTCTTTCATCTGTCTTCTCTTTGGACATGAAATTGCTTTATTGTATCTCAAATTAACTTGTAGGATCTAGGAAGGAGCAAAACTTCTATGTGTGCATCATGTAGCATATGGGGGTTAAATCTTTACTGATTTGTCAGTAATTAGAGTTTTTCTGCACCCCAAGTCTCCCCTGATTTCCCATGTTTGTGCCTTGCTGATAGCCAGGATGTCCTGGGGGAACACGGGAGACATTTCCTCATGATATCTTTGGGGTTTACCTAGAGGTGGCACACAGTTTTATGCCTGGCTTAGAGATACAGATGGGCATGAATAACTTTGGGGTCATTCTCAAATCTGGTGATTTGATATCTGCATAAAAGGCTGAAACTTTCTCTTGTTAAAATTTGCACTCTTGGGGAAGAGGGGATGGAATAATTTTCAATGTTTTGGGAGTTGATTGAATTTATGTCAAAGCTGCAGTGAAAAACATTTTGTGGAAATTTGAAGGAAGTTTACTTTTTTTATTCCTTCAATGAGAACAAACTCTCTACCACAAACAGAATATCCACAGAACACTTTCAAGAAGCCTAACTGGTTATATTAAGGAGTGTGGATGTTACCCATGTGCACAGTATTAGAATGTGCACACTGACACTGGCTGACAAGCAGTTTACATATCAAAGTGATGGAGCCTGTTGTGAAGGATCGATTCATTCAGTTCCGTGAAGACTTCATTTGCTTAGTTTAGACCCTTACAGAGAAGATTCTCTCTGGCAAATCCCATGTACAGACTGTGCCGCCCTGCCCTCTTGCTGAACAAACCCACACTCTTCTTTCCCACAGCTGAGCCCTGCAAGTGACCTGTGCTTGCTGCCTCTCTGGCGCTATCGAGAGGCACTTCTCTGCATGATACCTTGGCTAGGGTAACCTCTGGGGTCAGGGGTGCAGGAGAGCTCAGATGCAACCTGACGCCTTTTTGTGCCCAAACCTCCGGCAGACTGAAAGCCTGAGACTGAAATCTGGTTTACTTCAAACATGGATTTTGCTCTTGGCACCTTGTAGTTATCCAAAGCTTGGCTAGTTCTCTTTCTATCACCCTGTGGCACCTTCTGCAGTTCTGTCTTTAAGCAGTTTCAAGTGCTATGTAAACGTAAGAGTCATGGAACACAGCCCAGTTAACACATCAGGCTTTATTAATGGGCATTCCCTCCAGTCACCCTCTGACTCTTGCTTTGCTTGAGCCATGTTTTTGTCTGGGTACTACATTTCCACTCATACTGATCAGATTTTAGCATTCTTTGGCACACAGAAGCTGTGCATTTTCTGATATTGTGCCCTATATTGCTGATATTCCTCTTGGGCTGGCCAGTAAACTTAATTTGCTTGCTATGAATGCAACCTTTAAACATTACCAACTTCCCTTTCCAGTTTGCAGTATCTTTTCCTCCAGAGCTCGAGTTTGCAGATGATTTCAGATATTTGAGCACTGGTCGCTATCAGGGTTACGCAGCTTGTAGGTGTCTGCTTGTTTTGGCTAGTTGGGCTGTGTGCTTCTCCAGGTAAATTTTTTTACCTACAATAATTTAGGCAAACAAATCCTCTGATGACAGGGGGAAAAATTTGCTGAATGTTTGTCACTGCATGCTTGTGGCCAACAAAGAACCTGAAAAATGCTGCCATTCTATTAAATCCTCTGTGTTTGACTCTCACCACTTGGCTTGTTTGTCAGTAGAGTTAATAGCACAAAATTCTCAACCAGCATAGATTGTTTCTCCCTCTGAAACATGTGGCATATTTATTTTCTTGGAAGAACTGATGCTAGGCAGAAGCATCTCTCTAACACAGCTTGAGGAGTAATTCTTGTTAAGGCTTGTTTGTTGCTTTGCTGCTGAAGGGGAGTGTGAACTACCTAAATCTTGTGGTATACGTCCCACTGATACCTTGGGTGTCATCACCAAGGAGTTTATCTTAATTCAGTGGAAAACTGCTTTTGATCGGGATCTTGTAATCTGCCTTTTATCTCTGGTCTTGTCACAGACATAAGGAATGAACTACAGGTGCGGAAAGTTGGTAGATTGAAAACTTATGTTTGATTTCCTTTCTCTGCATCTTGCCGTCTCGGTTTGAACAGAAGTTTTGGCTCTTGTAGCATTATGTTTGCCTGTACATGGCCAAATTTTAAAAAGAAACTAAATTAGATGAAGCAAAAAGTCAGAGCTTTCTCTTGTTTGCTGTCGATAAAAGGAAATTCAGAATATAATGACCTTGCTTGGAAATCAAAACTCCCTCTTAACAACTCCTTGAGTTAAATTAGAGTCCAGTACAGAAAAAGGTTTGAAGATACTGCTCTGATCAATTTTCTTTACTTTTTCAGAAAGGGGCTGTTTGCTGGCATGAAGCTGAAGAAGAAAAAAAAAGGCGAGAAAGGGCTGACTATTGCAAACAAAGACGCATTGGGTAAGGCCTCATAAATCAATATTGCAACAGGGATGAGCAGGTGGTGGGGGATTATATTAGATCTGATTTCATGGGAACTCATTTGAATTGTGTCTCAAGGCTTAGCATTGATAAAACAGGCAGTAAACTCCTTATCGCTCCCAAATAAACAGAGAGCTAATTCTTTTTGCATTAACTGTTTCATGAAGTTCACATTCAGATTCTATGAGTTCATACTGCTCTATCTGGTAAACTAAAAATGTCAGCCTGCCTCTTAACATAGAGAGATGGCACATTTTTGAGGTTTTTTTTTACTTTACTGGTAGATGATTTACTACAAGTGTGTAATTCCTCTGGAAGTTCTGCTTCTTTCAGAAACCATCAGTACACAACCTGCATAGGCTCTGATGGCTGGACGGGCTGGCTCAATAAAGCTGGCAGCTTTACTCAGTAGTGTGCATGTGCCTGTTGTGGGTGCACACGGGATGAGGAGAGCAGCTACAGCCACATAGATATGGGAAATGATTTTGCACAGGAGGGGAGCTGCTGCTGTAATCAGTGCTGCTTGATACAGACCACGAGAGTATCTCTAACTGGGACGCCCAAATAAGTAAAATATTCAGTTCATGATGATAAATTCACTGCTCTGCTCCAAATGAGCTTTTTGCTACTAGAAATCAGGCACGGGATTTACTTCCTTGTTTGTTTTCTTCATCAGGTGATCATGATGAAACTGCAAGTTTTCTCCACGACACTCTTGGAAGACAAGAAGAGGTAGAGGAAGACCTAATGAACAGCGATGCTCTGTCCAGTGCTTTTGGATCCTTAAGCCCAAATAGGAAAAGGTGCTCCTTCATGTATTTTACCTAACATCTCCCTAAACACCTTTTCCACCCTTCCTGAGAAGGGCATTGTCCTTGAACAAAATATCTGACAGAAAATCCATTTGCTGACGGCAGTGATCCCTTCACTCCTGCTCTCCCACATGACAGTTGTCGGCTCAGTGATATCACCAGATGCTATCCAGTGCAGGGAGAGATTGAAATGGATCCTGAGAGTGCCTCGACTGTGCTAAGGAACTCTGCTAAAGAAAATGAGCCAAAGGGAACCGCAGTCTCTATACCGAAAACCTTGTGTAGATGTGTTTTTCATACAGGAGAGGAATACAGTCAAGGGAGGAATGGAGTCAGGTTTGATGGGATCAGCAAGTGAAATCATTGCCATGCATGATAGGTAGCTGCACTGGTTTCTGTGGATGCAAAACATTTCCCTATCAAAAAGTGAATGAGAAAGACAGAGATGGTCTCTGCTGATGAAATCAAGCCTAACAGCTCACAACAAAGCTGTCTGCCATAAAGAATACTGTTGAGAAGTGTTTCCAATATGTGCTCAAGTACCACTTCTTGCCTAGAGATGTCTAATGGCTTCTTTTTTCATTTAAACAGGGCAAAGCTGGAGACCAGAATTCATGAAGAGGAGATGAAATCCCAGAACTACCAGGTAAGCAGGGGGTGACAGCCCTTGCATGCCTGTGAGTTGCCCAGGCAGGCTGGACCTGAGCCCAGGAGTGTCCAGGGTGTCCTTGTGCCCCACAGATTGCCATCACCATCATCGAGGCCAGGCAGCTGGTGGGTGAGAACATCGATCCTGTGGTGATCATCGAGATAGGTGATGAGAAGAAGCAAACAACAGTAAAGGAAGGCACAAATGCCCCTTTCTACAATGAAGTAGGTGCTTTCTCTTAAAGAATACACTTTCTCCAATGGTTCTGGGTGGACTCTGCCATTTGGTAACTCATAAGGGGATGAATTAAGTTTGCAGCAGTTCCACGTCTTAGCAGGGAGGTCTCTCCAGGAGACAAAGCACCACCAATGGCTCCCTTGGGTTTTAGATCTGTTTGCTCTTTCTCTTCTCAAGGTCTGTCCAACCTGTTCCCCATCTTCTCCACCACATTCTGCCTTACCCCCACTGCTGCTGCAGTTTTTTAAATCATCCATTTGGGAGCTTTGTCTATATTGCACCCCTCACACCTTCACTCCCTTTTCTACTATTTCATGGTTTCAGCCTTTCCTTGACATATGTTTGTTCCAATTGGTGACAAATGAGACCAAAACAAGCCCCAAAACCAACAGGTCCTTTGGGTTTCCATGTGTCCTGTCCCTTTTGACAACACCTGATGCAGACTGAGGCTCATGGGCATTTGTGAAGCAAGTCTTGTGCAGCCATGAAAGGATAGAGTAGAAAACAGGTCTGGGCCATGGCAGAAACATGTCAGGGTCAAGGAAAGAGTTTTGCTTTGTCCACCACTGCCCCCCAGCATCCCCAGCATCTCACCGGGGCTCTGTGCAGTAACACAAATGCTGAACCATGCACCTGACAGCACTGGCTACCTGCACAGGGATGATTCTCATCTGCTGTCCCCTCTTCCCACAGTACTTCGTGTTTGATTTCGTTGGACCACAGGTGTTGCTGTTTGACAAAATAATCAACATCTCTGTAAGTACCCAGGAAAGCTTAGCACAGTAGGTAAAGGTCATTGTTGTTTGTGTCACTTAAACTCTGAATGATTCTTAAAGCAGTTAAAAGAAATAATTTTAGATACCAAGAGTGCTAGAAAGTCAGCATGAAGTATAGGAAAGAGAATAGAGGAGAGGATAAGGAGGAGAGTCAGCCAGCAGAGATTTGAAGGAATGTAACCCAAAAGGAAGATTTAGTCTGCATTTTCAGGGACACTCATTGCTGGCATAGCAAACTGAAAGGTAAAATGAGAAAATTCAGCTTAGCTCCCTCTTCTTCTCGCTGTCTTCATCCATGTAATTTTCAAGCTGCCACTTGATTCAAAGGACTGAGTTGAAACTTCTGGTTTGTATCAGTTCCTCAGATATAACTGTTTCTAGCTAAATTAAACCGGACTAATGCAGACACCTTACCCTCAGCAGGGGCTCTCAGGCTGTCTGGGGGTGTCTCTGGTTGGCTGCTATCAGCATGGGAGCGGTCTCCAGGAGTTCAGTGCTGCTTCCACCACTCACTGCAATCAAAGTCCCAGCAGAACTATCGGGGGAACTTATTGCTCTCTACAAACACCTGAGACAAGGTTAGAGACAGGTGTGGGTTGGTCTCTTCTCCCAAGTAACAAGTGACAGGACAAGAGGAAATGGCTGCAAGTTAGACCAGGAGAAATTTAGACTGGATATTAGGAAAAATTTCTTCGCTGAAAGGGTAGACAGGCATTGGTATAGACTGCCCAGCGAAGTGGTGGAATCACCATGCCTGGAGGGATTTAGAAGGCATGTGGATGTAGCAGTTGGGGACATGGTGTAGTGGTGGACTTGGCAGTGCTGGGATAATGGTTGGGCCCCGTCCTGGAGATCTTTTCCAACTTAAATGATTCTATGATTCTGTCACATCTCAGAACAGTCCTGATGGAAGACACACATGCTCTTGGTCTTGGAGCATTAGATAAGGATGTGCAGTTTGGAAGGACAAGTCTATGGAGCCATACAAATTATCTTGTCCGAAACTCATCACCACATTTAGCAAAGCTGCTAAGGAATTAAAGATCTCACAAAACCCTGGACAGTGCTGTATTTGGAATTATCACAAGCTGTGCCCTTCATGAACTCTTTTTTTTTGATAAAAGTCCATCCATTTTGTCAGAGATTTCTCTGGCAAATGAACATGATGTTGTTGCTCCAGGAAAAGTTTTTTTCCTCTGAAGTGCTTTGTCCTTTTCAATAATGTACACCAGAAAAAGACCTGTGCTGGTTGAACTGGACAGAAACAAGCAGTGCTCAGGAGCTATAGGACACATCACTGTCTACTTCCTTTCCTGAGTTGCTAATAGAGAAACTTTTCCCAGCTACAGAATAAAATGTGTTCATTCACACATGGACAGCTGGACAGCTAGGTCTTCAATGCTGGGAGTAAACTGACACTTGGAATCCTAAAGTTCCATTCAAATCCACTGTATCACACACAGAGCCCAAATATATAAAGTTCATAACTACTTCAGGTATCTGCAGATCTGATCTCCTCTTCTCTGTGAGGACAGAGTTTACTACAGGCTGACAATGGCATGAGAGTAGATATCACCTCACTGCTGTGACATATCACAGCGTGTGGCCACAGAGGTGTTTCAGAGAGGGCTTGTGTGTCAGCACGGTGCCAGGGCACCAACTCCTGTGTGCTGCTGCTGCTGCTGCTGTTGGGGGATGTACAGTTAATTTCCTCCAAGATATGGACAGTCTTTCCAATCTCACATTCTTTGGGTAAAGATTCCGTATATCCAGTGGTGGAGGGGAAAGTGCCAGCTTTCTGACTGCTTTGGAGGTGTGGGAAAATGTGTCACCATTATCTGCAGTATATCTGCACAGTTTCATCAGGGTCAGCAAACTTATTTTATTTATAGTTGAGGAAGGTGCAATGCTAAGAAATTAAAAGTCTTCTAGGTAAAAACTACTTTAGGAAAAAGCTCAACAACAACAATGAACTAACCTTGGGCAGTGGTCATGTATGCTGCTGAGAACAGAGATTCATTACCTTGCAACACAGTTTTGGAGAATGCAATCTATCAGGGGAATAGAAACAAAGAGAGGAAGTATGTGTGCTGGGAGTGAAGGAAACCCTAAGGGATGGAAAGTTTCACAGCACTTGCTTAGCATGAATCTCACTTAAGAAGAAACAAAGATTGGCAGCCTCCATTATTAGCAATAATTAATGCACCGAATTTGCTTAATCTGTAAAAATGAAATTATCTGCATGTGGAAACTCAAGGAAAACAAAACAGATTAGTGCCCTCGTTCATCAGTTTAGCAGTTAGTCTAGCTGTATTCAAATCCTGCATTTTAGAGAAAACCAGACTTTCAATTTCCCAGCACCTGCTAATGACTAGATTTTTTCTTCATTATTATCTTCCCGTACATTTCAGCAAACCTGTAGTAATGCCACAGTAAAACTAAGGTGACCTTTTTGTGCTAAACCTGTATCTCCCTTACTGAAATATTTCTCAGTTTAACTAAACTATGAGTGTTTGTGCTCATTCAGAAAATCTGAAGAAAATCCTTCAGTCATCAACAGTCAAGTGTGAAAAGACACAAATCTTTAATTAGATATGGTGCGGATGTGATGCTCCCCCTCAGAGAAGACAAGAGGTGTTTGCCAGAAACTTCATGCTCACTTGCTTTGTTGCATTAGAAGAAAACACACTTGGAAAAAAAAGGACCAGGAAAGATGCAGAGTGTTTGATACAAGCAATGAGTTATTTCCTCAGCATTAAAAGTAACTTATACTGCAGGGAGTGGAAACCTGCATCGTTTCAGTGGAACAGGGACTTTTACATTTCACAAAGCAAACCGCAAGGACAGAGAAGTGAGTTTTACACATTTAACGTTTAATGCTATCTGGAGATGCTGTCATGGAGAGAAAATGAGCAAAGAGCAATGAGACAGCATCACTTTGGACTCATCACATACTCTCATCTTGGTTTTGAGTCTTAAAGAAGCTTGTGGGGATTTTTTCCTACAGAAAGGCTACAGCCTTCTTCCCACTTTAATCTATCCTAGTTGGATCTGTTGATTTGGGCATTCCCATGTTCTTCCTCCAAAGCTGTAATATTGCCTGGCTTCAGGGAGAAACCTAGCAGATTTCAAGGCTTCTTCCCAACCCTGTGTGTGCCCTAGTCCAACCTCATAGGAGGGAGGGTCCAGTGCTATGATGGGACCTGACAGCACCAGGGATTGAGGAAAAGCAGTACTTGTGCATGAAGCATTGACTTTGCACTAACTCCTCTTCCACATGAAGGTTGTTTAATTTTTAAGCTTTAATAGTAGAGTAAGATAAAACTCCTCTTTTGTCCAGTCTTGATTTTTCGGCTCTAGAAACTGCTTCCATGTTGAAGTGAGGAATTACCAAGGACAACTGAGTGTGTTCCCCAAGTCACAGTGGCACAGTGGCCATAGGCCCTTAACAAGGAAGGATATTATATTGCAACTAGAAACTTCCTGAATTTCCTGGTGAATCTTGATGAAGGTGTCAGCGATCTTTACTCAGAAATGTATGTCTCCTGCTCTTGAAAAGTGTAGAAAATAAAGTCACATGACAAATCCAGTGCAAAATTGCAGAGGTCTTCCTATCCAGAAGTATCCTTATCTACAATGTGTAGGTCCAGAGAGAGGATGTGATGGATTCCAGATGCCTGAAATGCTGTCAGAGGCTTGATTGTTTACTTCCAATATTTAGATTCAGCTTCTGTGGACTTGAATGAGCTTAGTTTCTCTTTGAAATTTAGGCAAGGTGTTCCAGAAAATTCAGCCTCTTTCAGAGGCTTTTTCACAACCAAGGTATAGGTTTCAACTTTTAAACTATTCTGAAACCAGGTGAGACACCTTTTTTGAGAGATACAGTTCTAGAACAAATAGAACTTCCCTTAGAGGATGTTGCTAGTCTCTGCCTGGTCTGTAAAGTGAACCACATGCAAGTATTTGAAAACCAGACACGGAAATACATAGGTCCAGGAATCATGGCAATTGAAAATTATTAATTAAATTTGAATTAAATTAAATTAAATTCATTACTTGGCAGGAAGAATACAGATACAGTCTCGCTGGGGCCTGCTTGCCATCTAATTTACATCTATATCACTTCTCTGATTTCATTAATATTTTGGGGAGATAGATTAGATTTGAGTCTCTTGGTTTATGTGCACATCAAAATGTTGCCAAGAAACACTTAAATTCTTTGTCCTCTGAGGGTACTCAGTTTTTATGGCAATTCAGCTATTGCACAGAAAGTGATAGGATTTCTGCAGTCTAGTGTGAAACCGGTTATGTCCCATGTGTTTATATTCATTATGGTTTATTTAAAACTGCCAGGATAAGTAATATAACTGCACCTGCTCTGAAGGAGCATCCATCTAATTCCTGCTCTCTGTAACGCAGAGACCTGGGATGAATCTGCATAATTCCACTAAGATGCAATTATATAGTTTTCTAAATTGGCACAATGTTTGGTACATATTTCATATACTTGCTCTATCTGCTGTGGCTGTGTGCCCCAGTTTTGGGTGGTGCTGGATGTTGCTGCTTATTGCCTCTGAACCAAATGTGATCTTTGTTTGGATGCTCTTTCTTATGCTGACTGGGAGGAGAGATAGTGACGTTCTTTAATCAGCCTTTTTCTAACAGGTTATGCACCATAAACTGATTGGGAGTGTGCTGATAGGCTCCTTTAAAGTGGATCTGGGGACAGTGTACATTCAGCCAGGTGAGTGGTACATTTTCTGCCCTTTCTGTCTCTTAAGCGAGATTTGAAGCAAGGAAGGAGAGGAGAGAGAGATGTGCTTCTTTTCCACTTAGATGGCTGTGGTTTGCACCAACTTTAATCTTTTGGGAGAGTTGTTTTCCTATTTGGATAGCAGAGTACCAGCCAAACTGTTGGAAAGAAGTTCAACACTGAAAGCACCTGGGCGACCTGCCCATTGGTGGGAAGCACTTTTCAAGGATGGCATTTCTTTAAGCAGTCAAAGTGGGCAGCTGAATGTTCTACAAAACCCAACTGCACTCATCTGTTACAGAGCTTCCAAAGCTCTGCCACCTGTGTTGGGGTAGAAGGAGCAGAGGGAGGGAGAGCAGGATGGAGAGTGGAAGGAATGGTGAGGAGAGCGCAAGACAAGATGAGGAGCAGACCATAACAGGAGAGAGAAGATGACAAAGAGGCGATCGTGGGTCCACTTGACCTTCAATCGGAAGAAGCTGTTCAGTGCTTTCTGAACAATCTTCAGAGGCTGTTCAGTGCTTTCTGAAATTTGAAGCTAAGAAAAGATCATCTACCTCTCTTTTGGTTTTTTTTTACCACCATCCACAAAATGTGTACCTTTTTCTAATTACTCAAGGACATGGTCTCTTCTTTGTCTTTGGGAAAGAACATATTTAGGCCACTTGCAGTAGATGTCACACAAGTACGGCAAGAGTGTAGAGCCATTCGGGCCACCCTCTCTGCAGGGTTCCTGTTAGAGTCAGCAGAGAGAAATAGCCTATCTGAAGCGAGCAGTCTACGTGCTCAGGCTGTGTTAGTCCCTGGATTCTGTCCCGTACCTCCTGCTCACACTTTAACAGGAGGGTGGTGTCTGAGGCTTGATCTTGAGCTCATATCCCTGGTACACTATGGTCTCTCCTTCCCACTCCTTTACCCACCCAAACATCCAAAGACTTAACATAAGATCTTAGGACCTTTCTCAATGGGGTTGTTGAAGCAGGGTTACAGCAAGGGCTGTTGTGGGTGAATTGTCTTGAACATTTTCCCCCTTGAAAGGTGGAGCTGAACCTCCTTCAGGCTAATTCTTCTTCCTCTGATGCCTGTCCACTCTCCTTCTTCCCTTTCTCAGTTGTCTGCCAGCATTACAGTGGCCACAGCACCCAGCAAGGGTTTTGCTGCCATAGAGTTCTGAGATCTTCAGACAGTTCTCATCGAAGAGGTGGCCTTTCCTCATAAAGCCTTAGTCTTAATTCAGCAGCTGAAATCTCACCCAGGCTTCCTCTGGTCTTTAGTCATCAATCTCACTAAACACTGATGAAAATGACCTTGTTTCTCACAAGCTCTGGATCAATCCTTTGCTTGCCTTTTTGATCACACAACATTTTGGACCCTCTAGAAGTGTCTGGTAAACAAGTACATTTCAGCACAATCCTCCTGACAGCACAAATGTTGTTTGATGTACCTTTCCTGTGAGTGAAGAGGAAAATACTTGCATATTTTTATATCCTCTATTTGAGTGTTTAAGCTTGTCCTTCTTACAGGTCATCAGTTTTGTGACAAGTGGGCACTTCTCACAGACCCTGCTGACATTAGGACAGGAGCCAAGGGGTACCTGAAGTGTGACATCTGTGTGACTGGGAAAGGTGATGCAATACAAGCTACACAGAAAACAGCTGATACTGAAGAACAGATTGAAAAGTACTGCCATAATTTGTTTGTTTGGTTTGGCTTTTTTAAACTGCTTTCTTCCTTACTAGGTACCTCAATAGGTGTCTGCCCTCATTTCAGTTCTTTCCTTGTTAACTCGGCGTTAATAGCAGGATAACATTGTACACCTGGCTGTTCTCATGTGCTCAAATAGTTTTTACAATTCTCTCATCTAAATTGAAGGGTGTGTTAGGGTCACTTCTCTGCAGTTGATAGAATTGACCAAGTCCTGTTGGCTAAGTTCCAAATTACCCTGACAGAAGGTTTATTGATCTGAAACCAATTAATGATTTCTTAAAGCAGTGAAGCAAGAAGAAAAATTATGCGGAAAGTCTATTCCTTCTCCATTCTTGGATGTGTGTGTATGGATATTTCCATATCCTTAGATAAACTCAAGCACATTATCATTCTCCTTGTAAAATATGGAAGTTCAAGGTGGTAAATATGCTACCAGCATACTTTAAATTTTACTGAAGCAATGTTTCTGGTCAGTACTGACATCCTGGACCAAGTCTGTGGAAAGTCACCAGGTTGATGGAGCACATGGTCTGTGGGGAAAGGTGGTGGATGTTGTTTTTTGAGCCTAAACAGCACTCCAAGGGGTATCATAGACGAAGAGGGCAGAGACAGGCTCTTTTCAGATGAGTGGCTCTTTTCAGTAGAAGGATGAGAGGCTTTGGAGGCAGGTAAGAACAACAAAATTTCAGAACAGATGTTTTTTTACCATGGAGACAGTCAAATGAAACAGGGGCCCAAAGAGAGTGGGAAATCTCTGTCCTTGAAGATATTCAGAACTTACTGAACAAGGTCTTGAGAACATTATCTGACTGGACCTGATTCTGTATCACATAGACAAGTTTGCTGAATAATGCCATATCATTTTTTTGTCGTAAAAATATTTTTTTGGCTCAGATGAAAAAGAAAATTCATACACCTTTTTGTGTCTTCTCAGGTGCATGCTAACCAAAGGTCACAATGCTGTTGGAAAAAACATCACTTCATTTTCCAAGCTTTCAATTTTAAGAAAACAGCTTCTCTTTTCCTTTCAGGAATCTCTTGATCCCCAAGGGCTTTCCATCTGAAAGACCATGGGCCAGATTTTATGTGAGAATTTACAAAGCAGAAGGACTTCCGAAGATGAATTCTAGCATCATGGCCAACGTCACCAAAGCATTCATAGGCGACAGTAAGGACCTTGTGGATCCCTATGTGGTGGTCATGTTTGCAGGTCAAATGGTAATTGGGATCCTCTTGATTACAAAAGTAGGCCTTCTTTCCTATTAGCTGTGCTACAGGCAGGTGATTATGCTCATGTCTTTTAACTTATAGTTACATAAATTAGGTAAAACATGTATCTTGGTCATCAGAAAATGCTCAGTTCTTAAATTATTCGTAAATAAAGTCATGGAGACACTTAATGTCAGCAGATCTAACATCAGCCTCACAGCAGTAGGTTAGAGGTGGGCAGCAGGAGGGGAAAGAAAATTCTGTAGCACTGTTACTAAAACATCGAGTTACAAGACAGTGATTTACCCATCATGGTCTTAGGTAAGTGCTGTTTTCTGGTCTCCCTAGAGTGAAATAAAGACACAGGGCTGAAATCAGTGACGATGGTTCAATCAGGGTTTTAGGGCTGTGTATTGATTTCTGAATTACTCTGCTGAAATTCAGGACCCCCTCAGCTTTCCTGTGGATAGAGTAAGCATTTTAGCAGAGTGGCACAGTCTTGCCTGGCTTCATTGCTCCTAGAGCAACTTCAGCATCAAACATGGTGTGGCAGATTACTGCTTAGAGGGGCTTCTGACTCTGGTGGAAGAGGAGTGTAGAGGAGATCCAGGGCCTGGTTCCCCTGGGGTACACCATGAAACACTGTGTCAGGGTGATGCCTCAAGATTTTAGATTTTTCAGATCCTGTGCTGCATTAGTGTATAACTCTGAACTCCATATAGAGTGTTAGTAAGCTCTCTTCATGTTTTGGTCGGACAAAACAATCCTTCCAGGCCTGAGAACCAAGGACATCCTCTGCCTCAGACCCTGAAAAGTATAAACAAAAGTGAATTGGGGGGGCAGCGAGCTGGAGGAATATGACTTCAGTACCTGAAGCTGTAATTGGAGAATTAACCCCTGATATGCAAATAGATCAAACTTATATCTGTCTGAAATACTCGTGACTGTCGTCCATCTTGGGTGTAGCCTCTGAGAGGCTTTTGCACTGCCCAAGGTGTAGCTATTGAAGGCCTTTAATAAATACCTACTTTATTCTTTTAACTCTGTCTAACCTCTGTTCTAAGTAGCCACTACAAGGCATTAGGGGGGCCTGTTTTGATTTATTGGTGTAAATAAACAAAGGATCAAAATGGAAACTTTTAAGCCAGGGATGCTTTCTGGGTGCAAGGAAGCCTTAGGGACAGCTCCAGTTAGTCCTGTTCAGATATTTCAGGTATGAGAACAAGGCTCTTGGTGCCGATTGCATGTTTTGTTGTGAATACAAATTGCAAAGTACTACTGTGGGTTAAAATAGGCAAACGCATGCAGCACCTTCAGGTTCAATAGAGGGCTGAAGAAGACAAGAATGGGTCACTGATGCGAGTTAGCACACTGGTGCGCAAAATATGGTTTTATAGGCAGTGTTGCTGGGTTTTCTGACTTAATTCTTCCCAGCTAATGTGAAAGTAGAAGTCATGCCATGGCCAGTGGCTGCACAGACTGTGATACAGTCCTGCCATCTCCTTAGGTTGGGAGGAATAGCTCTAGGACCTACACCTCTTGCACATAGGCATATGTCCAGAACATGAACCACAATAATTGTATTTTATTCTAGATAAATTGCCTTATTTAAGGTAATCCCATTGGTACACGCAACCCGGCGTCTGCAATTAATCTAGTCTTTTTTGAGAAAAACTGCGCTGCATCACCACTACCCAGATATTTCGAAAGACATTTGAAGATGTGCAGTTTGTAGCAGAAATGCCAAAGTCTGGCTTTACAGATACGTTTTGTGGATAAGGGTCCTGAAGAATTAGATTTTATTCCAGGCTCTGCTGTTTGCCAGTGAGAATTCTTTAGCCATATTGTGGTCTTTTATTAGATATGGAGGTCAAAATGAACAAGCTAATAGAAAAGCCAAAGTACTTTCAAGATAGGATATTTGTGCTTTAAAAATGGCCAGAGAGATGTTGCTAAGTGCAATTTCTGCTGTAGTCATTGCCATTCTCCAGAGTTTGACTCCTCTGGAATTAAATGTGCTGGACTTTCATTTCAGGGCCGGACAAGAGTGCAAAAGAGCTGTGCAGATCCAGTGTGGCACGAACAGATTGTCTTCAAAGAAATGTTCCCTCCACTCTGTCGAAGAGTCAAAATCCAGGTCTGGGATGAAGGCAGCATGAATGATGTGGCCTTAGCCACCCACTTCATTGATTTGAAGAAAATATCAAATGAACAAGATGGCGACAAAGGTAAAGGGGAAAATGTCTGTTCCAGGATATGCCCTTAAGGTAAAATCTACTTGCATGGGATCTTAGACTGGCGAATCCTAATTTAGGGATGTCCAGAGTTTAAGTGTTGGTTCTGAGACACCTTCTGTTGCTTAATTTCACATTATAATACACTGTGCTCAGCACATGTACGGTCTGACACTGTTGCTCTTGTTAAAGGGCTGCTGCATAATTTGGTACCATCTTTGTGACTGTGACAATAGTCTACTCTAATCCTTTGGGGATGACAGACATAAGTTTATAGCTCATGTGGGTTTCTCTTAAGCAATGAAGCCACAAACTGAAAATCACTAAAAATCAAAGGCAGAGCGAGCTTGTGTTTTTGATCTACCTGCTGGAAGCAAAGTGTTATGGTAAGGCTCAGCTGGGTGCTATCACAGCCCAGGAAGGCACCATGGACTAGTGCGTTATCCTCTATGTGAGGAGAGGCTCCCTGTCTGGAGTCTTTTCACTGATGTTTGAGTCTAGATGTACAGCCTTGTTTGTGTTGTGTGACCTACATGTGGAACATGGTCATTTATCACAGCTCAGCGAAGGCACAGTAACTCCTTAAACCTGCCAATTCGAATGTGTATCTGAATCCTCAATCAGAAAATAAAAGAAAAATGTGTATAAATTGAGTGACATGGACTTGGAAACAGCTTGACCTAAAGGAGAAAGCCTCCATCCTCTCCCATCATGTCCCAGCCATTAGTCTGCAGCAGCAAGCTCTTTTTCCAAGAGATGCAATAGACCTCCTGTCCAGTACATGTGGTACCATCATCTTCTGAGGAAGAGCTCCAAACCAGCAGAGTTGGTTGGGTATTGGCAGAGGTTCCTTGGTGTCCAAGAACTGCCCTGCAAGGCAGTGCTCTGAGTGAAGTGATCCCCCACCGCCCAGAAATGGGTCCAGGTTTGGCTTTTGGGGCATTAGGGGCAAGATTTCTTGGAGCAGACAGTGAGGAGAGCACACTAACACCTAACAGAAAAGCCACAAAAGGTACTTTATCTCCAGGGTTTTTGCCTACCTTTGGGCCTGCCTGGATCAATCTCTATGGCTCACCCAGGAACCACAGCCTCATTGATGACCACCAGGAGCTTAATGAAGGTTTTGGAGAAGGGGTCTCCTTCAGAGGACGTCTCTTCCTTGAGATTGCTGTGGAGATACTTTCAGGAGGAGCCCGTGAGTCAAAGTTTTCAGGCATTATCAAGGATATCAAATTATCATCTAAAGATAAAGACTTCAAAGCACTCAAAGGAAAAGACAAAACTGAGAAAGCGGGAGAGGACCGAAAGCCAGCTTCTCCTTCAGACAAGATGAACTCAACTGAAGTGGAAGTTGAGCCATTTGATGTATCTTTAGAGGTCAGTATGATATTAAGAGGTTGGTTGTCATGTGTCTCTAAACCTCCAGGAGTGGCACTGGTGTGTGTATTTGGGGTGAGGCCATATAATACTGCTTTTTGTGCTCCCTACAGTTTCTCCATGCTTCCACAGTCTTGGGACCTCCCCATAATAATGCAGCACAAATGGAGCATTAATGTGTACCTGTAACTCAAAAAACTCTCGAGTAGGGTTTGGTGTTCATAAAACTTAGTCTTCTGTCCTATTATCCCTTTTGCACTAGCTGCATCCACATGTTCCTACTAGAAACTTATCTAAGTTAATATCTGCTAGAGAGCCAGTGTGGACAGCTGGGAATTATAAAGCCTGACTTCCTGCATTCATTCAAGAAAATCCGTAGTTGTCAACAGAAGTCAGTAGAGAATCATTGAAACAGAATCTGTGCTAATGCAGAGAGAGAGATACAGTCTTAGCCTGTTTTAGTCTCCTCCCTTAATCCTGCAATGCCAATGTGGTGTTACTGTTAGGTTGATAATCCCTTTAGAAGAAGAGCTGAAAATTATGTGCTCAGTTTCAACCAGTGTAAACTGATGTTGTTTGCCTAATTCCCTCTGTTGTATAGGATTACATCATGGGAAGATCTGCACTATGGTGCTTTGGGAAGGTTGGGCAGTTGTGACAGGGCGTGTGGGCTTGGGAACAGAGCCAATGTTTGAGCTTTGATTCTCTGCTCCACCATGACACTGTCTGGGAGCAACAGCAATTGCTGCATATGCCAGCTCATTTTTTTTTAACCCAATGAATAGGAAAAAAATATCGTCATAACCAATTTTCCTCCCACTTCACTATATCTACTACAACTACCTGAAAGGAGGTTGTGATGAGGTAGAGGCTGGCCTCTTCTCCCAGTCAAGTAGCACTAGGACAAGGGGAAATGGCCACGAGTTGTGCCAGGGGAGGTTCAGGTTGGATATTAGGAAAAGTGTCTTTGCTGAGAGAGTGGTTAAGCATTAGAACTGGTTCCCCAGGGAAGTGGTGGAGTCACCACCACAGAAAGTGTTCAAAAAATGAGGAGATGTAGTGTTTTGTGATATGGTTTAGTGGGCACATTCAGTCAAATTTGGACTTGATGATCTCAGAGGTCTTTTCCAGCCTTGATGATTCTGTGATTCTATGTCACTGATCAAAACTTTGGCTTTTGTAGTGGGAGTTCCAGCTCACTTCTTAAGATATTTGTGTCCTTTACTAGTTCTGATTGTTGGTCTTTCCACTCCATCTCTACAAGTAAATAGGAGAGGAGCAATTGTTCTTTGGTCTTGAGGCCTAGCCTTGAGAAGTGCTCTTCCTCGGCCTGTGCCCTGGCATTTCTGGCCTGAGGTCTGGCTGGAGCAGGTCAAGGAGTGTGTTAGCAGAGAGCTGCCATGGGTAATTGCAAGGCAGTTGTGTGAACTTGTGCCCCACTCTTACTCTATTTACTCTTATAGTTGTAAATTACCTCTGTGCCTCAGTTCTTCTCTGAAGATTAAAAGAGGTGACATTCAAAGACATTTATTTCCATATAAATTTTCCTTTATATGCAAGAAATCCATTATTATGAGTAGCTCAGACACTACGGTCTTAGGTCCTGGCTAAATACCGCAGGTAGAGAAATAAACCCTGCTGTAACACCAACAAACATTAATAGCAATAATAAGGGTTTATTTCTGGCTGCTGTGTCTCGGTTTCAAATAGAGAATAACTAAAAGGCAACAACATGATACAGTGATGCTCGGTATCCTTTTGGTTTTGAAATTCAGAAATATTTCATGCTACAGTAGACAGTAACTCTCTGAAAGGAAAAGCAAGAACTGGAGACATTACCAATAGTGCAAAAAATGTGTCATAGAGCCTCTGAGACAACAGAGGCAAATTATCCATCCCCACAGCACAACTTTATTGACCTATTCTGACAGCAAGAAGATATTAAAATTTGTTTTCTTTATAATGGGAGATAGATGCATGTGTCATAGTCTCTGAGCCTCAGCTTTATTAGACACCTCACGCTCTGGGTTTCATACTGGAAAAGTATGAAAAGCTAAAGTTACTCTGGACCTGCAATCTGTTTGTGCTGTTGACTTTGATATATGATACTGCTAATCCTTTTGCTGAAGACCTATGCTCTTTTGCTGTGTATAGCAGAGGTTTTTCAAAATTAAGAGATCATGGGCTGTGTCAGAAACTGTTGTGTGAGGGAGACGATCAGGGAAACAAATATTCATGTAAAGCTGATATTTTATTCATTGCCTCACTCACATTGCAGAAGAAGCTAGTGCTGATCTTGCCTAATGGGCCTCAGTTTGCATGTGTTGTGAAATGAGAAGGGCTTGGATGGGAAGGTCGAGGCAGTTGGGGTGTAGATTTGGGGAGAATTCAAACCATAAAGTATATCTCCTTTGAGCTAGTCTTGGCTTGAGGCTGATAGCTTGTTTTGTTAATGGCCCAAGAGCATCAGAAGTATTAGCTGGCCCGCCTTGCCTGAGAGTCCATGTCAGGGACAAGCAGATGCTGGGTTTCCAGTAGATGTAAACAGAGCCTAGCAGAGCCTTAAAACTCCACAAAAGACCATTACACTTTCCTTTTGTGCTGTAAAAAATAGTAGAAGGTAAAATAAATGCCAACATTTTCCTCCTTCTTCTCCAACAGATCTATGAAGAGAAATTTGAGGAATTCCTTCTCTTTGGGACATTTTTTGAAGCCACAATGATTGATAGGAAGTTTGGGGACAAGCCAATAACCTTTGAGGTTTCTGTTGGTAAGTGTGTTAAGGTCTTATGCAAAGGAGAGAGGGAGCCTCAGGAGCAAGGGGATGATAGGTGTTACTGACTGGTGTGTCTCAGGGCTCAGGAATCAGCTTCAGAGTAGAGCTCACATTTGAGTTAATTTCTGATTACCTTGATTATAATTTCTCTGGATAACAGTTAAACTGGGCACAGTGGTGCCTAGCTGTCTTACTCCCAAAATGTCCTGTGTTAATACAAATCCTCTCACCTGCTATATACAGCAACTTAGCCAATATTTACCCTCTTAATCACTTGGGAGGTCAAACTCAGATAACTTACGTTCAGAGTTCATTCTGCGACGTCCATTGCAATTAGTCCCTGGCTGTGAGGGAGCCCTTCGTGGGGACGATCCCCATCCACTGTCTTGGCCAACCCCACTGAGTTATCTGTGGCTCTGTGAGTGTGGCAGGGGGGTGATGTACAGCCAAGACTCGGGTTGCATGCACCAGCTTGTCCTAACATCCTCCTGGTAAGTCCTTTCCTCTTCCGGGGGAAATGCAGGACCATATTCCATGAGCTCCTCATTGTGGAGCTAAATTATCCCTGGAAGCAGACTAAAGAGAAAACAAAGACATTTTTATGAACATTGAGTGCATCTTTTCAAAGCAGAAGAACTTTCTCTTAAGAGAGAAGCTTGAATTGGTCTCATTTCCCTTGCAGGGGTTTGATTATCTCTGTACCAGACCCACCAAGAGTCCAGGTGCACAGTAGCACCCTGGCACTTCCAGTCTTTGTGCTCATGTTCATGACTCTGCTCAGCTGTAAGGTTATGTGTACAGGGAGAGATGCTGTGACAAACAGGGGAATCAATCAGTGATACTGATTCCTGCTGAAACTTAGCAGGAAGCTGAGCTGAGAATGGCAAGAAACTCACAGAGTTGGGCAAGAAATTACAGTGATTCTTGCCAGAATTAATACTAAAGATGAATCTGGCTCTGAATTCTGGATCCGAACATCTATTACCCGTCTGTGTAGCTGAAATTTGTAGCTGAAACTTGCCAAACTTGGCAAGTTGTCATTATTTATGTGAAAGGCTGAACCAAAAATCCAGGTCAGGATGTTATATGGGGTGATTCAGCACATTCTTCTCCTGCAGGGAATGTTTTCTGCCTGTCTCTTTTAAAATATGTAATTATCAGTTTGATGGATGTACCTCTTTCCCAGAGCTGATAATTGCCCTTTAAGGCAAAATCCTTTTAGGGAAGATGATTGTATCATTAGCAGAGTTGTCTGGCATTAGGCTTGAAGCTGGGGCCTCAAAGCATTGTTGTTACTAACTCTGCAACCCTACTATGCAAAATTTACTTGTCTGAAAAAGAGCTTATCACTTCTGAGATCAAATTTTGAAATGATCATCCATATGTTGCGAAGAAGACGTACATTTTCTGTGTGAATCAATGCCATATCAGGGCTCTGGAGTATACAAATATCAACAGCAGTATTGTTTTGGTTTCCGAATTTCTTTAGCAAAAGCTGAAGGTCCTAGGGGCCAGCAACCAGAGGATCACATCACTAAGTGGTGTGATATACTAGGTATATGCCACATGGAACAGGTAAGGAGGCACTGTCCTGGAACCTGACATTTCAGGAACAAACATAACCTGTCACAACCTTCATAAACTGTGGTGTGGTTAAAACAGCTGAATGAACAGGAGGGAATAAAGATTTTCCACTGGTATGACTGGCCATTTTCTTTTTTTAAAACCTTATTCATGTTTACCACCTCCAAGTTAGACATCTCCTGTAACCCTGGGTCTCTAGGTAACTTTGGAAGTACTACTGATGGGGTGTCAGCAGGAGCTGGGGGGAAAAAGAAGACACATAATGGAGAAGCAGAAGAAAGCCTGTGTGAGGGAGACGATGACATTTCTCATGACCTTGGAGTACCCCTGATATCTACCACACCTGCTGAGAAGCCACTGATCACAGGTGGGAACAGGTGAGGATCTGTGTTTCAAAACCTCATCATGTAGGATTCTGGTTCTTATTTTATAGTCCTGTGGGGCTCACTGATGAACCCTGGCAGCATTAAAGAGTTTGTGCGAAATGGAGGCTTTCAGGTCCTCAATTACATCTTTCACAACGATTAATTTTCTTGTCTTCACTGAAGTGAACAGGCTCTGAGCCATTTTTTACTCATCTAATCTTGGCCTCATGAGCTCTTGAACCCTTTCTAAAAGGGCTGTGTTACACTACCTGTACATTGGAAAGCTACAGCAAAATGCAGTTCTTCAGTGCCGTCCCTGGTTTAGGGTCCCAGATCGTGGTCACAAGTGACACCCAGGCAGTTCCCAGCTCCAGAAGCACAATGTCACATATGAAATACTGAAATCTGGTCAAGGCAAAGCCACCTTCCCAGGACACTTTCTACAGCTAATAATTACAGATACAGATTTAAATAGCGATTAGTAACAGAAGTAGGAGGAAATAGTCCTTGAGAAAAGAAATGGAGCAATGGATGAAAATATGCAGAACAGTTCTTCTAAATGGCCTTGTTTATAAACAGAAGTGTAAAGGTTTAATTCATTTGAAAGGTGCTAATAAAAAGAAATATTTTCTTTGTTGCTTTGGTAGGTAGAACAATCCCCAACATTGGTGATTGCTGAGACTAGATGGTACCTCTTTCTTTAGAAGGCCAAGCAGTCTACAGATAAAAGAACCAGAAGGAAAATATCAACCTGGATCTGTTTGGTTTCTGGATGTCTCTACATTTAAAAAGCACTTTCATCCTTTTCTGCAATCAATGGCTCACTTAGATTAAATAACAGCTAGTGAAAGAAAAGAATGAAAATATCAGTAAAAAATTTTGAGGTTGCAGCAAGTAAAAAAGAGGGGGAAAAACTCAGTGCTTGATAGAAAGATATTTGCCTTTCCTCATTAGCAGAACTGCAAATTTGGGTACATGCAGAGGGTTATTATCCTCCCTGAGAGAGTCTGGGATTTTTTAGTCTTCCTTAACAAGAATTTAAATTTAAAGGACCATTGTAAAAGAATGAATCACTCTTCAAATCAGCTATTTGCTTCTTGACTTGCTCTAGTATTAATAAAGTTTGCTCTCATTAAAGATCCCTTTTCCTCAAATTTATGTAGAATGATGCATCTTTTATTCCCTCCTGTGCTGTTTAAAACAGTTTGGTCAGCCACAGATACCAATTAATGAGTTTTTCACTGTCTTCTCATAATGGCATCTTGCTGGTCTCACCACTGGATATTTTTAGTATGAATCAGTACTTAATGGAATATCCAGTAGTTTAGATAAACAGCATTTTAGATTCATAAATGAACAATGGAAAACAAGAAGAAGAGTATATTTTGGAGATTAAAACCACTAACTAATTAAAAGAAGAGGCAGAGCCATAAGACTTCTAAAGCAGACACCGTGAAACTGCGAGGAGTTTTCCACATTTATGTCAAAACTTATACAAAGAATAAGCTAACACTGAAAAAGTGATTCCTCAAAATTGTAATAGTGGGAATAATAGACATGAAATTTCAGTTTCCCATTTGAATTTTTTCATGGCTATATACTCTTCTTAGTAAATCCAATGAAAAGGTTCATAAACTCTATGAATTTCAGGTTAAGATGTTTAGGCCCTGGGAGATACTTGAATTGATTTTCTCTCTTATGAAAGCACCAAAATTAATGACAGCCAAGGCCTGTGTAGCTCTGCTGTGCACCAAATTCAATGGGTAATACTCGCCTTGTAGGTTATTGAAGAGAAAGTAAATGGAAAATTCTCTCTCTTTTAATATCACATAGGGCAATAAAATGAAGTTGTAAAGAAGATATTGATCTTTTTTAATGGAAAAAATCACACATAAACCTCTTAGGGATGTGTGGAAGTTTGGAGTCATTGATATGACACTCAAGAGCAACAAGTGATTTGGTTTCCATGGTCTTGGCTTGGTGATCCAACACATGTGGCCAGTTCTATCTGAAATCGCTGAGACTGTCTGAGGCCATTAGAGCCATGGCCAGAAAAACATGAAGTGGGTTGTAAATGTTCATACATGTTAAAAAGGTCTCCACTGTCCCGCCATTGGTATGGAAAATGAGGAGACCTCTATTGTTAAATCCAGTGTGGCTGAGCAATTAAATTTCATAAGGCTGTAGTATTTATAAAAAGGAGGACAAGGTGTTTATCGGGTACATGGACTTGACATAGTACCTCTTATAGCTCTAATCAAAACATCAAGCTTTGTGGCAGGTCTGCAGAGACTCTGGTTTTGCTGGCATCCTGCTCATTTTTTTCAGTGCAAGTCACTCATGCAGCTGAACACACAAAGAAAGCAGAGTTACAAGAAGAGTCAATATGACAACTTGGACCTAAGATCAAAAGTGCCGAAAGAGAGAGCGGTGGATGCATTTTATCACTGAGTTATTATGAATTTGGTATTACTTTTACTAAGCAGGCCTTGCAGATCATTTTCTGACAGAATGTCAGTCTCCACAAACTCTGATAAAAAGCATCATGTGAAAGTTATGTGGTGTTGAGACTCTGCCATGCCTCTCCCACTGTGCAGTGTGTGGAACCATTGCTTTTGAAGAGGTGATCAGATATTAATCTTTGCTCCTTTTTCCCTCGTGGCTTCCCACCATTAATAGTGTTTCAGAGCGTCTCTGCATGCCTTTTTGTCTGGCTTTTCTCCCACCCTGGAAAGCACTGAAATCAGATCCATTGACTTCAAACTCTTTTTCTTCAGGGATCTCACATGTAGCTTAAGTGATGTTTGTGTTTGCCCTTCCCAGGATTCACTTGTTAGCACGTGAGAACACATCCTGTTGTGTCTACAGTTCCTGTGCTGTGAGAGCACCAAACGATTTTTCTTTGCTCTGTCTCCACTTGAACTGCTCTGTCACCTTCATGATCTGCTCCCTACCTTGTTTTCACAGGAACTACCAGTACCTGCCATATGATGAGAGGAAGCCCTGTATCTGTGTAAAGAGCTTCTGGGGCAACCAGACCTTTCGGCTGTACTCTTCCAACACTCTTGAGAAAATGGCAGATCACCTGGTAAGTGGCAACCATCCTCCCAGGCTCATGTACTCAGCAAAGTATAGCAGTGAGAGGCCACACTTCCCGAATCAGGCCTTCAAAATTTCCCTCAGCTGCATTCCTTGTTGTTCATTTTGTGAGAGTGTAGCTGATATTATCCCTTTCCTTTTTCTTTCCCCCAAATTTCTTTGAATTATTAGAGCTGCTCAAGCATTCCTGACCACAACTATTTTTTTTGGCCATAGGTCTGCCTTCTTTCCTCAGCAATGTTTTATTCTTTGTAAAAATATTCAAACAATGAAATTATGAGATACCGAGTAATTCTGTCTCCTATGGCTCTTCCTCTAACGTCTTCTTACCATATATTTATGCTGGGCACTCCTTAAAGGACAATATTTTTTCTTAGTTTTCCTGAAACATTGACAGAGACAGAATGGCAAATCATCTCATGGGCAGTCACTCTGATGTCCTAGTCATAGTGTTTTCCCATAATGATGGGGTTTTCCTACCCTTGTTTGAAGTTTACTATCAACAGCCTCAAGAAAGTAGGTTTTGTTGTTTGTGTTTTTTTTTTTAAAGTGACTCCTAAAGTTGAATATTTTGGTGTGGGGCACTCAGATTAAGAGTCTGATTCATCCCTCATTTATCCATATATATCTCGTGAGCAACAACACTGAAGGCATACTTATGCAAGGTTGTATCAGGAGAAGACAGTGACTTATAACCAAACATTTTGAACCCAGGTATTTGAAAATTAAACAACTGAATATACATATGTGGAGAGATATATTTGTCAGTGCACCTGAACACCCACAGGCCTGGCTGGAAATCCAGCTATTTGTTTTTGTTTGTAAGAACAGACTCCATTCCTCACAGGTAACAGTAGGTTTTGTGATGGACCTTACATATGGATTCAAGTGACCACTGAAGTTTATGATGTTAACTCCAGAAACTTGCTAAAGTTAAGCAGCAGGGTTAGAAACAGAACCAAGAAAACTAGGTTTTCTTCTCCTACCTAGTGGATAATGTTTCCCACTGATTGATCTTCCTCAAAGAAGTAAGAACACAAAGCTGCTCCAAGCAGTAATAGCTTGGACTAGTAATTTGAAAGACTGGGAAAAGGTCAAAATATATCATGCTGCTGGAGTCTTTTCTCTGTGCACTTCAAGTATAGTGATACATCAAAAGTTCTTTCTGTCAGGCCACAACGTTGCCTCCCTCATTCTTGCTAGTCATAAATGGTGCTGTAACACAGACAGAATGACAAAGTGCCCTCCTGTGCATAATGACTTTCTCGTGTGTTTTTCATAGGAAGAATCATTAGAGCAAGTAAAGGACTTGATCAAGGTTTCAGAGACCGCAGCTGAGGAGAAAATGAGGAAGACCTTAAATGGTTTTATCAATCAAAGCAGGTAATAACATTTACTAGATGCACACAGGAAATCAAACTTAAGGTTGGCTACAAATTCAAGGCTAGACAAGGAAACTGATGATAATTTTTAAATAGTACAATAAACTTACTGAGATATATATTTTATTTATTCTGCTGTAAAAGCAAAGACCTTCCCAAATTGCAGTTACTATTTAGACAGAGAAAATGTTTATTGTTATTTTCCATATTCAGTATTGACAATAGATAACTTCCAATCATTGCCATATTATTTTGGCTTTTGGGACTCTAAGAATATGTTGTATGTGTGATAAGTAGGATTTAATAAAGTGCATGATAGATACACTCTAAAAAAAAAACCAAGGTTAATATAAAACCAAAAGGTGCTGCATATTGGTATAGATCCAGTGGGCTCTATATCAAATGACATGATTGGGCTCAAAATAGATATAACAGATATCTAATATATATAAGATATATAATAGATATAACCCCTATTTCTAGATATTATTAACCCATTTCTGTGAAGTGTGGTGCAGAGGTTTTAGACTCTTTTCTTTGAATCTTATAGGTGCATAATATTTCAGAGATTTTCAGCATCTTTGTTTTCTGGCTCATGTACTGCAGCAAACACAGAACATTCTAATGTATTTTAGCACATTAGTATTCTCACATTAAAAATTAAGAAATTTTAAAAACCTGTTATTCATGTGTCCTAGGGCGTTCATGGTCATTGCTGAAAAGAAGCCCAAAGGGTTGAACTACACTGCTTTGGACAAAAAGAGGCTCATGCTGTTCAAGCAAGAGCTGGTATGTGTGTTCTTTTCCTATAAGCATTGATGCAATGATGATTACTGAAAGCACACCGGTTGTTTTTTCTTTTCTATTTTATTTTCTATTTGATTGCACCATATGGGAATGCTTTGTAATTCATATGAATATAGTATCCACGAGGATTTATTTTAATAAATCCCACTGTGCTTAATAAAGAGTTATCAGATACGCTAAAATGAACCAGAAGATGTTGTTTTTAAATACCAATAAGACATTATAATAATGAGATTTTTTTTCTCGTCCATGCATCTTAAAATGGAATGATGCTGAGTTCAGTGGAAAAGCACCAAATTTACACTGCTGTCAGGCATTTAACTACTGTGGTGGTGCTGAACTTCAAGACCAGTAAAGTCTGGCCTTTCATATTCCCGGACCTAGTAATCTCCTCCAGAGAACCAGTGAGAAGAAACCAAACTGGGTGGAGGTCATCTGAATATTTATTAGCATTTTTTACTGTTTGTAGCACAAAAGGTTTTGCCTTCTGTTAGGATCAAGGCCCAGTAATTTCAGATGGCAATCACATGGGTTTTGGTACATCCATACATGCAGTATACACACAAATACTAAATGGGGGACATTCAATTTTTATGTTGTCCAGCTCCAAAGTTGATCAGTTCCTGTTGTGACAAAGAAACATTGAACAAAGTGTCTCCATCTTCTCTTTTCAACTTGAATCAAAGACTGTTTCTCTTCCAGTTCAAACTACTTGATAACAAATGAAAAGTATATCTTGTCTTTCCTGACTGCAGGAAGCAATGTCCAGTGATGCCAAGGGAATCGTTCAGCAGCAGAAAAAGAAGATGCCACTGGATGAAATGATTCGTGAGACTCAGAGCTTTATAGATAAAATTCGATTCTTGGTTGATGAGGTAATTCACACAGAATTCAGAAACATTTAAAATCCAGGACTTGGCTTTGATTTTCATAATCCCACGTGAATAATAACTTCTGGCTTGGTTATCCAAGGAGTTCTCATTCAGATATCTGGGCCCAATTCTCTTTTGCATTAAATGAAGCTGTTATCAAACCAGGGTAGGAAGCCAGGGTAGTTGGGCTGTGTGGTATAGAGAGGATGCACTGCAGATATACATTTTCTTTTAAATAAGGTCATCCTGTACCTGGTGGCTTGGAGAAGCCAACTGTCTGATCTGAAGCCATGTTTCCACGGACACAGTGTTTTGGACTGATATGAGCTCGGGGTGTCTGTATTATTTAGCCTGAAAATAACAGAAGAATTGGTCTATTTGGTCAGGCCAAAATCCAGCCACTGGAGAGTTATGCCTCTGAGAGCTGCCTGTGCCAGCAAACCAAACAGGTCCATGGCTATTTCCTGGCTCAGAGACCAAGTGGCACAGTGGCATCGTTTGCACCCAACAGACAAATTCTCTTACTTCCTAAAACAGAGTGGCCCTGCTTACAATTCCTTCAGGGAACAGCCCCTTGGCTGGTCTTTTTTTCAAACCACACTGAAGTTTTCCTTGGGGAAACATTATCTGGGACAGGGCAAGGTAGTCTCACTGAGCATCGTCAGAAGCAGAAAAGGTGATTGTATGCCAGTGTTTGAGTTTGGTCCTGGTCCTTTTTGGTTTGCTGGTATAGATGAAGTTGATGGTATTTCCATGGTAGTTACTTATGAGGTCTGTGGTTCAGTTATTTCCTGGGACAGAGTCATTCTCAGATCCTTAATTTTAGTTTCTCCTGAAATGATTTACAAAGTGGGTGCTCCTTAATCACTCTGCAAAGCTCTTTACCTTCAGCTGTAATTAGAAATGGAGGTGTGGACTGCAAAGCATGAAGTGACAACCTCCTTTAGTTCAGGTGCACATCTGCCACTCCACAGGAACCATGAGGGCGTCAGCTCTTAGTAAGAGTGTTTCAACAAAAATATAATGGTGTTGGCTCATAGAAAGAGCTCAGTTTTAGTTCAATATTCCTCATTTAACAGCCGCAGAACACAGTGCCTGATGTGTTCATCTGGATGATCAGCAACAACAAAAGAGTTGCATATGCAAGAGTCCCGGCAAAAAACATACTCTACTCCCCAGCGAAAGAGCAGAGAGGCAAGGACTGTGGGAAGATTAAAACTCATTTCCTGAAAGTAAGTCTTTGGCACTCTGCAAACACAAGTAATGCCTGGACAGCATTTGGTATTCAAATTTCTTCCAGGGATTATATTTTACAGATTCATTTTTGCAATGTAAAAACATGTACAAATCTGTATCTGCCATTTATTAATATTTGCTTCTTATATTTATGCTTGTCATTCTTTCAGCACTCTATCATTGCCAGGCTTTTGATGTACTAGTAATCAATTCCCTTACTACTTGTTATGGCAAGTATAGAACATTGTTTATCGATGGCTGTATACATAAACAAATTGAGAAAGTTCAGCCTCCAAGCTGACAAAAATGTCAGAATGCAGCACATGAAAGTCTGGGAGGAGACTGGTGAGAGATCAGCACTCAGCAACTCAGCGAGGAAACATAGGTATTCAGGGGTAATACAGGAATTATTTGTACTTTCTATTTAAAACATGCCTAAGTTTGTGCAATATATGTCCAAAATACTGTTATAGGATTATTCATGTTGAAGGAAAGCCCTAGTGAGTATACTCCTACAAAGGCAGGGTGACTGGTAGTACCTACAGTGGAATATTGTGCAATGTAATAGTTATTGTGGCCATCAGGAAAAACCAAAATGCTCCAGAAAACAGTAACTTCATATAGTGATTTTTTAGTGGTTTTTCATCTTGGACTTCTGGGAATACTCCCACAAAGCACAGCTAAAGAGCAGATAAAAACATCTAAGATCCTGAGATACTTGCCATAGGTACTTGCTAAGCAAAGTGCTATTTGCCTGCATGAAATAAAATATTCTGCAGTTAACTATACAGCCCCTTCAGTATCAAGAATTACCTTAGGAACAGACAATTCTAAACTCTGAACTTAGCAGATCTAGATGAAGTGAGAAGGAAGAAAAAGAAAATAATAGGTCAAGACTAGTAACATTTAACAGTGGAAATGTTTTCTGACCTGCCCAATGGAGTAATATTTTTAGTAATACATGAGACTAACTACTGGAGACCAGCAAAACTTCATGAAATGGAAAGTGGGCTGAAGTCTGGGCAAAGTAAGGCATAAGATAGCACTCATATGTGTGCAGCTGTCAGGCAGCCTGCACAAACCTCTGCCTATTAGGCAGTATGCAGTTTACATAGACTGTTAGTTGAGCAAACTACTAATTCCTTCCCTAAGAATCACAGAAGTTTCTTGTGCTAAATGAGTCTCAGTGCCACACACTGTGGAGAAATGCCATTTATCAGTATATCAGTTCAGAGAATGCTTCTTTATTTTACTCTGGCTTGGTAAGACAGCATCCAGCCCTCTCTCTTGAGCTTGTTGGTGACGTTGGATTTTTTCTTCAGCTCCCAGGGAAGCGCCCACTGGGCTGGACTGTGCAGGCAAAGGTGGACATCTACCTGTGGCTTGGACCTACCAGCTATGCCCACAGTGCCATGGAGAATTTGCCTGTAGGATATGAGATTGAATCACCATCTAACACCAACTCAGGGCACAGTGTGGTACCCTCACCTGCTTGCCTGATGTATAAAAGTAAGGCACTCTTTCTTCTCCATATCAACGATTAAGAGAAATGACCTCAAAAGCTCTAGTTCAGAGTGTGGCACAATCCCTGTATAAAGTAACTGTTCTAAGATGATAGTGGCTTCGCTTCTTCTCATCAGAAAGGGCTGGCTTCATTGGCAAGTCATCAGTTCTGCCACTGACACTTGGTAGATGTTAGGGAAAGAAAGAACTTGTTCGCTTGCATTTTCTGTTCCCTGTCCCATGGATCTGTCTCCCTGTAGAGGAAGCATTCCTCAGTTCTCCTGGTGAGGCATAGAACACCCAGTAGATACAAGAGTGATGGGAGATAAAAACTGGCACTTAATAGCCTTGCAGTAGAGACCTACATAATTGATTTTAGATGAATTCAGATGTCTTGCACAACTTCTGAGTGTCTCAGGTGTTTCTTTAGTGAGACAGCACCAGCAACAGTTCCCTTTGTCAGATCCTGGTTGGCCAGCTGCTGCTGAACCTTCTCCTCTTACCCGTGTGCTGCACTGTTTCCATGGATCTGATGTTACTGTTTTCTCTGTCGTGATGCAGCCCCGCACATCTTCCAGCTGAGAGCCCACATGTACCAGGCGAGGGGGCTGATTGCCGCTGACAGCACTGGACTTTCTGATCCTTTTGCAAAAGTTACTTTCACATCGCGCTGCCAGACCACAAAGGTAAGTTCCAAAGTTTCTTTTGGTGACTGAAAACTCCTCTTTTTTTTTTTTTTTACAATTAAGCTATGAAAAGGGAAAACCTTGGTTTTGCAAGGAGGTACCTACTAGAAAAAGTTAGATGCCTGCTGTTAAAGAGCAGATCCTAAGAGTCCACTGCAAACAAGGCAAAAGTTTATGGATTACCCACTACTCTAGTAAGAGGTGCAGCAGTACTAGTTTATTTTAGCTCAGATATGAGATTCTCTGGGACTACTGGGACTTAGTAGCAAGTGTACCTTTCTTCGTGTCTTTTTCTATGCGTTTTAAATTTGGACTGTTTTCATTGCTAGGTATAAAGGTGGGTATAAAGATGAACCCTCATGCCTGTCTTTTCCTCTAGCCTGTTGAGCAGAGTTCAGTCATTGAGCAGAGTTAAGACCTTTCTATGCCTTCTGTAGCTGTGTGAGCCAGCATGGCCCTTTGTCATGGAATGTGCCAAAGCACACTGGTGGCTTTAGAGCGCTAAGATGGAAATGAGCTGAAAACAGAGAGGTGGGAGACTTAAAGTTTGCTAAAGTATGCCTGTAGGGAACGGTCTCCCATCTCCCTCAGGAAGCTCCAGGGATCAAATGGTCTCCTGTGAGGCCTCTAGAGAGAAGTGGAAACTTCTACAGAGTTTCAGCAAGAAGGCTTGAAGTACAGCCTGGGCAAATGAGAAGGAGGACAGTCCCTCACAGGACATGAAGACTGACTTTCAAAGGTCCTGAGCCCTTTACAACTACCCTGGAGTTAAAACTGGGCAGGAATTCTGACAATCATGCCACAAATTTGCTGAGCCAAATGTGGTCTGGCTTCACACCAAATGTGGTCTTGCTTCAGAAAAAGTATTTAACCCTCCCATCCAGCCCCTCACCCCAAAACTTTGCAGAAGACTGTTTGAATTTAATTAATTCTAAAAATCCCCTGACAATTTATCCTGTTACAAAGCAAGTTCCATTGCATGTGCCAAAGGGAGCAAGAAATAAAAACTTTTCTCTAAATTTTAAATGGCTGCTTCTGCTACTTTTGCCTCAGGGTTAATAATTGATTTTTTCCTGTAATGTGATTTTAACTTCTAATAGAAGATGGTGAATGAATCCAATTAAATTAGTGTCTAGATGGACCAGATTCTGGAAAATAGAATTTGGCCCAGGAAAAATAGGGGTTTATAGGCACAGAAGTGTTAAGTTTATTCACTGCCTGAATAAAATATTGCAGCTGATAACTTGCATGTTTTCATAAGAGTGTCAGCCAAGTGCCAATGAACAGTAGTAAAGAGCCTTATTTCCATTCAAAAGAATGATAGCAGATTATGAGTCATTTTGCAGTTGGCACATTTTTCTTCTTTAAATGTTGTTTTGTTAGATATATTTTCTGCCTAGACAGTTAAAACATTGTCTATAAGCATCCACCTAATTCAAATTACAACTAATTAAAACCTTTTGATTTATTATGAGTCATTCATGAAAATATCGCCTTTCTTTTTCATAAAGTGTCAAGTGTCATTGCACAGAACTAAAAATAAGATTTAAAAATGTGCCCCGGAGAAGTGAAAACTGGCCTCAGTTATGGCAAAGGCTTTATTTTAATAGCACTTGGCATGTGCCTGTTTTCCTAAACCAACAGCTTTCCTCTAGCTTTAATACTAAAGTTTGTCTACACAGACTGGTTGTCATGTATTGATATGCTTGTCAGGGATTTGTGAGGCATACAGGGAAATGGAGAAATTGGAGATACCAGCCTTGAAATGAAAGAGTCATATTCTTCCAACTGGGAGGAGCTGCTGAAAAATGTGGCGTCTCAGACATGGCATTGTTCAGGCTGTGGGAAGGGATGTCACCAGCAGATAAGCATGTCCTGTTGAAGGACACTCAACCAAACACCTCATAAAACATTTCCTCTCTTCCAATAGATCATTTCTCAGACATTATCTCCCACCTGGAACCAGACACTGCTTTTCAACAGCGTTGTGCTTCATGGTGACAAAGAGGAGATCGCCGAGTTCCCACCGGAGGTCGTCATCGAGCTGTACGATGACGACGCAGTGGTAAACTCAAAGTTCTTCTCACTAAGAAACCTGGGCTCTTACATGCTACTGCAAGCCTGAAAGCAAACCTGAGTCACTGAATAGGCTTTAAATGGATCATCTTGCTGAATAGAGCTCAGTGTTACTGTGGTTTGCAGTTTAATATCTGAGAACAGCCCTGAGGTTCACTACATGTCCTTGCAAAGATGTGGCCTTGTATTTTCCCTAAGTGAATCTTGCTCCCAAAGACCAGCTTACAGAAATCAGAAGCACCTTGCCCCCAGGTCCCTTGAACACAACTGTAAATATTGTATCTAAGTCTGGGTCAAGACCATGCAGACTCTAACACAGTCTCACTGACTGAATATAGAGCTGAGAAATTTTGGATACTCTGAAGAGCTAATAAGTACACAGCTCTTCCTTTTCATAGCTGCCTTGCATCTTACCTTGGCCTTTCCTTCAGAAGAAGGGTTTTTTTCATAAATACTAAGCTCTGCATCATCTTGGCTCCTATGACTGTTGTGAACTCCAAATACATGTTACCCCTGTACTCTCCTTTATTTAGGGTAAGGCAGAATATATTGGGTCTACAGTGGCTGCCCCTGTGGTGAGACTTGCTCATCAGAACTATGAACCACCAAAACTTTGTTACCACCCAGTGCACTGTGGAAGTCTTTCAGGAGGAGACCTTCTTGCTGCATTTGAGCTTCTGGAGGTAAAGTTGGCTTTCTTGACAATTGCACTTTTATACCCCGGGGCTCACAAAAGCTGCCTTGGCATCAAGGGCCGTGACCATCTCGAATTAATAGGACCTGCAGCTGGAGCCATTGGGCCTCGTAGTCCCCATGCGACCCCTGTCACCCCCTCCAGCTTGTCAGGGGCCACTGTCCACACACACACCACTGCCAGCCCTTCACACGCTGTAAGCCTCCTTTGCCTGTCACGTGCCCTGCCCGAAACTCTGCTCTGGCCTGAGAAACTGTGAAAATCCCACTGCCATTGCAATGACTTCCTGTTTGGAGTAGCACATGGCCCTGACCACCAGCTTTGAAGCTCCCAATACTGCTTTCACTCAGTAAAATGAAATGGTGAATAATAATGATTGGATTAGGGAGGTCAAGTTTTCAGATGCCCCTACTATATTAAAAGAAACATTACATGGTTTCCAGCTGCAAGACAAAAGGAAAATTCAGTCCTGGTAGATGCAGGACTGGGGTGTATCATGCCAGGATTTCAGGCAATTCCACTGAAATTTGCAGAGCCACCAGTTAAAGGTAACTTCCATCTGCTGAAAACCTACAGCGGTTTATTCTGAAATCTGAAATGGGAAAAATGTGGAATGCCACAACGTTTTACAGATAAATCAGGCTTTTAATCATGATAGCTATTTATGTTTTTGGTGAAAGCCTGAAATATAACACCATGTAGAATATTTCCTCATTATGGTGGTGTCACAGGAGAGAGTGAGAGCTTCAGACAAAGTTCACTAGAGAAGCCCTACTGTTGAGTCACAAGGTGCAGGAAGGACCCCTTTGCTTTCTAAACTCCTTCTCTGAGAGGAGCCTGAGTGGCCGGGTCCTGTCTTAGTCTCAGATTGTCAGTGGTTTAAATCTAAGGAATTACAGAGGTGTGACTGAGCCTTTCTGTGATTTCACTTTTCGGTGAAGAGAAGAGTTACATATTATATTTTATCTTTCTATCTTTCCGGATAAAACAGCAATTATTTAAGTTTAATATACTCCTAAGAATTCTCTAGAAAGTTGACAACTTCATTTCATGAAAGGAAATGAAATATTGCTGTTTCGATGAGTACCCATTTGTCAAGGTTTGGTTCATTTCTCTGTACTTCATGTCATCCCATTCCATTTTACTGTTTCCACTTAGTTTCAGAATTTTCTCTTTATTTTTTTCAAGCGTTTCATTTCATCAATTTCTTCTCCTCTCTCTTCATTTCACTTTGTTCCCCCATTTCAAGATTTCAGTGAGTATGATTTTGGCAACTTTAGGTTCTTTTCAGTGCACCTCATTTCATCCCAATCCATTTTGTTGTATTCTCTCCTTTTCCAAATTTCCTTTTTTTTTTCCCCCAATTCCATTTTATTTTATCCTATCTCCTTTCCAGAGGGTTTGCTACGCTTTGTTCTCTGATTTCAAGATTTCATTTCATGAAATGAAACTCCCAGGCCTCAAAGCACTCAGAGAGCTGATATACTGTTAGCTTTTTCCAACATCAGGGGTTTCCTGATGGTGCTCTGTGTGAGGAAGGAAACAAAACTCTCTCATCATTGATTTATTCTCATTCAGAACCCATAATCTTTCTTAGCATTCTTCATAACTCTGATCTGCAGGTACTGTTTGGTTCAGCAGAAGAGTATTGTGTACCAGTGAATGCTCCTTTCTTCTTTCAAAATGAATGCTGTGTCTTGCTGAAGGGATAAAATTAATCTTACAATGAAGCATCCTGGCATTTAGGGAAAGAGTATACTAAAAAAATACAGACTAATGGATACTGAGAGTCTTGATTTTGCTCAGAATGAACTCAGGGTTTATTGATTTTTTTTAATCGAAAAAGCAAAATCCCTTTGTAACCTTCATGCAAGTATTTCATTCTACTGTCATTTGAGTACTAGATCATTTTTCGCCTCTTGTTCTGTGCAGTTATTAAATTAATTGCTTTGGATTTTTACTGATAAAATGTAGATCACATGTGCACGTGAATTATTGCTGGTAATTATGTGAATTATTGCTGGTAATTATGTGAATACTCACCTCTGCTGCAGGTGCTGTTCTAGACATTATGCTTTCCACCCATGTCTTCCTTCACCTATAAGGTACCAAGGAAGACATCCTTTCTCCCTTATGGTAATTACACTCCCACAGAACCATACAGCCTGGTTAAATGAAGCAGAAGACTTCAACTTCACAGACCCTTTGAGAGCTGTATCTCACCTGCTCCACCTCTCAGTAGTGACAAGTTAGCTTAGGAACACTGCTGCACTCCAGAAGTCGTGCTTCTTTTCCAGAAGCTGCATATACAGTACTCCTGAGGTACCGTGCTTCAAGTGAAAGCTGAGAAGAGCTCTGTCTATAGGTTGTTCCCTGCTGCCTGAGCTTCTGACAGGACTCATCATCATGTGCTGGCTTCTGCTGTTTTATGTAGGAATTTGCTTAATCAGGTCAGGCTTCAGATCTGCCCTGTATGGAATGAGAAGGTCATAAATACATGGTTAAAAATTAGGAAGGTGTTGGGAAATGAAGCCAATGAGCTTTGTCACAGAAGGTGCACCGAGCAGGCAGCAAAGCCTGGAGCACAGCAAGAGGCAGAGATGGTCACACCTCAGAGCTGCTGTGGAGTCTGCTCTCCTCCCAGCCAGCCGGAACAGGGCAGTCATGTACACCCAAATATGCTCCTGAACGTGGGGCAGGTTCATGTGCAATCACACAAAGAACAGAACTGCTGCCTGCCACAGGATTTTAGTAGCTGCACAGAGAAGACTCAGCCCTAATGCTGGAGACGTGGTTTGCAAGTTCTCAAACGGTGAGAGTGTGCAATAATGCAGGAGCACTATTCCATAGCAGCTGGAGAATATTATGTCTCTCCAGCAAATATGTGGTTTTGCTGATGTGCACTCAGCTCTTTTTAACTAGAATCACGTCTAGAATCTTCCTGTGGAAGTCTTCTAAGCAGTTTTGCTCAGGATTTTTATTAAATAGAATTACCATGCTTTCCAATTTTAGTAAATAGAATTACCATGCTTCAGTACATGCATGTCTTCAGGGCAAACTGTGTCCTACTAGGACAAAGGAGCCCTTTTTTCAAAAAGGCACACAAACCTAATCTACTGAATACTCTTTCTGCCCTATGTTTTAGCATCACAGCATGAGAGAGAGCATTTTGAGTCACATTCCTTTCACAGCACAACTGTTCTGCTCTGCAGCTTGTCTTATAAAACTGATTAAATTGGTGTGTTCTATGTGCCATTATCAACAGATATTTCTGATACTGGTTTTATTCTTCCAAAAACCAGCCTGAGTTACAACTGGTTCATTTTTCAGATTCCTGAGTCAGATCCAGACAGACTTCCCCCACTGGATCCACCAGATATTGGCCAGATTTACCCAGTCCCAGCTAACATACGGCCTGTTTTAAGCAAATACAGAGTGGAGGTGAGATACTTTGACTATTTCCCTTTCATAATCTCATCTCCTTTTATTGTCTTTTCAAACTGTAACAGTGACTGATGATTTTACAATGTTGATCAATAGGATTCACATGAAAATTGCATATAAATCCCAAAATGGATGTGGTAAGTTCAGACCAAATTGTTTCTTTGAGGCTGGGCATGCAAGGCTGTGCTTCCACTGAGGGGAACAGTGGGGCTGTGTCTCAATCCTGACCTGCTGGGAAGGGACTTTTCTTGTGGCAGAGTGTGGCTGGTGGACTCACACTCTGTGCAGCCAAGGAAGTGTCCACAGGAGATGGAGAGCTTCCCCTTGCAAACGACATCACTGGAGCTGAAGTTTGGCATCAGCTATCTCACAGGCTTTTTCTGGGTCCCATACTTCAGCCAAACAATGCCTTCTGCCTGTGTACAAATGTCTACACCTTCCCCCCCTTCTCCCTTGTACGATTTGTGCCCAAAGTAGCCTTATATTAGGAAGTTGGGAAAAGTGGCAGCTTTTCCTATCACTGCAAAGCCTGATGCTGCCCAGCCTCACTGCACTGCCACTCATTCTGCAGCCTTCACACCACCTGCTTATCAGCCCATTTCCCCACGCCAAGCCAGGGTTTCTGCAGGCTAACAGTGTTTCTCTCTGCCCACCACAGGTCCTGTTCTGGGGTGTTCGAGAGCTGAAGAAAGTCCAGCTCCTCTCGGTAGATCGGCCCCAGGTTCTCATCGAGTGCGCAGGGAAAGGAGTCAAATCCTCTGTCATACAGAGCTACAAGAAAAATCCCAATTTCACTGGCCTTGCAGACTGGTTTGAAGTGGTGTGTACAGCATGCTGCTCCTTGCCTGTCTGTTCTCTGCTTAGGCAAGGTGTTAATTACCATTATCCTTCTTTTCTTGTCAAATAATTTCCTCTGTGTCTTGATTAAATGCTAAAGGATGTCAGTTCTCGTGCAAAAGCTACTGATTTGAAAATGCTTTAAAAGACTGCTGCTACAACCATATGATAAAAGATGATGTTCTTCATGTTACGTCCCAAGTAGATAAGGAAATATGTTGCAATCAGATTTTTACTGATAGGTTGGAACTTGTGGGCAGCTGACAGAAATATATTTAAGTTTTTGTCTCCTTTCCAATTTTGCTGGGTAGTGTTCAGCTTCCTTTATTTTCTTTCCATTCTCGTAACTTTGTGTGCTACTGGCCTATTAAAGGGATTGATAATTTCTGGCTTATGAGCTCAGGACCTTTTCACATTGTCACACTCGCTTTTATGAACTGCAAAGTAATGTATCACCTGTTGGCTGGGTTATAAGAGCTGGCACTTTCAGTGGACAAGTCACCATCAGAATAAAACAGTCTGTTCAGTTTGCTCTTGAGAAAAGTACATCAAAACAATAACATGGATACTGAAGTACACTTTCTACAGTATTTTTTGCTTCTTTTGTGTATGTCCTAAGAGCTGTTTTCCTCTTGATAGTTCATCTTAAAAGACATGTAACCACCCAGGGTCCACATCTTGTTGTTGGGCAAACTGAGGCAGATAGGGCTAATAGCCTTCAACCCAGCATCAGTGGCATTAAGACTCACAACTTCCCACACTGCATTCCATACTTCTGAACACCTCTGATTCTTCCAGTTTATTCTAACAAGAGATGCTTGCATATGATAGCATGGGATTCAACTCAGCAGCACAGTCTGTACAGTCCACACTGTATTTTTAAGAACAAGGCTTTTGCCAGATTTTGCAGAAAACCAAAATCACACTGCATATGCTGGATGCATTTTACATTGTGAGTATGTTGATAGCTGAGGAGGAGAAGGGAGGGAGGGAAGGAAGAGTAGAAGCCTTATTGCTGTGCACAAGAAATATTCTATACGTGTTCTATATTCTCTAGCAATTCTCTCATGCTGCTGTCTGTCCTCTGCACTAGGAGCTGCCTGAAAATGAACTCTTGCATCCACCACTAAGCATCTGTGTGGTCGACTGGAGAGCATTTGGGAGGAGTACTCTCGTTGGAACACATACCATCAATTGCCTTAAGCAATTCCTGTGTAAAACCCCATTGGGTCCTCAAGCTGCACCTCACAGAGTAGACGTTGCAGAAATTGAGAAAGGTAAGTGTTCAATTCTGACCCCGAATAAAAAGACAAAGGACCTGCTTAGAGGCTTACACTTAGAAGTGTGCCTTATTGTGTTGAGCACAGGGTCAAACCCTTAATCACACGATTATTTGATGATCATCAAATGCTATGACGGTATTTCTGGCAAAATCTTACCTAACTTGCAAAGTTTCAATCTCAGATTCACCTGAGTCATCCCAGCCTGCTGAGCTATCCCAAGAAGAACCATTTTCAGCTGGTGACATCTATGCTGAGGTGGAGCAGGGTAAATGGACAGTGGTAGAGCTGGATCCACCCCTCAGAGCACTCCCTGCCACTGAACCAGAGCACTCTGCCTCCAAGCCAGGGAAAGAGAGGAAACAGAAGGTGGGTACAGCTGAGGCTAGCAGCTAACTTCCTCCTGCAGTCTTGCAGACTTCAGCCCTTCCTTATAAAGTGGTAATCTGCTGACCTCAGGTCTAGAGAATTTTGGTATTGATGTTGACACCCACACTATCCTGCTCACCCTCAAGAGAACTGGTTAACAATGCAGCTTTGACCCCACAGAATTTCATTACTTCCACTAATAGATTCTTAATATACTTGCAGACTAAAGTGGGAGAAGCCAATTTGTATCTGAATGTTTGCATGCCTTAAAACATCGTTATTTATTATCTGTGTAGATTTGCCTGTTACATGGGTTGCTCCTGTGGCAATGTCTCCAATGTTTAAAGTCTTGGCATAGTCAGTAGAAAATACAGAGATAGCTTTAATAATATGATGATCACGATGGAGTGTCGTGGAATAAAAGGCAGAGACAGGAATTCATATTGCATTTTATTTAACTCTGGGAGGCTGAAATTTTCTTTGTATACATCTGTTCATGCTTAACGTCACGAGTCAGGTGATTAGTTTTAATGAGTTCTAATGCTTTCACCATCATTTGGTAGGATATGAAAAAATCCATCCGACGGTCAACAAAGAGGAGAAAAAGAACAATTGCAGATGAATCAGCTGAAAATGTTATTGACTGGTGGTCAAAATACTATGCTTCTGTGTTCAAAATGCAAAAGGTGAGTCACCCAGCATGCCCAAAACTCTCATGGATGAGCCACGTTGTAAAAGTAGATTTACTGCTGAATGATTCCTTTTTGGTATCACGCTCATAATGAGGAATTTGTTGTGTTTTTCTTTTGAAAGGCAAAAGGAATTTTTTCCAGTGAAGGAAAACCTGAAGACAGTAAGTAAATTATTTGCATTTTTCTATTATTTTGCACTACTAACACTTTCTCTAGCATCATTTCTCTACTATTTTACTGGCAACAATTAATGTCTGGTAACAGAGTACTGTTGGTGTACTGGGCTCTTTCCTCTACAGCTGATCAGATGGTGGGTCAGTTAAAACTTCACAGCCAGTGTTGGGTTAACATGAATTTCCTGTCATTCAAATATCATGCACGATGATTAGTGAAGCCAAAGTCCTGAAGGATACAAGATAGAGATTATCCTGATCTTAGGCTACATTTGTGACAGGTTCAGAAAAAGAAGCTCCTCTCAATTTTGGATCCAGCTCAGGATCAGTAATGCAGGAACAGCTTCTGCTAGGAGACTTGTAGTCATGTGTGTTATTTCCATAGCTGGAAAGCTTTATCTAGCTCAGGTTCTAGGAATTTTTTTTTTTCACAAGAACCTAAAAGAATTGGCCAGAAACCGACTCTGTGTGTGTATGTATATATGTCTCCATGCATATATATTCCATGGCTCAACAGGTCCTCCCACAATCAAACTGAACTTCGGAAATTTTTATTTTTGGACAAATATGTCTGCTTGAGAAGGCTGGGAAAGTAAACAAATATTTACAGTTTACACAGAGCTGCTATTCTGAACGAAATTAATCACTTTTTCATGCCAGAGCTGACTGCACTCCCCCAGTGATGGAGGTGGTTTAAAGGTTTAAAGGGAGTGTTGAGGTTCTGAATGGAAGACATGACCTAAATATCACATGACAACATCTTGGAAATAGCAGATAATGGTGCTTCAGTGATCATCAGGGCTGCTGAGAGATGAGGAAGAGATCAGTTTCTGAGCAAAGCTCGTTTGTCCAAATGGAGGAAATATTTACATAGAAAACGTTCTGCAAAGATGTGATGTTCATTTACAGTTGTGACATCCACTCACAGGCTATTCAAGCAGTTGTGGCATATTGGTTCTGACTGATGACTTCAGACCTTGTAAATTCTCTTCTGTTCATTTTGTTACAAATTTTCACCTGTGATTTGATAAGCATTATACATACAGGGCATCTCTGACATGAAATATGTATCTCTAAATATTTAGTGCTGTCAAACACACAGGAACTACCCAAAAAATGAAAGTAAAGTGGACTCAAAATCCAGATTTCAGCCAAAGAACTGAACCGTCTCAGTGTAACTTTTGAGGGCTCACCCTCTTTTTGTTGGAAAATCCCCTCTCAGTGTTTGGAATCTGATTTTAGTCTGGTCTACCTCCTCCCATTTCTCACACTTTTAGGCTTTCACCAGGTGAGATACACCTTATTTTGTGATACCTTTAAGTAGAGAAAGACTTGAGTCATCCTGATATCTGAAGTAGCTGTCAGCCTAAATAACTGCTTTCAGTTTCGAATGAACCTTAAATTTTATGTGGAAGCTGTTAAGATCTGTTTATTTGCATTGGGGAGGAGTCAGAGAGGGAGGAAAAGGGTGGTCTGGGAGGTGGCCATCAGGGAGGGAGCCATGTGAGACACCATCACACTTGGTCCAACGAGCTCATCATGAAGACTGGTAGCCACAGAGAGCATAAATTGCCACCTCTCTGCCTGGGAGGACCAGTGGTAAAAGAGAGGATCTCTATGTCCAGCAGTAGAGGAATAAATAGAGAAAGAGCAAGGGGGACTCCAAAAATGTATTTCACATCCTTGTCAGAAGCATTTTATGTGCTTTGCTTACTAAAACACACACGATGTCATTAAATCTCTGCAGATAAGCAGACTTCTGACCACATAGCATTGATCATAGAGGATGAGCCAGACAAAAAGAAGAAGGATAAGACATTGAAAAAGATACAGAAGGAAACTCCAAACCTAGCAACACTGCAGGTAAGAGAAAAGTAAGGCTGAGGTAAGGCTGTTGTTATTCACTGACTCTCCAAAGCTTGACATCAGCAGCTGAGTTTGGCAAACCCTCCTTACATATATTTCAGACACTTTAAAATGAATAAAACACACTAAATTATAGTGATAATGCCCTTCAGCACAAGGGACACAGAGGAAACCAGGGTCTCAGAGGGTGGATGTGGCCCACTTGGTCTTAGACATGGAATTTATCCGTGTAGACAAACCCAGAGAGACTTCAGTGAAATTCAGTTTTATTGCTTGCATGTAAAATACTGTAGTTGGAAATCCCAAATTTCATGTTAGGAATATTGCAGCCTATTAAGAATGTCTTGAAAAAGAGATGGAAAGCATTGCTGTGATGGCTAGTGCATCCTCCCTGATGGGAAACAATACTCAGCTCACATTAGATTTGGCTGGGTAATGATAGAAGGAATTCAAAGAAGACTCTATGGTTTGTGCAAAATGTCTGGAGAGATGAGAGGTTTGAAAAGATTAGGACAGTTTGGATTAGATTGTGGCTGAATAAATGGGAATTTGAAACTGCTGTTTCCTTTTTTTAAGAGATGGCAGTAGCATAGGCCCTTCTATTTCATGCTTGATAAATTACTGGGGGAGAGTATTGAAAAAACATATTATTTGAAAAATTATTTGGTCTTTTGGACTATCCTAAAGCTCTGTCCCCACAGCACTTTATTATTGTCTGCTTTGCTCTCAAGTTTTGACATATTAACACGATAGAATGGGTCAGTAGAACAAAGGCACGATGCAGCGAGGAAACAGAAGCAAAGAGCAGCACATCCACGCTTTTTCACTCAAACCAGTGCTTACAAATGCTCATTTTGGCCCCTCCAGAGTCGCTTCCACCTGCTGCATTAATGTGTTATTTCAATAGTTGGGGAAGACTTTGGTTGAGGACAAAACTGGTCTGTTTTAAATGGGGAATTAACTTTTTTCTCAAGGACTTTTGCAAAACCTTGGTTTTTATTAATGTCTGCATTTTGGGTCAAAATGAATTTCTATTCATTCTCTAATAAAAAAGTTGCTATAAATATACTCACTGCACCACAAAATATAAGCATTCTTCTATTTTCAAAGATTTATGAAGGGGACTTGGAGAGTGAATTTAATAACTTTGAGGACTGGGTGAAAACTTTCCAGCTCTTAAGAGGAAAATCTAATGATGAAGTTCATGCTGACACTGAAGACAGAATAATAGGAAAATTTAAGGTAAGCTTTAATGTTGATTAAATGGGTAATAATTTAGAGACTTTCGGTTTTAATACATATTTCAGGTATGCCAGGGATGAAAAAAATATACATTGATAGTCTGTTGTAAATAGAATTAGTTTTATTCTATCTAGAGTCAAGTTTTTTCCTTTCCCATTATCTGATAGAAAAACACATCATCCAGCACCAGGTGTTCACGTCTGTTTTGAAATAAGGAATTACAAGGAGTTTGAAATTCCAGAAGGGGAAGAATAGATATGTTATGTAGTCCAGATTTCACTAATGTAACCTTGTTTCTGCACTATCAATTACAGAACCTTATATGTAATTTTGTGTAATTTAAGTGTAGGCCCTCACAGCTACAGCCTGATCCAGAGCTCCATCAGGCAATCTGAAGAGTTCAAAGCCTGAGTAATGTTATTAGGATTTCAAGCACTTTGTAGTTTAGAGGAACTGATTAAACTCATTGATATCTCATTCAGCTTGCAATGCAAATTTCTGTCCAAATGACTTGTTAGTTGCTTTCAGGCAGTATGAACTACTCAGCAACATGAGTCAATCTTGATTTATATGAGCTGCAAAAATACAGTTGGATTCCTGTCACACTGTTACGAAACTTACCCAGTGGAATTATTAATTTTCCAATATACAGTTAAGGTCGAAATACTATTTTTTAAATATTAATGATAAGAAAACTGGATTTAGAACACCTACAGGTATTAGTTTTAAATAGTCAATAGGCATGCAGGTACTCCTTGTAAACATCTAGATGTGATAGTACCACGTTGTAGAGAAAAGACATTTTAAAAGGTGATGTTTAGTGCACTGCAATTTGGGTTCCCTGTAATGGTTACCACAAAAAATAAATTGCATGAATGATGGTTTCCTTCATTCAAAGGGTTGGTTTTTTATTGCACTTGATCTGTTTTCAAGGGAGATAAAAGTCAATGTATTTCCAGGGCTCCTTCTGCATATATCCAAGTCCTGAGGATGGCAGCTTGCTGGATGGAGGGCAGCCCCGCATCCTGCAAGGGATACCCCCAAACCACTCTGTCAAAGTGCTCATCAGAGTTTATATTGTGGCAGTAAGTAGACAGATGCTTTTTTAACCTTGAAATAACATAGATGTTTCTTTTCAACTCAGTTTATTTTTAGTGTCTTTGCAGTGAAGCTTCTGAAAATTCTCATCCACGGGGTTTGTTTTTTTCTGGTCATATTTCAGACAATGTTTCATACTGTAGAAACGGGTGTTCAGAGTAGAAAATGTTATATCTATTACTCATAAGAAATCTGGTGATTTCTGCAAGACTGGAGAATCACTTTACTCGTTCAAACTAAAAGGGCTGTTTACATAACTAACATACTACAGACAACCTGTTCCAGCCACAATATGCAAATACAGCCAGTTTTAATCCGTAGAGTAGTTTCAAAATGGCACACATTTAAACAAAACCTCAGTAAGGGGGAAATAGTAGTTGTGAATTGCATACTATCAAAGTTCTACATCTTGTGAATAGATTTTGGGATCAAGAAAGGTAGAAACACAGAGGACAAGATAAGAGAGAATGGTGTGAGAGGTAAAATGGGTAGAAGGAACTGGTATTTCAGAGAAACAAGAGAGTTGCAGCTAATCCAAGACAGAAAGATGGCATGTAGAGAAACTGCGGCAACAAAATATGAAGAGATTGTTTTACTTCCTGAATGAATATAAAGATTTAGAGGTCTTTTCCAACCTTAATCATTCTGTGATTCTATAAATAATTGGTTTTCACTGTTCAAGGATCTGGAACAATATTTGTGGGTAAATCTTTCCTGAATTCTACCTGCATTTGTGCAGCCAGCTTCTTCCTCAGCCTTGCCTCTCCTGCTCAGCTTTTTCTATCTTAGTGATGCGACAACACTTCCAGCTTTGCAAACTCTCTTCTCCTCCAGATCATATTTTCCTACAAAACTACAGGCCAAATTTTACATTACATGAGGCAAGCAAAGCCCCTGAACTTCCAGAACACCCAGGACTGGGCAGAAAAACAATAGTCCTTGTGTAGGGACCATGCTGTGTTTAAGCAAACTTCTCGAGGACACAATTTTTCTTTTTAACAGGCGTTTAACCTCAGCCCAGCTGATCCAGATGGCAAGTCAGATCCCTACATTGTGCTGAGGCTGGGCAACACAGAAATTAAAGACAGGGAAAACTACATCCCCAAGCAGCTAAATCCTATATTTGGAAGGTTAGTGATGACTTATTTTTGTATTCAGTGTAATTTGTGCTTTACCACTTGCTACCACCATTGCTGTTACTAAGTGTTTGCTATATGCTGAGATCTGCCTGTTTGGATGTTCTGTAATTCTAATGGTTAACACGTTGGGAATTGGTGTCACACTGTATGATAAAAAAATATTTCATTTTCATACCTGTCAAAACATACCAAGTAATGCAATCTGTGAGAGGTTTTGCAAAATGATGTGTGAGAGGAAATGAAGCAACAAATGGTAATCATCTGTGAAAATTAATACAGTTATTAAGTTTAAAGCAAAATAAGTATCAGAACAGTAGAGCGTGATTTCACAATCTTTGTTGCTGTTTCAGGTTGAATAGAGAGGCTAAATAAATCTCATAATTCTAGGACATATGAGTTTTTTGAACTCATACAGCCTTCTGAATGGGGGAGTCAGGCAATATGTCAGTAAATATCCAGTTTGTATTATCAATGCTTTATGCTTATTTATATTTTTAATGCCAACAGCTGTGATTTCTTTTTCCAGTAAATTTCCCTATTTTTAAAAGGTTGAAAATATTTTGAATTGGGGTGGAAGAACATTAAGACAGAGAAACTATACTACTATGGGCTGAAAGACCCCTAGAACAGGGGGGAAAGGTACAAAACTCATCCTTCAGGAGACAAAGCTCAGTTTTGTCTGTGCTTTGGAGAAATCTGGAGTCAGTGTTGTGGTGATCTGGATGTCCTGTCTTTCACTAATTTGTCAAATCCCTTTTACAGTCGCTTTTATATTTTCAACTTCCCATAACATCTCAACAATAATGATTCCTGAAAAATGTACCAAGTGAAAAGGGAGTTCTTACCTTTGCTTTTTTGAGATTTGTTTAAAACTTTTGCCTGATCATTTTGTTGGGCACCCCCAAATTCCTATATTCAATATTTAACCTGCAGCTTTTGCAAGAAAACAAAAAAGATTTAGATATCCCTTTTGGGGGTTCTGAAAAATGTGTGAGAACCCTTCCATACAGCTGTATTAGCCTTACTGGATTCAGGATTGTAGGAACAATCTTAGGACTGTACACAGGGTGCTAGGGAAGCATGAGAAAGAATACAGTTTTGCACTGTGTGTTTCCAGCATGTTCAAATATTTAATTGAAGCAAAAAGCACTACCAAAAAAGCCCACTGAGTATTAGAAGAAACAGCACTCAAACACTGTTTGCATGGCATTAATTAGCCTAGTCTTTTAGGCTTCAACATTTATTTGACTTCATGTAGGTCTCAATTTTTCCTGTAGATCATTTGAAATCCAAGCTACATTCCCCAAGGATTCGTTGCTCACAGTCTTGATCTATGACCATGACTTCATTGGGACAGACGATCTTATTGGAGAGACTAAAATTGATTTGGAAAATCGTTTCTACAGCAGACATCGAGCTACCTGTGGGTTACAGAGTCAATATGAAATGTAAGTACTTCTTCAGGCAGCAACGGAGCTCACAGTGAGTGACTTGACTTGAAGGAGAAATTACAGATGTGTTCCAGATATTAAGCTTTCTCCAGCACAAAAGTGTCACAGGGAGTATTTTAATTAAAATTCACCAAAGAGCTTAGTGGTGGATTTGCGTGGCTGCCAGCCTCAGTGGGAAGTGGATATTTTTAAATTAACAGCACTGTTTGTTCAAGAAGTATTTTAGATAGTAAACAGCTGATGTTTACTACATACCTGCTTGATAAACTGCCTTTGGACAGGCATAAAGGGCAAATGGGAAACATCTCTCAGAGAAATTATGCCAGGGCTCTACTTTGCTCTCTGTTATTCAGCTGCAGCTGGAGTGATTGCAGCAAGGCTGGTGGGACTGGTGTGGCACTGGAGGGAGCAGGAGCAGAGGCTGGGGTGGGTCGTGGGGCAGTGAGGCTGAGCTCCTGGTCCCTGCCAGACACCTGCATTCTCAAGGACGTTGCTCGTAAAAATTAATTAATGCAGGGAAAGTCAATCTAAAATAACTCTGCTGCGCTGGGGTGGGGCACTAACCTGAGAGATGTGTGTTTGGGGTTCTTCTATAATTGCTTCTCATTTTATCTACAAACCAAGGGTGTTCAACATCAAAAAGCAATCCAGGAACACAGACCAAACCCCAAAGCTTCCCCTGCCAGCTCAATCTCCAGTGTGAGATATTTCTTCATGTGCTTATTACAGATCCCAGATAACCTGAGCTTGTCCTTGCATCTGGGAGCTGCAGAATAATTCTCCTTGAATGGAGGCAGCACATGTAAACCCAAATCTTTTAGGTACAACAGGGAACAAGCTCCGTTCCTTTTCCTCATGGGAAGCATGCCCATGCTATCACTTTATCTAAGCTGTAGGCAAGACTGCCTCAGCTTCTCCTGTGTTTTAAGAGAAAGGAGTGGTTGATCTCCAGGACCTGAGCAGACAGAGGCAATGTCTCAAGTAAGAAGCAGTGCTGGACAAAGGAAAAGTTTGACTGAGCAGATATCAGGACCACTGACCACAAAGCGAATCTCTGCATGGAAATTCCTGATCTGTCAGTGCACTCTTCTGAAGGAAACCTCACCCATTTTGCTTCACTCTGTTCCCTCCTTGCAGAGAAGGGTACAATGCATGGAGAGATGCAACCAAGCCAAGCGAGATCCTCACTAGGCTGTGTAAGGACTACAGAATAAGTGGACCCTTCATGAGGCCAGGGGAGATACAAGTAGGAACAAAAATCTTCAAGGGACAGACAGTCTTCACAGAAGATGAGAACGGTAACCAAGTAGTTCAGCATCCTTCCTTTGCATTGTAGAAGTACCAGGATACTGTCAAGATGTAGCTGGAGCCCTGTTGTGCTGTGAATTCTGAAGTCAGGTTACTGGCGCCTGTGTCTGCTCTTAAACACTCATATAACTCTGGCAATGAAGGCTGTGTCTGTATTAGCTTTTGCTGTAGCTTAACTGCAGACAATCTGTAGAGTGAAACAATTGTTGCTGATGACTTGACATCCCCATGGTGGCTCTTGGGGAATACCTTGGCCTAGCTCCTACCTGATCCCAAGGAAGAGATGTCCAGGATTGGTTGGAGTGCAGGGGACCCTCCTGGAACATATCTTCTGGCTTAGTGCTGGTCGGAAAGGAGTCCAGCTTGCGTGCTCCGAAATCCTTCCCCACAGCATATCAAAGCATGGGAAGTCAGGGAGAGTCTTCAAAAAAATGTATTCTCTGTCTAAATTAAAAGACTAGAAATAGACAGACCCAAGAGTGAGAAGAAGAGAGAAGGGAAATACTATTTTGAAGGGAGTAACTCGAGGTTAGGCAAACCTCTGACCACAGTTAGATTCCAGGCCACTTACCTGCCAGTCTTACCTTACCTACTTCTCTTTCCTCTCTGTTGTTTTTTTCTCCTCTTGGTTAGTGCCACTCTGACTGCTCCTCTGAAGCACTGACATAGCACTCTGTAAATTCAGGCGTCTCTGGGGTCTATGAATCCAGATGGCAGGACAGAATTTACTGTCACACCTCCCAGGTTAACAAGAGATCAAAGCAATCGGGACCTTGAGTGTCCATATCACATTGGGGTGGAGTGGGACAGAGTCATCAGCGAAAGGTGCCCCTGTCCATGACAGGGCGGATGGACAAGATTGTCTTTGAACATTCCTTCCAACCCAAGCCATTCTATGACTCATTTTTATACTTAAAATAAGGAAAAGAGATGTGAGGATGGTGCCCCTCAAGGGGAGAGAAAGGTGCTGGTCTTGGAGACAGTAGTGGACACTGTGTCAGTATAAGAAAACCTCCACTCCCTTATCTGTGTTGATTTGTCTTTGACCACATTCTTCTTGGCAACTACAAAATATAGCTCACACCTTGAGTAGAAGGCTGCCAAGGAAGCACTGTTGAAGGGAGAAGAGTTGATCCATTTTTGGTTTCTTGGCCTAAAAGAGACTTTTCACTCCAGTATTGCTGTTTGTTTTCCTCACTAGCAGATGGCTGAGTGTGACTACCAGCAACAGGATGTCTCAGTCAAAATTCTGGTTCACTAAAATGAGCTTCAGACAAACCAATGTCAGATAAGATGATGGAAATCAGAAGCAAGGAGATATAGAACCAGATGGCAAAGACCAAAATACTTACGTACACAAGTTTTTCAATATTGTACAGGAGTGGTTTATAGCATACAGTCTTTACACAATTTCTATCCAGACTGCTCTTCTGACAAGAATATCTGGGTCCTTATTTCTGGATGGATTTCTGTGGTGGCCATCATTTGTATCTGTAAAACTAACAAAGACCACAGATTTGAGCTCTGGAAGCATACTGAAAGGGGAAAGCAGTACCATTTCCACTCTACACATGGAGAAAATTATACTTACCCATCCAGCTTTAACTTGCAAGGGAAAGAATAATTTAACTTTGCTCTAGGAACAAAGAAGTTAGGATAGGATAGGATAGGATAGGATAGGATAGGATAGGATAGGATAGGCCAGGCCAGGCCAGGCCAGGCCAGGCCAGGCCAGGCCAGGCAGAACAGACCTACAACAATCATCTAGTCCAACTGCCTGTCCATTACTCCCAGGTAGTCTAGGACTACCTGTAGCCAGTGGGAAGAAATATGCATCTTCAGAGGTAAAAAAACCCCCAAACTTTAGAAAGGTGTCTTTGATAGGATACAGGATATTGTAGGATAATCGGTGTCATTGTTAACTGAGGCTGCCTGACTGAATAGCAGCTAGAGACCTTGCTTTTAGCTGGCTAAAATTAGATGCTGGTGCACAAGAGGGAACCAAGATTCAAAACCACAGGATCATCCTTCCTCAATCTCTGAGCCGTTAGGGAGGGCTTAATGCCTACTGTTTAAATTCCAAATGAGTCTTTTGCCAACTATCAGTAATTCAGACATAGCAACATGCGTAGGAAAAGTGATAACAATTTGTTGACACATACAAATCTCAACCTTCTTCTCATTTAAGGACTTCTAATCTAGAAGATATCACTTGTCAAAAGTCTAGGCTCCTTTTGTGTGGAGCCCATACAAAAAGGGAGGAAAAAGAAGCTCAAGAGCTCAAAGGGCTTTCTCTGCTTTCTAACATCCACCCTGCTTTCAGTATTAGCACTGGTCCTTCCTTGAGGTGCCATTCTCTGGGATTCTCTGGGTCTCCCTTCCAGTGGCCAAGGTGAGATGGTCAGGAGGTGAAATGTTCTTGCCCATGGACTTCAGCTCTCTTCCTTTGAGGTGTAATTCAATTCTCCAAGGTGGTCTTTGCTGTTGCCATCACAAAGCAAAAGGAGGCACAGTTAACTCCTAGTGCCTATTTACTGTCAGCTTTGTCAAATTCAAATCTCTTTGTCTTTCACAAGCTTTAAAAATTTGCAATTTTCTGTCAAAAGGATAGTTGACGTGTTTCTTCCATCTTCCTGTTAAAAACTGCTGCTGTAGTAGTGGAATGATTTGCTGTGTTTTACAGGAAAAGTGCTGCCTAGTGCTAATTTTCTAGTTAACCCAGTGGGTCCCCTTATTTATGCGAATTAGAAGCATTTCAAGGCCCTTCTTTATTTAGCTGGAATACAGAAAGCCTTCCTCTTAACTCAAGCAAATTTTTAATGAGTACCTCTAATAACTAATGAAAGATATTACCTAGGGATTCAATATTATAATTCAGCTCTCATTGTTCTTTTTGTTTTACTCTTTCCTATAGAGGAGCCAGTTGAATCATATGAACATCTCTCCTTAAAGGTTTTACGTGCTTGGGAAGAAATCCCTGGAGCTGGCTACAAACTGGTCCCAGAGCACATTGAGACTCGGCCTCTCTATCATAAGGATAAGCCAGGCATGGAACAGGTAGAGCAGCTCAGAGCTGGTGGTGATGGTAGACCCAGGAGCAGTTTTCATTTCCTCCAGTTATTGTGGTTTCTATTTCTAGCTGCAAACTTACAGCATCAGCACCCCAGTGTTGCACCAAACACGAGACTTTGTACAGTATCAACCTGGAAATTGCCACCCATGTGTGTATACAGCCAACTACCCAAACACACAGTAATCACACAAGGTGTAACTCCAAATTTTCATTCTTTTAAATGCTTTACTTTATTGAGTTAACAAAACCTCTTCTTATATCTAGACCTTGGTTCTCTTTTTTATTCTGTTCATCACATGCTATTTTTGCATGGATTTTACGTCAAAGCTGACAATGTCTGAGCTCCATTTCAACTTCACCAAATACCTGAAAGATTGAAAGAATATGTGCATGAAAAAGATATTGTATAGAAAGTTCCTAGATTAAATAATAGTTACAGGATATTGAGCTGGTTGGTGCTTGTAGAAGAAGTGATTTTGGATGTCAGAAATACATTTAAAGCCGTTTAAAGCCTCTGTAAAATAGGGTTACAGGGATGTTTATCTCTTTGTTTTCAAGGGTCGTGTACAGATGTGGGTTGACATGTTTCCTAGTGACCTGCCTCTGCCAGGACCCCCCGTGGACATTTCACCAAGAAAACCCAAAGGGTAATACTCTGTGCTTTCCTCCCACCACAGTGGCAGTAGCTCTTCAAAGACTGAGTCTTTCCTAAGTGTCTGGAAATAAATAGAAGATGAACTACTAAAACAAACCTCTCCAGTCCTGAGAAAAGTTTCCTTAGGTTCACATGGCTTCAAGTCAAAGAGGAGCACCTAGTTTGGTTTCCTGCATTAAACAACTCAAGGAACTGTTGGTGATTTTTTCAGCAAGAGCTATCACACACCTCTTACAAAGACGTCCTTTTTTATCCTTTATCCCAATAAAGAGATTTCAGGTGGCTAGAGGCAAGTAATTCTGATGTTATCATCTACTTTTTGAGCTGCTAGAAGTAATTATGGCTTCACTAGTTCTTTCCCTGAGATAACTTACTTGACCCTGGTTGAGCTCTTTAATCTGCTGCAATAGTATTACACGTATTGGATTTCCAACAATTTGTTCAAGGCTAAGATCAAGAAACACATAAAGCAGCAACAGACAGAAGAGCTCTGTGGGGAATAGCCTTCCCTCATTTCCTCATGCTTCTTTACATGCAATACTACACATAGTTCTTCAAGCTAATTGAATATTGTAAAGAAAACACAAAAACGAGAGACAGAATTCTCAGTCCATCCTATATTTTCGCAAGGCCTTTCCTGAGGATTTCACGTCTGAAACATCATCAGGTACTATTCTTATATTATTTGATTTAACAAACAAACAAACAAGAATCCACGTAGTAATTACTTCATTCAGACCAGAATTTCCTATAAAACTCCTTAACAAAGATTTAAAACTAATCATGCCCATAAAACCAAATTGTTGCTGCTATTTTTGTAGTCTACCAAAGCAGGGGAAAATACTGTGAAACATTAATTATGAGGAAAAAACCCAGTACGTGTCAACATAAGTTACACATCTTGCTGACAAATGCATATTTGCTGCAGCAAAACAGGCTCCAGCCTCTATAACACTTCAAACACTTTGTGAAAACATCTCTTATTGACGATCTTTGATTGAACAAGACTCATGTGGGGCATTGCAGATTCAAGTTTCTTTTGGCTATTGCAGAGGCTTGGTTTTCATGGAGCTCCTTAAGAGCCTCATGATGTAAAGTATTTGGTAACTTCTGAAGCAAGTTGTTCCACACCCTGAGACTGAGGCTATTTCCAAGACAAAATATGTTCTATCAGGGAAATTGTATGTTGGTGTTAGCAAACATAGTTTGTTTGTCTTTTTAATGTATTTTTCAGTTCATACAATGACTCAAGGAATACCTAAATTTTTCAGTATTAAATTTTTATGCCACCTGCAATATCTGTATTTCAGGTCAAGTTTTGAGAGCTTTGGATGGCCAACATAAATGTGTGCATATAGGGAGTGGAAGGGATGGAGAAACTTTAATTCCTTTTACTGTTGTTTCTAAAGATGATTGTACCTGCTTAAGTGCAAATAAGAAGCAGTCCTTCTCTTCCCTTTTAATGCCCTAGATTGCACAAAATGCAATGTTTTTAGGCATTTCTTCTAAAAAGCACCTCTCAGGGAGCTCTATTCTTTATTAGCAAGCTGATCACTGTTTTGGAGACTGCTCTGACGAAGTTTTTCAGATCAACTTTGCCTTGTTCCACTGCAGTACTTTTGCGAAAAGAGTTGAAAATGAACAGGCATATAAATAGCAAGGAATTTTTTTCCAGCCCTCCAAAGCTGACAGTGACTGTGTTGTTGTCAATAATACGCCATGAGCTGAGGGGACACTTGCCGCGGTGTGGTCACTCGCCCCAACAGGGCACCTCGTTAGAGGGGTCCGCAACAAACAACCCCGGGCTGGCTGGAAGCTGCGCGACGGTACCTTGCAGGCGCGGAGTCCTAACCGTGGTCGCACCCAGGGCACGATGAGGACTCGATGGCAAAGGCGCGGGGAGGCAGGAAGAATAGGAGGGACTCTTTGTGCAGGTGAAAGCAGGGAGGGTTTATTGAGAGGCGAAGGGACAGAGGGACGGGGGCACAAAGAGCCCAGACAAAGGGCTACACTGAGTAATAAAGGGACACAAAAAGGGGGTGGATACAAGCATGGTCCAACGAAATGCCAAGGAAGACATAAATGGCATATACAAACAACCAATCCGGGGGTTAAAGGGAGGGGACTGGATACAACGACCAATCAACTTTTAGGGAACGAGGAAGGTTCTGGGGAGGATTAACATATTCATAAGGCGGGCGGGGGAAGTTAGGGGATTTCCAGAAATATCTGCATAAGGGAGAGCGGGAAAAACATGAAGGATTGTGGGACAGGGGACGTAATTAAACATTCAATACTTAACTTACAACCATAACTACATACTTAAACAAACTTGTTTCTAATAACGGGGGGGGAAGGTTGCATCTCCCTACTAGGGAGGGAGGCAAGTCTCCCTAACCGTAAATGTGGCGCTGTGGCCAGGTCCACCCAATTGAGATGTTTGATCAGATTGCGGCCTTGTGCCTCTGGGGTCAGACGGTTGACCACCGCCACAGGGAATCAACTCCCCCACTCTACCACTAGACTCTTGTAAACAGAACAGGCCTAAGACTGATGCACAAATACAATATTTCTCACTTTATAAAAGCATGATTTGATAGTGGTTTGTATTAGTGCCGGACCAGAGCTTTACATACAGGCCTATTTTCTTTTTCAGATATGAACTGAGGGTAATAATCTGGAATACAGAGGATGTAATTCTAGAAGATGAAAATATCTTTACGGGGCAAAAATCAAGTGATATCTATGTAAAAGGGTAAGTTCTTCAGCACTTCTCTTCAAAATCACAGGCAATATTTCATTCAAAAATCAGAGAAAAAAATGTGTTGTGAGAATATTTGATGATCTATTCAGTGACCTTGGCACTTTGCTCTAAATGCCTGCCCAAATTACTCACCCATATTGGATACTGCTTCCTTTTTTCCCTGTTTTATTTCCTCTGAAAATCAAGTAACTAAAATGGCACTGATCGTTAGTTCCTACTCAGGCAGGGATGGCACACAACAAGCACCAAGCTCACAGTTTAGCACAGAGAAATCAAACACTTGCAGAACTTGAACTGTAAGAGCTTACAGAGATGGAGAGAGGTTTGACATAGTCAGAGAAAAGAGTACCAAGGAGGGCTGGGGGGAAATTATGGGCATAAGTGGTAGTACAAAAGACTGAAAATCTCAGGTGCCAGACTGGTCTTAGATTTCTTGCCATTTTTCCACTCCTAGAGGGTAAGTTTAATATGCCAATATGAATTGTGTGTTCAGAGCAGTAGCAGAGTAGCTTTGAGAACACGAATTTCAGGAATTAAATAGGGAGCCAGCCTTTGTGCTAAGCTGTGTGATGAGAACATCACCATCAGTGCCAGAGTGGTCTCACAGAGAAGCCAGGAGTGGGAAACTTTTTGTTTCTGTGCCTTAATGATGAAGACTTAAATCTCATTATCTTCGAACAGTGCATGTGGCACGGTGTCTGTCGCCAGGCATGGATTTGCACTTGGGGCAGTGCCATGTTTCAGATTGTTACGATTTTTCACAATTCCTTTTTGAAATATTGGGGTTGCAGGGGAAAAGCTGCTCTTTGGATATAGCACAATAATGCTAATCTTTACTCAAGCTGTGATAAATCATCTACAGAACTGAAACACACCTAGCTGGATCATTACCTCCGTGGAGCTCTTCAGATGAGAAACTTATGTTTAAGAAAGCGTTGTCTTTTGTACCACAGTACATCTGATATTGTGCACACTGTGGCAGAAACCAAGAGGAAATCACAAAAAACCCAAGAGAGACTTCTCCAGCCATACTAATGCCATGTTTATACCTGCAAACAGCAATTGCAAAAAATTGCTCTGGTACTGAGCACTGATACCAGTCTTGAGACACTGACACAGAATTTATTAGTGTGGCAAAACATCAATACAGGGTGATTAGTGCTGGATAAATGACTGATGCTCTCACTGCCTGTCCCAAAGAAGAGGGGTGTCCTGGCCAATAGCAAACTGTTACTGACCAAGTGGTACTTTGGGGTCTGATTGAGATAAAAACCATGGTCTCACTACCAGCTTTTGGTCACCACTGGTCATTACAACAGCCTATGTCCCAAGATCCCCAGCCCAGGGCTGTTGCTGCCAGTCACAGTCCTGAACAGTGTGTTGCCTCTTACTGGTTAGGGAGGAGTTAGTAAATGGTCAAGCCTGTAACCAAATAACAGCAATTACAATTCAAGATCCCGTGGTGACAGCTATGCTTTCTACTGTGTGCTTGCTGTAGGTGGGTAAAGGGCCTGGAAGAGGACAAACAGGAGACAGATGTACACTACAATTCCTTGACCGGAGAGGGCAACTTCAACTGGCGCTTTGTGTTCCCGTTCCACTATCTCCCAGCAGAGAAACAAATCGTGGTTACTAAAAGAGAAAACATATTTTCCTTAGAAAAGACAGAACGCAAAATACCTGCTGAGCTGGTGCTTCAGGTGTGGGATTTCGAAAGACTCTCTTCAGATGATTTCTTGGGTAAGTGTGCAATGGATCTGCCTGAACTTAATCTGAGGTCTCACCAGACCTGTGTTTTGCAGAGGTATGAACCAAACAGTGTCTGAGCCCCAACTTTTGCTTTTCTCTTTCTGAAGCACCGCATTGCAGACTTACACATTTCTTGTAAACTCAATAATTAGGAATCAGATGAGAATGCCAGGGCAATACAAATGAATTGACAGTACAGAGAGAGATCCCCAACTGCTGGATTCCTCCATGTATCTCATCTGGAAGCTGCTATTCGAATGTCTTTGGGTCTGTCTGGTCCCTGAGTGTTGTCACATTACTTCTTTCTCCAGGCACTCTTGAACTGGACCTGAATGGGTTCCCTCGAGCAGCAAAGACAGCCAAGAGCTGTGACCTAGGCACAGTTGTGGCAGCAAGTGTAGAAAATAAGATCTCTATATTTCAGCAGAAGCGCATCAGAGGCTGGTGGCCTTTCATCAAGGCTGGGGAGCTCACGGTAAGCAGCTCACTACAGATGAACAGATTTTCTCTGAGACTCATATGCTAATTTTGGATTTTGAACAGCCACCACTGGCAATCCATAGGACTCTTCCAAATGCTTTAGTGGTTCTCCATATATTTGGTTGAGAAAAACCCAGGCAACTGAGCACTAAAGTGCCTTTTTAGGTGCATTAATTTCCCTGGGGGGACACAGACAAAGAGCTACAAACTCATTTCCAGTAGTATAGCCCTCTACAAATTCACCTGCTTTAGTCCTTTTTTAGGGGTTTCTTCCCCTGTCTCTAGACTTTCATTGATTCTCCAAGGGTTGTCCTAAACCTCACCATCCCTTCATATTTCTGTCTATTCCAGCAAAAAGAATGTTTTAATAAAAAGTACCATCTTCAAGTTCATTGTGTTCTTCAGCTTGAAGCTGACTGTGTACTTTCCATGGATTTAGTGAATGGACTCCATTCCTAAATCCCGGATTTACATCCCTATTCTCAACTCTAGTACAATTGATTCCCTTTCTCCCAGTCCACCTTGATCTCTCCCTTGGTTCCATTTACAACTTTTATCGGCATCCTTCTTTCAGCCCTGTTCTGTGCTGAATCCCTGCCAGTGGCCATAGATCAACACTTCAGATTAATACCATCCACAAATGTATAGGGTAGGAAAATCACAAATATATGTACAGCCATTTGTCTGTTTTTCATCCATGACAGATTCTATAAAACTGATTTGATTTATCCACTCTTAATTGTTACTGGAATCTTTAAATCCCATCTTCCTTTTGTGAGCTGAGACCCCACAGCTCAATGGCTCCAGCACTTGTGGCTGGCTGGATTTCCCCCTGCTGTTGGATTACATCTGGTCCACATCAGCAACACAGCTTCCAGCTCAGACATGGCAGGATGTGTGACAGACAGAAGACACGTCTTCTCAGATGAATTATGTTATAATTTAGGAAGCAGAAAATATATTTATGGAAGAACATATCTTACCTCTCTTTCCTCACCATCCTTGAACATAAGTCAGGAATTTGTGCCCAGGTTTTCCTTTGTGCTTTCTCTTCAATTGCAAAGACTATCTTATTTTCCTTTATCAATTTCCTTTGCCCTCAGTTGGTTCCATCATTTCTCCACAAGACAAATCCTGCTGTGAATTAGTGATAATAACGCAGGACTGGATGCTTACATATTATCTCTCTGATTCAGGGCAAGGTGGAAGCCGAGTTTCACTTGGTCACAGCAGAAGAAGCCGAGAAGAATCCAGTAGGCAAAGCTCGAAAGGAGCCCGAGCCCTTGGAAAAACCCAAGTGAGTAGGAGCATACTCATTAAACATGCCAGGGCAGGGGCATTCAGCAGGGGATGGGGAAGGGCAACCACCTGACCTCCTTGCAGGACACCTCCTCACTGGGCTCCTGGATTTTCTTCTCTTTCCTGCTGCAACCTTCAGCAAGTAATTTGTCCAGCTTGTGCATGGCCTGGTGGCTGGCACTGCTGCTGGCAGCACCTTCTAGGTTTGCTGAAATGTCTTCCTCTGGAAGCCCAAATAAATTGCATCGCTGCGCATTTGTTCTCAGCTGGAATTGACACATGAGCTCATTCCATAGCTGACCTGGCACGTGATAACATCTTAAATCATCAGAGCTTACACATACAATCAACACCTCCGTTTGGTCACCTATAAAGATCAGATGGATTATATTTATTATATTAATAATAGAATCATTTAGGTTGGAAATGATCTTTAAAATCATTGAGTTCAACCATTAATCCAGCACTTCCAAGCCCATCTCTAACTCACGTTTCTAAGCACGATATCTACACATCTCTTAAATACCTCCAGGAATGGTGACTCCACCACTTCCCTGGGAAACCTGTTCCAATGCTTGACAGCCCTTTTGGTCAGTAAATTTTTCACCAATATCCAATCTAAACTGTCCTTGAAGCAACTTGAGGTTATTTCCTCTCATCCTGTCATTTGTTACTTGGGAGAAGAGACCAATTCCCACCTGGCTACAGCCTCCTTTCAGGTGGTTGTAAAGAGCAATAAGGTCTCCTCTGAAGTCTTCTTTTCTCCAGGATAAACAACTCCAGTTCCCTCAGCTCTTCTCACAAGACTCGAGNTCTCTAACTCACGTTTCTAAGCACGATATCTACACATCTCTTAAATACCTCCAGGAATGGTGACTCCACCACTTCCCTGGGAAACCTGTTCCAATGCTTGACAGCCCTTTTGGTCAGTAAATTTTTCACCAATATCCAATCTAAACTGTCCTTGAAGCAACTTGAGGTTATTTCCTCTCATCCTGTCATTTGTTACTTGGGAGAAGAGACCAATTCCCACCTGGCTACAGCCTCCTTTCAGGTGGTTGTAAAGAGCAATAAGGTCTCCTCTGAAGTCTTCTTTTCTCCAGGATAAACAACTCCAGTTCCCTCAGCTCTTCTCACAAGACTCGAGCTCCAGACCTTTCACCAGCGTCATTGCCCTTCTTTAGACACATGAAGGACGTGACTTTAAAATTCCGTCTCTGATTTTATTGTGCTTCATACTCAAAGAATGAAGATGCTCATTTTTCATCATAAGACTTTTTAATGAGGACATTTTAAGTGTTTTAACAAAGGCAAATGATCTGGAAGGAGCAGTTTATCTTTCAGTATTTGTCACATTAAAAAAGTATCAGCTGAGTTGCATTCAGAAAAAAAGTACTTTTAATCTATTTTGGCTCAAGTGCTTTGTTCTACTAAAACACTTGAGCACTTTTTTAATTAGCTAGATTAAAAAAAGAGAGTGAGAGAAATTTATGTTATATTTCCTGCTACCAAAGCTTTTAAAATTCAATTGCTACTCATAATGGTAATCATTACACATTCTGGTTTGGTTTTTTTTTTGGTTTGAGATATATCTCAGGATAAACATGAAAGAGGAAGCAGCATAAAGGAATTGGCAGTTGGAAATCAGAGGTATCAGAGCACTGTTTAAAACCAGCCTTGTATAAGACTTTAATCAATCGCTTCACCCAACACCTTTACCCAAAGGCAGGATGAGCTTTGCCTGACAGGTGTCTGCTTGAAAGATTCCCAGAAATGGAAACTAAAGCAGAGGGGAGAGGACTGGGATAGCTCTGAAAGACATGTGGTGGAAAGCAATCAGCCTAGGAAGTTTTAAGAGGGAGTGTCAAGTGCAATAGAAGGATTACATGTCCAGAAGGTTGTCAACGGGATGCACAAGGCACTGTCTGATGCACAAGGCACTGTCTCACTTTCCTCTCATTTTTTGAGACCCAGCCCATGTACCCATGGCTGCCTAGGTCTCCAGGGCTCCCTGTGTTTTCAGCTCAAGGACATTTTATCTGCAAATGTGCTGCTGGGTCAAAAGGTTGTCATCAACCTGGTGGCCCCTTCTCTGCTGCACAGCCTCAAGGTGTTTTGACCCAGAAGCCACAAAACCAGAGTCTTCCTCCAGATCTTGCACTGAGTAATCAGTGGTTTTTGTGGTGTGAATACACAGCTAACACATGGCTCAACATAGTTCTAATCTTAATTGAGATGTATGTGTCAATTAAACCAAAAATAGGGTGGGGCTAGTGTCACTTGACACTACCCACCTCAGAAGAAAAACATTCAGGCTCCTTTTGTAGCTGCTCATGGTACCGGTGGGGGAGTCATCCCATTTACCTACCACACAAATCTTAAGATGTGAGATGGGGAAAGAGATGACTCGGCCTCCAGAAGGTCCTTCCTCTCCCCATGCAGACAGCCCATGATTGACCAGACTGAGCACCTAGGTTTTAAAGCCAGGCAAAATAAATCCTAAGGTTACTAAAGCAATATCAGCATGTGAATAGTAAAAATTATTTTAGCTAGACACCTACTCACTGGAAAGAAAATAAACTAATAGTTGAAGACATAGCATGCCTCAGTTTCATTAATGTTTAAAGGTATTAAAGTTTACCAGCTCAGTGCCCCCAGGTGATGCAATATGTGGTTCATACATGCAGAGTAGTCACAATCAGCTGGGAGATAAGAAATAATTGATTCTACCCTTCAAATGAATTCTCTTCAGGAAGGAGTGGGTCTCAAGGACCTTTTTTTCCAGGACCTCCAAATCTCTATGCCAGTACTGTAGGTTCAGTATTTTTTTTTTGCTCATCATATAGGAACACCTCGAGAAACAGAGAAATTTTCAGATTGTTTTGTGAAATCCTTAATTTTAATTAACAAACAAAATAATTTCAAAACAAAAATTATTTTCTAGCAGCTATAGACAGTAGCAGTCTCCTTAATGTACCAGAGCAAAGACGGACAAAGATTAAATGTCTATGAACTAGAGAGAGAAACATGTAAATGAAGAATAAGGTTGAATGAGCGTAATTTCCTGCTGGCCAAAGCACTATGAGGTTATTCTGATCAAGAAAGGATGCCTATCCGGATGCAATCTATTATACTAAATGCACTGCTATAACTGATAATGAATTCTATTGCCTATGTTGCAAAGGAAACAAATTAAATAAGCAACAGTCTGGCTTTTTTTATCTCCCAGCCTTTAAAGGTTATGAAAAGTCCTCAAGCAGTTGGTACATGCAGACTAAGGGTCTTGTTACTCAAGTAGTTTTATTCTTCAGAGTGCCCAGTTTTTTAATAATTCCTTTTAACCTGGAGGGCTAATCTGATGATTTATTTCCAAGTCATTTCCACCACAGTAAAAAGCTCAGTCTTTCATTGAAAGATATTCAGTTGGCCTTTTAGATTTACAGACTTTCTGTCACATTGGCATTCATTTCCATTGGCTGAATGCTGAGTTCATCAGATAACTAAGACTGCTTAAATTCCTGAAACACCTTTCTGGAGTGAGGCATGGCCACAGCTTTTTGTGACCCTCAGTTAATTTCATTCTCCTTATTGCTGCACCATCTGCACAATTACAGTGACCTTGGATAAGAAAGACAACCTGCCTCAGTTTTACAGGTGTTAATGTTGCCCCACACCACTGCATTTGTCAGATCATCCCATCGAAAAAGCTGGCAGATGCTGCTTTGGGTAGGGCTGCTGGAATTAGAGGCACAGTGCCCTCCCAGTCCAGGTGTCACACCAGAGGAGAGACCAGGCCAACATTTTTCCTAAACAGAACATAATTTTCCTCTCTGTATGCAGTCAGCTTTGTTGTACAGTGTGAAGAAACTTCTGGGTATGGAGGAGAGCACAACATGGGGCAACATTTGGAAAACACTTGGATTGTGGGATGCAGATATTCTCCACCAGAAGAAGGTGGCTCTTCTTTTTGTACATAGGCAAATCATCTGGGTTTCATTTCATCACTTCCTGTTTTCAGGAGGCTTGTTTTAAATTTCCATCTGAAAATACACCATTTTTGGGCCACATGCCAGATCTCAGCTGGCTCTGATTATTATGGCACCATGACTATCACTGTGCAATCAGATTTTTTGTAGTGGCTCATTACCACTTTTGTGATGGTAAATTCATTGAAATTATTAGAAAGCTTTTGTACTCAAGTTCATGATGCCTGCATTTCTTCTTTAGGGTTTATCATTATCTTGTTTTCAATTTTGAACCCTATATCGTGACATAAATTGAAGTATGTATGATGTGTGAGCTGGAATTTCATTACAAGTGGTGTATGGAGCTTGGGTTCAGGAATGGGTGGAAGAAAAGTGACCCAAGAGCTTGTGAAACTCTAGACATTCTCTCTAATGTCTGTAGTGTGTTCCAAGGAGTTAAAGGTCCGTTTTAGACTCAAATATATATTTTGCAGTGGGATAACTTTGGAAAGAGATGGATCTGCCTTAACAAAAGATTTCCTTTTTCTTTCTTCCTCTTTAGCCGACCAGACACGTCCTTCTCTTGGTTTGTAAACCCTTTCAAGTGTTTGTATCACCTGATCTGGAGGAATTACAAGAAGTACATCATCATTGGCATAATTCTGCTTATTCTCGTTGTCTTCCTGGTTCTCTTCATCTACACACTGCCAGGTGCAATTAGTGAAAGGATAGTTATAGGAAGAGGGTAGATCATGGCTCTTGTTGCAGTCAATGAAATAAGAGAACTTCAGCTAAAAATAAGTCAGGCAAAAAGAATTAATTAACCTGAACCACATTTCATTCTTTGTAAAAAGAAAAATAACTATTCACATCAGAAACTGAAGCTCTCAGAATATTTGAGTGCCTTTTCTGAATGCTCATTCAGACCCATCCTTAATGTACAATATCATTCATGTACGTTAATGTATATTAATGATGTATATTAATGACGTACATCATTACTGCTGCAGCTTTATTAACATTACTGTTGAAAGTGTCATTATGTACCTAAAACTGAGGTAAATGAGTAAACTTCTCAATGATATGCAGAAACTGATTTGTCAGCCTAGTATTTATTATTACAGAAAAATGATTAAATATTAAGGTCAAAATCTGTACACAAAGATAAATACATAACACAGTCTTTGCATAGTTTTGTAATTAATTATTTTAACTGTTTTTCAATAACCTTATAATGGCATGATTATTTTTAGATAAAAGGTATTATTAAAAGAAGTCTAAGGTTAAATTGTCTCATTTGGTGTCATGTGTCGAATTTATCCTGCACCTCTCAGTAAAAATGCTGTGCTCTATAAAAACATCTCACATAAGCTCATAAGTGAGCTAAGTGCCAGGGGCAGGGATGTAGTAGCAGAGATTAAAAGAACCTTTTCCAGCTGCAATTTGAAAGTGCTGGTGGTCTCTGGAGGAGAGGGGTCAGGAAGATGAAGACTCATCCATGGGCATTGTGGTAACAAATGATCCTTGTATAGGACAGGGAACAGGGAAAATCCTGCTGCTTGAAAAGCAAAGGCAAAGAGCAATGGAAAAGAGAAGGGATGCAGAGTGGAACAAAGCATTAAAGAAAACAAGGAATAAAACCTTGCACAGTTGTCAATGTGAAAATCCTCATCCTACTTAAGAACACATAAAATGTTGCCACCTGTGTCCTGCACAAGGCAAGGCTTGATAACTCAATGACCCTGCTTGGCCTTCAGATGAGTGGTTATCAATTTGAAATAGCTTTCAAAATCTCCTTGTGTCACCCACAGTCAGATGTGTTGTAAAGACGACCTTTGTGAAAATGCTTTCCACCATGCACCACTCATACAAAGTGTGAGCACTCTTTGCACATTTTAAAGAATCAAAAGGCAAGACAAAGAGATCCTATAAATGCTGATGATTCTGCCAAGCTCAGGGTGCAGGAATAGAAAAGCAGGCACCTTGAGAATTCTCCAAAGCCACTTGTAAGGGAAGCTTGTTTGGTACTGCTTGGACCTGGCCTGCTAAGGCTGTGCAATGAGCCTGTGTTCTCCTCTGGCCTACAACACAGGTAATTGCATTAGTCTGGAAAATGGGTATCAGTGAAACTTCCACAGAAAAAATACCTCACTTTCGAAAAGCATTTTAGAGGCCTTTTTTGGATGGGACAATTTGCTCTAAAAGTGCCTCTTCCCCATTCCATTGATGATAGAGGCAGATGGCTAAAGGCAAGCTGAAAACATCCCATCCCCACTCCATCCAGCAGATCATGACTTAGTTTTTTCTCTAAATTTCATCTTCTAAGTTTATAATAAATAGAACTAAATTATCCAGATATGTGAATGAGTGAATATGTTACAACTAGACATGTGGCAAAAGACCACAGTGGATGAGTTTTTCTGTTCTGTTTTCCTTTAGATGTGTACTTACAGAGACCAAGAAATTGGAACACAATTACATGGTTAAATCTGCCCTAGTTGAATGTAGCAAGACAGTGATGTGGAAAGGTGCTGACCACCCTTGAGTCCCTCTTTATCTCGTATTCCTCTGCACCAGGCCCTTGTTTGGTGCAGTCTCTCCTCGCACACCATGTGTGACATATTCTTCTGAAACCACACGTTTTTCAATTTTGTGCTGTTTTGCAACTGAACCTGTACAAAACAGAAATGAAAATGTTGTTTCTTCTAATATGTCTCATCATACCATGAATTTTGGAAATGCTATTTAAAAGCTTCAGTGAGAACAAATACAACTATTTTGGTGCAAAAGATGAGAGATAAATATTGACGACTGGTGTATGCTGTGAGAGTCAAAAAGGCAATGAATCTGAATTTTTTCCAGTGTGTCAGGTCAGAGGTCCTGATCCTGCATGGCAGCTGTTGTGTTCATCTGTCCTTGCTCTGCTTGTTTGTTCTTGCTGCCTTGGACTGTGTGAAGCACTGGATTGTGGTCTGCTCTGTCCTGATTTTTGCAGAATATTCTGTGCCTTGCTCCCTGTCTGCAAACTGCACTGGACCCAGCAGATTGGTCTCATAGTGATTAATGACTACGTTAGAATGACTTTTATATCTGGAAGAAAGAAATCCCTTGACAAGGTGATATAAGAATTTGCTTTCTTCACATATTAGTCACAGAAAGGGTTTTGGTTGCCAGGCAGAGCTCCTCATTGCTCTGTGTGCCAGCTGCCAGCTCCAAAGGGATTTTTATCATCTTGGCTGAATAGCCTGCTTGCCATCAGCTCCAAAGTGCAGAGCACTGTCTCCTTCCAGACTAATTTATACTTTTTTTATCAGCGATTTGTGACTGGAGAAAAGCTCAACCCAAGATCTGGTTCCAGCCTCCCAGACATTTGGTATATGACAGCCACCTCTTCTTTCCATTTTCTGATTAATCTCTGTCTCAATAGCAAACAAATAAATTTTCATGTATTTCTGATGCAGAAAGGATAATTTATAAAACTCTTCCAGACAACCCCTCTTTTAACCACTTGTGCAAGCAGTTATGAAGACTAATCAGAGCTACACTGATTAACAGAAACTCTATGTCTGCTTCCTGGATGCCTCTGCTGTGGCTCCAGAACTCCACGTCACAACAGAGGCTGCCTTCATTAGGAACAAGCCAGAAGGATCTCTGGATGTTCCTTCCCTCCCTCTGACTGGAGAGTGGCTCAGGCTGAACTCTCTGTGGTGATGCTGACAGTTCATTAACTGGCTGATTCCAACACACTGTTCTTTCAGAGTTACCTGCCCATCACAGCTCAGAACTTTCTTCATATCACAGCTCCTCAAAAGGGCTGTGCTTGACCCACCAGCACAAGAGAACACTGCTCCCAGCAATGCCTCCTCCCATTGCTGCAGGGGTGGCTGGAGCTCTTTTCCAAGCTGCTGGCTCCTGCCAGGGAGCAGCTGCAAAGCTGCAAGTGCACTGCAGACAACTGCAGCCTCAGAAGTTGGAGTGAAGGGGAGACCGACAGAGGGGAGGGGCACCACCTCCAATCTACATGTCCATGTACAGCCTGCATTTCCCTCACTTTCCTCATTTCCCCATTTCCCTCATTTTCCCCATTCAGATACTGAAAACACAGGAGACCTGTAGGTGATATCAACAGGTGCTGTAAGACTTCTTTCCCAAATGCCTTTTAAGACAGGCACGTACAGAAATTCGGTATCCACTAGTGGGCAAAATTGAGAATCACTGGAGCTTGGAAAATAGTGTAATATATAAATATATATATATAACAAATACAGACCAGAAACTTGTTGGATGTCTACACTGCTAGCTGGGATGGTCAAATAGTATAGTTGTACTGTTGTCACCTTCTTCCAGTGGATTCGTTTTCCTTTTTAGTTCTTTGTCATTCTCTGAAGTTCTCATCCATTGAGGGTCTCTGTGTGCCCTCAATCCCTGAACCAGGGAAGTCAGATGCTCTGGGACACCACATCTCAGAGGAATCCTTCACCTGTTTTTGCTACCTGGAGCCGAAGTGGCTACAGCTGGTCCTGCAGCCTCATTTGGAAGCTTTGCCTCTCCACCCTTCATCCTGGATCAAGGCACCTTGCACCCATGAGCAGTGGTTACAGCTGAAGCCCCTGCCGGGCCAAGGGACGTATTTCAGGCATAAAAAAATCCAGATAGGTTTGTTGTGCCCAAAGCATGCTGGCACATACTGTTTAGCTTTGCACTGCTACTTAAATGCCAGATTTTAGAAATATATTAGGAAAAGAGCCAAATACAAATGCTGATACAACATGAGAGCCAAGGATTTATTTATTTGTTTACTTATTTGTTAGTGATGTTTCTTTTTCCTGACAGATAAGCAATAGTTAATCCTCTCCAGAAACCAGCACACAGTTCTAATATACTGACAAATCACTGGCCTGTCAATATGACCATACAGCAAATAAACATTGGCTGCATGTAGTGCTTGTGATGAACTTTTAATTAGCCATAGCAATAAAACCTCACCAAAGAACTTAACAAAACACTTTTCAAAAGCCTCTTGACACTATCATTATGCTCTTGGCTCTTGATGTGTGAATAGTTTCACCCAAGAGAGCAGCTTTGCCTTCGACCGACAGCTCTCTGGAGCTGGTACCCACCATGCAGATGGATGCACACAGCTTGTGCAAAAGTGCTACACTATAGCAGTTTCAAAGGCTGTTTTAGTGCCTTGGAACACAACTGCGGTGAATGCAGTTCAGAAAAGTCAATGTATTAAGAAAAGAGTGATAATAAGAGCAATCCTTTAGGAGGATTTGTTCTGCTCAGTTAGTGCATTTCTTCCCTTTCATTATCTTTATTTAGAAATGATTTGCATGTCCCAAGCTCTGCTTTGACTGAATGCTGATGGTATGCAGCTCACACAGATATTCCATCAGCAGCTATGACCACAAAGTGGATTTGCTCCTGGCTCTGGAAACTGGATTTTGATGTACCATGGCCAGGTCTTCCTGTTCTTGGCACAAGGAGCTGCAGTAGCTATTTGTGAGGAGCACTCATGGACTGGGTATTTAAAATGTGGCAATATGGAGGATGGGTTTCAAGGCCAGGCATCCTGATTTTCCCTCCCAGGCCCATGATAGAACCTTAAGAGAGTTGAATATCTGCCTCAACCAGTGCTGTCCATATGATCCTGGGTCAACATCTATCAGTGGTGACAGATGTGCCCTTGAAGGGCACACCCACCACAGACCTCTGCAGTGTGGAGTCAACACATGTGCTGTAAAAATAGGAACAGTTGTTGGAGTTTTGGACAGGAAAGAGTTTTCAGCCTGGAAAGTGGAAGCTGGGATGCTTTGTCAGCATATTTGTTTCTTTTTCTGTAACATCTATGATGGGGAGAAGAAAGATGGAAAGGCTTAATGCTTTCTACTGTCTCCACAGGTTTTGGTCAGGGTCTTTTTAGTTTGTAAAACCAAAGATTGTGCAGGCAGATAAAAAGGGAAGAACTATATTTGTAGTTCAAATCCTATTACAGTCCTCTGAAATTCCAGTGACTGCAGAGCCCTCACGGCCCCTCAGATCAAGAGCCAAAGCATCTTTATTTCCAAAAACTTCCATTTCCCAGACAATATCTCTAGTTTCGGGGCTGAAATTTTATAGATCAGCTTTAGTGGTTCCATTTCCATTTAGTGGTTTGAGAAGTCAGCTGGATTTATGGATAGGGAAGCAGAGACTGATAAGAACTTGGTTTTACTGTCTCTGGCTGGACTGTGAGCCATTAAAGTCATCTGCCCACCCAGCAGCAGCTGAGTTCTTCCATCAATCTTTGGGGGCCTGTATCATAAACAGGCTCCACAGTGTGAGATCTTGTGTAGCTGAACTCCCCCTTGCCAAAGCCTTTTATTACTGTGTTGGGCAAATTATTTCTTAGCAGATGTATGTCCAAGGTGGTCTTCCCATTGGAGCCAAAGAGGAAAGTTGCACCTGTAGATCTCCTGCCCCTGTGGTCACTGGGGTGCTGATTGAATTCCCTGTGGCATCTTGGTCTGTGTCAGTCCATTGCTTATGCCACACATAAAACCTTTTTTAGGCACAGAATAAAGAGATCTGATAGATGCCTGAAAGGTTGTTCCACTTGGTTAGTATTCAGATATGCTAATTTATTCATGGGAAGAAAATGATCTTGCTGCACACAAAACTAAAATCTGGTTGCTAGAATCACTTACATTTCATTAGCTTCACAAGAAAGTGACATGTTTGACTTTGAATTTACTCCCCTACATTTTGCCACCCTGCAAGGAAGTTCCTCATGGGTTCCCATGAGCATCCTGAGGACCCCCAGACAGGTTGGGGGGCTGACACCTTGTGAGAGAAATATCAGTTCTCTGTTTGAGCCTGGTCTTGTAATGGCTGCAATATTTAACGAGCCCTGCTGACCACACCTTGCTTTGTTAATTGAAACCATCCAACTGGGCTTAAGGATGAGCAGAGCAAGTGATATGAATCCTACCTGTTAATTACCTTTGAGTGACTCCCTGCCTTCAGACCTCTCCTCTGTGTCCTTCAAGGGCACAAGGTTTTTCCTGCAGTCCCTGATCACAAGACGAGGTTTCCAAACCAGCTCTCATGCACTACTAAAATTAAACACTCACCATTGCCAAGTGGCCTTCTAAAACTCCTGTTTCTTCTCCCCTGTGCCACCTGTTCCCACTACTGCAAGAGCAGATAAGTCATTCCCTCTTTGGAAGAAAGCAACCTCTTGGGTTCTTCTTTCATTTTAAATACTGATGGAACAAGCTCTTCTTCCACCAGCAATGAAAAGCAGACACACCCCTGGTTTATCTGTGCTCATCATTGCTTTGCATAAGGCCAAATACCCACAGCATGTTAATTACTGAGCCTGTATTATTGACCTTCTTCAGTTATTGGCTATAAATTATAATATAAAATCAGGTGGTTCACATCTCTGCAGTCCTTGGGACTGGGAAACTTGCCATCTTGGGAAAAAGTGAAATTTAGTTTCAGAAAATGCATTTTACGATCAGGTTTGGCAGCGCAAATCAGAACCAGACCTGGAACCCAGCTCCTGCACATTCCAACCCACAGCAGAAGCATAGAGGAGGAACCAGCTCCAAATTTCACAGCTGATCCTGCTACCTTCAGGTTTCAGAACAGCTTGGTCCCGACAGGGGCAGGCTTATCAACTGGAGCAGGCTGCCCTGTGGGATGTGTGGTTGAGGACAGGCTCTGATGATGCTGAGGCTGTCAGTGTCTGACAGCAACAGCTCAATCCTGCATGATCTGATCTCACCTCAGCTGTGTGGGTCTGTAGGCAGTTCAGTATATTTTACAAGTTTCTCAAAGGCTATGGTTGATTCAAAACCACTGGCAGTTTCTCTTGTAACTGAATTAAATAAACTATGAACCCTGTATCAGAAAAACAGGCAGTATGGGGTTTTTTCAGTGCTTTTGACAGAGCAAGGCAAATTTGTCAACAAAAAATGTTCTTTTAACCTGGGGCAACTGGCAAGTACTTAATATGGAAGAGCTCTTTGATTGCTCTGCTTATAATTACATTAACTCAGAGCTTCTACCAGGCTCTTGATTTATTAATGTGCATGACTGTGATCTCCTTTTTTTAATCCATCAAAATACCTGTCATCCCAGGGCAATAAGGTCTTTTATTCAAGAATCCTTGTGAGTTGGTTTTACTTTACATACTTCACTGAAAAGGAAGCAAACAAAGGGTGGCATGTGTGCATTTGCAAGGCATCTGCTGAGCTGTGTGCAGCTGGAGTGCATCCTGCTCACACCTTGCAAAGCTCTGACGATGAGACCTACCATCAGAGAAGAGCCTCTGAAACATTGATATGCCCCAGCATTCATGCTCAATTAACTAATTAACAGACAATATGGTTTGTGCGGTCAATCATCCCTCGCACAGCTTAAACATTAAACTGAATTTACTCTGTCCCAAAGCACCACACAGGAAAGCAGAACTGCTCTTGCTGAACACAGTGGGAGTTGTGTTTCTGGTGTGTGTGGGGCTTGAGTTTGCTAGACTTCAAACAGTCAGCAGACTGAGAGTAAGTAACTTTGCTGCTGAAGGCTTTGGAAAAAATCCTCTGCTGGTTCTCATCAAATGTGTGTGCTTCTCATAGTTTTGTATGTTGGAGGAAACAGAACAAATGGTAAAGAGAGAGTCATTGTGATCAAATGCTCTGTTATAAAAAAGCTGTAAGTAGCTTCAGTATTTCACATTTTCAGACTTTTGTAGTGCAGGACTCAACATGAGGACTGGTGAGGAGGGGGGAGGCCCACAAGAAACCTCTCTGGGAAAAAAAAAAAGCTTCTCTAAACTCCTGCAGTGTGACTGCAGCCCTGGAGAGCCATTTCTCCCATCCAGGCTCCCAGGGTGCAGTTCTGAAGCAGTGGGTGGCATGGAGAGACATCACCCTGGAGACGTGAGGGCAGGGTCTCCATGAGATGCCCCGTTTGCACGGGTGAGGTGGTGCAGGCACTGGCAGGCAGAGCAGAGCAGCACAGCCAGCTGCGTGTGCTCACCCCACCACCCTCCCTGCAGCACCCAGTGCAAGGACCTCACCAGCCCATCCTCACCAGGACATCTGAAGATGCTTATCCAAGCCTGGATACGAGCTCTGGCTGCAAACACACCTTCTGGGACAGACTGAGATGGGGCAGGAGATGGCACCAAGCATTTTTAGCAGTCAGTGGCTGCGGAATTGAACCCTCCTAGACAAGAGCATTTCAATGCTGGAAGAAGGAACAAACAGCACACAGCAGAGCAATTCAGAGTTACAGTGGAGAGAGAGCTCCTGAGTTCAGATTGCGCAGCAGCACTGACCCAGAACAAACTGTTTCAACAAACCTACCAATCAAACCATTGTGGTTCTGAGATGGGGATGTAGGTGCAGCTGGATCCAAGTTTAGTCCCAGACTCAGTCAACCATTTATGTCTAGAGGGTTATACAGGCACAACCAATTCTTTATATCCCTTAGGTAAGATTACAAAGTTTAGCATGCAAGCATCTGTCAGCCTCGAGGAGTAACCTTGAGAGGCAACCCTACACAAGGGGAGATGGTGTCATGCAGCCTGCTGCCCTACAGGAGAATCCAATGGACCCTGGGCTGCCTGCTATTTATGGAGTAGGATGATTGACTTAGTCATATTTACACACCTGCTCTATTTTGGGTTGGCACATGCTCAACTAGCCCTCAGCTGTTGAACAAGATTTATGGCCCTTAATTATTGTGTTGCTCTCTCTAAACTGGACGTGGCCTTCATGACCATCACTGGTGGCTATTGCATAAGCAGGAGAACGGGGAGAGGGAAGCACGCTGTCACAGTCAGGGAGGTGGTAAAACCCTTCAAAGAGTTTGAGGCACTCAGAAAGTGTGCCTCCATAGTTATTTAAATCAAGGAAAAAGTTTGGCCTCTGGAAGTGACCAAGGTAATGAAAAACCTTTCAGCTGCTTCCTCTGTACACCATGGCACAATAAATAAACAGATATTGAGTTCCCAGCAGGCCCTCAGTGAGTGCTGTGTGGGCAGGTGTGGGAATGAGCAGTTTGGACAACTCCAACCTCTGCATTAGTGATGTAGCTCTTGGCCCCTGTAGAGAGATAAAGCTCAGCAGGGCCGTGGGTTAACCATGGTGTCTGTACAATAAATGCATCTTACAAAGTGTGAGTCATAGGAATGCAAAAGGAAAGCCTCAGCCTAAGAAGACTCTAGGGCTGAGGGGCTGCCCAGGAGGACAAGAGAGCTCCTGTTACATTTGCCCATTATCCCTCCAAGCCTGTCTTTTGGAGACAGGGGAAGGTGTTAGAGCAGATGGTCCAATATAAGAACAACCTGAGCCACCAAGGCTGCCTTCCTATCCAGGGAAGAAATTCAAGCAGAATTCAAATGCAGCTGGAAAGGAGGCCCATCACAGATAAAAAGAGCAAGAGAGAACTCAACCACAGCCACCACAGGAGGGACGTGGAAGGTGTTTGGTCAGGGCTAAGACCTCAGAGTCAAACCCCTTTAGGGTTCAACACTGAATAGCAGCATGCAGGAAGGGGAGTGTCAATGCCTGAACTTCTTTCTGCTCTGAGAGCCTCACGGCATCTCAGCAACTACCAGGGAGGAATGTTTCTGCACAGGTAGGATCTGAGATTGGGTTCATTTATCTGAGGTTGGGTTCATTTATTCTGCCTTTCTCTTCTGTAATCTTTTCCCCTACTTGAAGTGCGGCTACCTTAATCTGGCTTGGCTGAACTAAACCTGTCATGATTGCATCCCTGCCTTGCCTTGTGAGGAAGTGAGAAGCCTGTGCATCAGGGGAGTTAGAGATGTGCACAGACAGTGCCACTGGGACCTGCCACCCAGGACTAGTGATGCTGTGCCTCCTGCAGAGCTTCAAAGGCAGCTCATTAGGCAGTTTTCCCCAGTGCCAGCTCCCAGACAGAGGTCCCTCTCCAGCACCTGAGGGACAGCTTCCAGCTCCAGGCACCTTTCTCTCCTTGTCTGCTCTCAGCACCTGCCTCACTTGTCCATGGGACTGAAAAGCTGTTTGCAAGGCAGTCCCCAAAACACGCCTATCTTCTCCTCCTGCAGAATTTATTTTCTGTGTTTTGATCCTGTGAGATCACTGCCCAGGCCCAGCACAACTGCCCCAGCAGGTATCTCTCTCTCCTCACATGGGCTGCACTGCCTCATCTCACTCAGCCAATGCTTGGGCATGACCTATCTGAGATAACATGAAGAAAGGAGGAATTATCTCACCTCACTATCTGACCAAGGGAAAATACCATGATCCTGCTATCATCGCAGCATTTTTGCATCGATCACTTTTGCACAATATCAGATATCTGTTTATTTTTCATCAAACAGTGGTATCATTGTCACATTTTCACAGCTGTTCTCATACAGATATTTCTTGTGTTCCCATCAGGGGTTCAGGACATTGCTGTTCTTCAATAGCAGGAAATTCATTGCAGAGATGTCAGAGGTTGAGTAGGCTCTTCCAATCTGCTAATTACTATTATTAAAGCTAACTAGCTGAAGAATTAAACTGTGTTGCAAATAGGTGTTTGATAGAAAAAAAAGCCCATTTCATTATGAAACCAGCCCAGAAGCAGGGAGCAGATCCTGTTCAGAAAGGCTGACAGGATCTAATGGCCCTCTCCCCTCAGGCAGGTGAAGGTGCAGAAGCCTTGTACAGCACTCTGGCAACAGGAGCAGCTGATTTAGTGATCCTTGCAGACTGACTTCAAATAGATGGCAAAGGTTTGTGCTTCATCTCAGTTTCCAAAGTCAAGAAGAGTGTTTGAAGTAAGCAGAGATAAGGGCCTGAGATGGGTTCTATACCAATCATTGGAGATGTAGCCACACTTGCATCACATTTTCATTTGGTTTACAAGGGGAAAAAAGCTGCAAGAGACATTAAAAGTCATGTGAGCCTTACACATCCTGTCAAAAGTACCAATAGAAAGAACTTCTTCAACACCTGCTCAAACATCATTTATTTGAAGAGCCATTAGGGGCTGAGCTTGATTCCCCGAATGCAGAGTCTTCTGTTTGATAACCACAAAATACAAATTCTTTTGGGTATATACTGAGGTCTGGATTCTTTTGAAGTAGCTCCTCCAGTTTGGATTGGCTGACTGGGAAGAGCAAAGACTGCAGTTTTCCCAAACCAAATCTTTCCAGTCCAACTTAGCAATGGAGCCAAGAGAAGTGGTAGAACACAAAATTTTATTGCTACTTGGGCTGAAAGTTTCACTAAAGTTCAGGCCCAGGGAGATTTCCCAGGCTCAAAAATTTTATCATCTCGAACAGTTAGAATTGAGCAAACTTACAAGTGTATATAAAGCAAATTTTAGGATTAGAAGGATCCTGTCTTCAGAGCAGGTGACTAGGTAGTAGAACATCTATTGTTCTCACAAAAAGTGTTTCCTGCTTTCCAATATGTAATCTCTTTCGCGTTTCCTTGATTGCTTCTTATCCTACCCATCCTGGGATGGAAGCGGGTATTACTCCTTTCTCCCTCACAGAAACCTGACATATATTTCAAGACCTTTTCATTGTTTCTGAGTCATTGACTCTGAATGTATCCAAATGCATCAGCTGAGACCTCATTCCTGCTGAACAGGGCAGCAGGGTAACCTCAGGGGCCATGTACTCTAACTGCAAAAGTCACCTTAATAATTAGTCTGGCGTGACCTGCTGAGCTGTATTGCTTGGGGAAAGGTGGGGGAGTCAGGCAGATCCAGTCACTTGCTCTGTTGTCCCTGTTTGTTAGGCATGTACTGCAGCCAGCCGTGGAGAAGGAACAAAATGGTCAAAGAAATCAGTTTATTTTCTTTATTGTTAATCCCAGTGGATCTATAAAGCTGTTCTTAAAGCTTTCTAGTTGAAAGGTACTTTGAGAGTACACAATACACTGAATAGTGGAAGATTGTATCAGGACACTCCTTCATATTTTTTTACTCCAATGTATCATTATATGCAGAGTGACATTATGGACTGTTACATGCAGAATCTGAGCAAAGGAGATAGTAAAAAAAAAAAAAATTCCACTCAGAGAGAACTTCAAAGACGAAGAAAGGGGCAGACGTGACTTATTTGCATGTCATCTAAATTCTGTCTTATCCTGACCTCAGGTCAGATGGCAATTATTAAGTGAACTTTGTAGATCAGACAAAAAATGTACCACATTACAGTATCCCCCAAAGACTGTCTCCAGTGCAAACTCAGCCTCCCACTTCTGTTGGTAGTGGATTACTTGCGACAGACTGGGCAGAAGATTGATTATTGTTATAAATTATTTCATGATCCCTCTTCTGATGCAATAAAAGGCAGTGATTCAGCTATCCAGAGAGTGGTGAATGAAAAGAAATGGAGGACTTATTTAAGATCAATTCTGGATCAGAAGTTTGTTGTTGAAAGATTTTTTAATCCATTTAAAATTTCACTCAGTTATTTTTATTTCTATTAAAGTCAGTGGAATGATACCAGCATTCCACTGTGAGAGCTTGCACCTTGACTAACCATAGCCAGTGAAGCTTTTTTGAACTGTTTCTGTCTTAATGTATTCTTTGATTTAATAAGATTAATATTTTACTCTTCTTTTCTCTGAGCCTTTTTTGTTTTTTATCTGTGTCAATGCAGCATGAAAATATTCCAAGGCTGGAACAGAGGAAATGTGTAAGAGAAACTGTTTTCTACTAGTGGAAGAAATTAATATACTGGTTGTAAAATTGATGTTATGTTTTCTAGTGGGAAATTGTAAGTGGATATTAAAAGGATGTAACTACGTATTAATTCACATTTAAAGGGTTAGACAAAAATGATTTTTAAGAAAAAAAATGTGATATTGCATTAAGCAAGCCCTGAGAGTGACCCACCATGGAAGAGTCTTAACAGATGCCTGAGTGAAGCCCATGAAGGGAACTGGTGGCACACACTATCCCAGGACCAGGACTCGAGCACTGGCCCCATCTCTCCAGCCCTGGTCCTGAGCTCAACAGCTCAACTCTCAGTGTAATGCATGAATCGTATTCCACAAAAGCCACAGTTGTAAATAAGAACGGTGTCCTTGTGTTTTCTCAGGCACTACTTGGATAAATGCTCAACTCTAGAGCTAACATTTTTCCTCCTTCATCTTCCTCCTTGCTCCTCTTACAGCCCATTTTATGGGGTTTCAATGTTGATACCTTTGTGCCCTTGTCCCATGAGCTTGTGGGAAAAGAGGAAGCTGTGGACCTTCCCTGCAGGTGTGCACTGAGGGCCACCCTTCTGAGACAGGCAAAGAGCCCATAGCTCAGCCAGACTGTGTGCTTCAGTCTGAGTCATGCAACGCCCGCTGTCCACAGCGTCATAAAGTAGCAAGAAAGACCAAATTAATCCCTCTTGTATCACCACGGACAAAAGAATTTTCCAGCGCTGGAGATTCAGGAGGGACAGAATGCCAATAAAGCCTCCCTCACAGCACCAAGTTTCTTATACCTGATTTCTTTCAGTGAGCAGTATCTGGCATTCCTTGAGACGCTGAAATTTGTGACATTTACTTTTTACTCTGAGTTTGCAGCATTGCAGTCTTCGGCCAGAAAGTTCAGCTATTAAAAATGTCTACCTCTTTTTTTTTTTTTTCTTCTTTTCTCTTGCTTTTGAGAATAGGAGGAAGGAAATCAGCAAAAGTTTAGGTGAAAGGCAATGAAATGTTCAAGAAGGGAGCAGAGAGAAAAAGGTGGATTATCCTAGGAAAAAGGGGAAGTTGTATGTCTGAAAAATGTGTGTTGTGGAAGCAAGACTGCACAAGCAGCTTTCCTTCCTGGTGCAGAGGCACAGTACACATATTTTCTCATCTATAGCTCACATGTAATTCAAAACAAGTGATATGGCAGGTGAAAAGTGCTCTAGAAATTAATAAACAGATAAAATGTTTTTGATCCAGGGAAGAGAACCGATGAAGGAGAGCCACATGGGAGGCAGAATAGATGCACGTAGGAGGTCCACTGTCCAGTCCCAGCTATGTCACTGGTGTTCTGGTGATTTGGGTCAGCTGCCTCCCTCTACCCCAGAAAATGTTGGTTCCACTTGGAGGTTTGTGATTTGTTCTTCCTTGCTTTTAATTTTCCTCTGTGGAAAATAAAACCTTTTTTTTTTTTTTTCACTTGAAAATCCAACATAATTCCTATTTTTTTTCTGTCCTCTATAGGCAGATTTGGACCCTTTTACACACTGGACTAGAGCAGAAAATTTGTACTTAGTAGAGTTTACATCTATCTCCTCTGCACAGAAGTCTTGAAATTTGATGAAAATAATCTGATTCATGCTCCCACTTGAATTTGGTTTTCTTTTTTTCCCCCCCCCACTATCCTGGCTGAAATAATGTCTTTATTTCACAGTTATGAAATTAAATATATTTATAAATTTACATGGCTTATAGACTTGGCTGAACAGAAGACATAAAAATCCTTTTCCTCTGGGCTTCGTAATGCAACATTCCTCCAACCCACCGCATTTATATAACCATATATGATACTTCTTGGAGAGAGGCCTTTAATGCCATTTGTCTGGTGGTCCAATATCAAGCAGAAGGTGCCAGCAGGATTTTATGAAGCTCCCTGTTCAAGGCAAACACAGTGTGAGGCTCTTACCTGCAGTTTTGTGGGCCTCTAACCCTAAGTAGGCACTGTAGGGCCCTGTCAGTGGATTTGTAAAACCTCAGTGGTGGGGAAATGTAACATCTGAGAGGTTGGGATGACAGGCTGAGCTGTGGAAGATCTGACAATGCCTACATGGCAGCGTGCCTTGCCTAAAGGAGTAGGAGGACACCAAATATCCTCAAGAATTTGGGTTGGAGTATACAGGGAGGTGTTACTCTGTGAAAGTATTGCACTAAGAATTCAAATTCATGAAACATAGAGACGGCAGATTATGGCAATAGACACAATTTCTTGCAGTGTGTTTTCTTGTGGTACTGAACAGATACTACAAAGATGTATAAGGGTGGAACACAAATAAGAGCAAAACAGCAAACTGTAGAGCTGCAAAAAGGGAAAATTCATTCTCTACTGTAGCAGTAGGGCAGAGAATGAGAGGAAAAGATGACTGATTTCAATTATTATTATGGGCAGTTAAACAGTTTGAAAGAAGGATGGTAGGTTTGTAGTTTTGGGTTTCTAACTTTCCATGTTTTGTTTCTTTTCAGAACATCAAGTAGGTTTCTTCTATTCTTGCTGCATTTTCAAACTTCTCAGCAGCTTTATACAGTCCCATGGTTTGGGTACTTTTATCTTGGAAGGGTCCTCTGGAAGTCATCTAGTCCAGCTTCCTGCTCAAAGAATGAATATCTTCAAAGTTAGATCAAGATTCTCAGCATGCTGTATAGCTGAGTTTTGGAAATCTCCAAGGACAGAGATTTCCCGTCTTTGTGGGCACCCGTTCCTGTGCTGACTGACCAACATGCCCACACACGCTGCTTTGTCTAGGCAATCTCCCCTCTGTACAGGGACACAGGAAGTGAATATAACAGCACAGGACATCCTTGTTTTCCTTCATATTCTCATCATGTCCATTTTTAAATGATTACAGGCCTGTATATAAAAAATGAGATAGCAGTTAATTTGGATATTCCATCATAATTCATTGGGGAAATTAGGCACAATTCAGCTGCTACTGAAGTCAGCACGTCTCCCCAAAGATTCCTCAGTAGGATTCAATTCAGTACCCAAAACTTTCAGGCATGTCCCTCTTTTTAGAAGCCTGTTTCTGAAAACAGCCAGTACAGATATTTCAGTTATTTCCAGGCTCATGCTCTGTCTTTCCTTCCACATTTTGCGAGCAGGTAAGGTCTAGAGCAGCCATCTCTGTGGACAACAAAGGAATCCATTCAATCAATCAGCTAGCTGACCTTTAGATAACAAGCAAAGCCTGAACTCTAAAACTGCTTGTTCTGCTTGTGTTTTTATGAAGAGCAAGCATGATCCTGTAATACAGCTGAGTCAGTTCATGAGCACTGTGAGATGAGAGAGCAGCTCAATCAGATCTGAGCTACTCCTGCTAAGAGAGGCTTATGTTCCTTGTAAGATAATCTTGGTCCACTGGAACACTCAGCACATGGCTTATAGACTTGGCTGAACAGAAGACATAAAAATCCTTTTCCTCTGGGCTTTGTAATTCCTCTCAACAGTCTTTTCTGGAAGGGGTTTGCTTGTATGTTTGTTTGTTTTCACATTTAGATATGAATTTAAATATGAGCTCATCTGAAGAAGATGACATAGGAATAGCCAGAAATTGTGTTTACACAATTAACTGATTTCAAGCCCAGCATGGCTCAGGGAGAGCTGATTCTGTCCTGCACAGAGAACCACAAGATTGATATAAAAACCAAATATAATCCTTCTTTACACTTCAGTTTACTGTTTTAGTTTTTTTTGACCTGGCCTGCAAAGCTGGTATCTCTGTAAGACTTGACAAGATGAAAAGTGAATTAATGATCAAGAAGCCATCTGTCCTTTATCTTCCTCTAGTGGCATATATGCAAATAAGTGTCTTGATTTCCAAATACAGTATCTGCTTCCCAGTATGATTTCATCTTTTTTGATTATGTCAGAGCTTGTAATCTCAATAATTAATTCAGCCAAATGGACATGATTCTTTAAACACACCCCTCCTCCCTCTATTAAAATAAAATCTGAGATGTGGGGTTTCTTTAATCAGGAAGAAATGATAATATTTTATCTCCCTGTTTCCTCCAGTTTAATCAAAATGGCCCTTTAAGGCATTGATAAATGGTTTCTGTGGTACTACAACTATCATGAGGGACTCAACTGGGATTTGAGAGTAACTGCTTGAAGAAAATATGTATCCCAGTGGCTGTACAGGCAAAGATGGGATGACTGTAATTTCTCCCAGCCAAAGATGGCTGGCCGTGCTGAGACAAGGTGTCTCACAATGTTATGAGACTCTTTTTACACTGCTTACCCTGGAGATATAGCTTGGGTCTCCTCTACTGGAAGATATAATGAGTGAGAAGTGATTTGTTTTATGTTTATCATGCAAGATCGTAAAACTGAAAATAAAGTGAAAAGGAATATGACATTTTCATACTACCTAGAGATCTTGGCTCTGCAAAATGCCAGTCCTACAAATGCTCTTTTCCAAAATATTCTGCTGAATAATTTAACGAGTAAATTTGATAATCTGTGGTAATTCAGAAAAGAGCATTTTTTTACCTGGGATTGGCAATGGCCCACACTTGGAAAAAAAAACTGTGTCTCTTGAGAGGTGTACACTGGAATGTAATGGGTAGGAAGGACTGAGCTTTCAGAAGTTACAACAGTCTACAAAGTAGTTTCTTTGTTCACTCGTTCTGTTTTCCTGTTTATCCTCCTTAATCAAGGCTAACTGGTTCTAAAGCTCTCTAACTCTGAGTGATATCAAGACCAAAAAATAATCCTTTCATCTTGTGTTCTCACTCTTTTACACAAGTTATGGCTGGCAAATGTCCCTTGTAGTCAACTACCTTGGGGAATTATTCAATCATAAAGTTTGCTGAAGACATTAGATAAGACCTAGAAGTTACAACCCAGACCAAGCAACATCAGTCTCACCCGTCCCTCAGAGCTGAGTCTCAACATGACATTCATCTCAGGGCAGCAGGTAGTCTTGATAGTGTATCAAAAGTAATGCCAGAGAATGCTGACATTTATCACAATGAAGAAAGTGCGACTCACTGCACATTAGCTTCTAAAACCTCAACATCTGCTGCCAAGATTGTCATCACTGCATTACCTTTGTGATCAATAAGGAGGAATGGGTGCCGTTCATCTCATCTACCATAGGCACGATGAATCAGTCTACTTCTGCCTGCTAACTGGAAAGGGAAGCTAAGGTGTCTAGTTCAAATAGAGATATCTAAAGAGGTGATTATCCTGCTGATGAGGCTCTTAGTGTAGCCTCACCCCGAGCACTGTGTGCAGTTCTTGGCCCCAGTAATTAAGAAGGAAGTGAAGGTCCTTGAGTGTGTTCAGAGAAGGACAACAAAGCTGGTAAAAAGGCTGGAAGACACGTCCTGTGACATGTCTTGTGGGGAGTGGCGACAGATTCTGGGCTTGTCTAGTCTGGATAAGAGGCAGCTGAGCACCAACCTCATTGCTACAGCTTCCTGAGGAGGGCAAGGGAAGAGGGCTGAACTCTTCTCCTTGAGATCTGGTGATAGGGTGTGGGAATAGTTCAAAGGTGCACCAGGAGAGGTTTAGACTGGATACTGGGAAGTAATTCTGTACCAAGAGGGTGGCCAAACACTGGAACAGGCTTCCTGGAGAGGTGGTAGATGCCCCAAGCCTGCCAGTGTTTAAGAGGCATTTCGATAATGCCTTTAACAAAACTTGGTCAGCCCTGGGATTGGTTAGGCAGTTGGACTAGATGATCCTTGTAGGTCCCTTCCAGCCAAAATGTTCTGTTCCGTTCTGTTCTGTTCTATGCTATTCTATTCCTATCCTAGTCTTCAGTGTCTAAAGACTGGCACAGATACCACCCTACAGTCCTTGTTTTGCCCTTCTGCCTCAGAGACCTCTGCCAAAGAAAAATGAGATGCCAACTTACAGGCTTCGCTGAAGTATTTTGAGAAGCACAAAAATCTCAGATAAAAGGCATTACTATAACTCATTTCACTTACAGCTGTCACAATAACATTTTTCTCCACTGAGGACTGAACTTACAGTAAGCAGACTGGGAAAGAAAGGAAGGGAAGAGGAGCAGAGGTCAAAAATCTTTTGCCAGTGAAATGCCTCTGCAGGATGGTGCGGGAGGAGGATGCCAGTCAAGCCTTGTCCTGAGCAGAGCTTACCCTGACATGCAGCTGTTGCTCAGAGAGGAAATATTAGAAGGCCAGGGCAGAGGTGAAGTGACGTGATTGCTGAACAGTCCCCGTGGGACTGGCTTGCTTGGCAGTGCTCCACTAGTGCTAGGTAGGACCCAGAAGACACTGAAGAAGTTCTTGTTCTAGTGCTCACAATACAAAACCCCCTGTGAGAGACTGAGATATTATGGTTAATGGCTTAAACATTGTTAAAGAAGCTGCGACCTCCAAAGCCCACTCCCCACCCAGATACGCCTCCTGATAGGAACTGGACTGTGAGTCAAGCCAGCCCAGGTCTAAGGAGAAGAATGTATCCACAAGGAAAGCCAAACCCAGCAGCTGTCCTGATATTCAGCCCTGGCTGGGTTCGGGGTGGGAGCAGCCAAAGCCCATAGATTCATTGGCTGAAGCCAGGTTTGCACACACTCCCCCCCAGCCACGGTGGGAGGAGGAGCGTTTTTGGGTGTGTGGTATAACCACAGAGGGAGCGAACATCCATCCTGCCTTACACAAATTTTCTCAGTTGTAAAACCCCCACCACAGGAAGGCCACATACACACAGGACATTTATGTGCAAGGCAGCTGAGGAGGTGTCATAAACCATCAGACACCCAAAGCACCCACAGACTCATCCCTGAGGCTTTGCAGCAGAGGGCTGCATATGATGCCAAACGATGCAACAGATCCAGAGTCTGTTGCAAGAGACAGTTCCAAACTTCCCCCCACCAAGGTGAGGTACCTGGGTATTCCTACCCAGTGTGAACATATATTAATCCACTGAACTCTGTGTTTAGCAGGACACCCAGCACCAAGAAGACCAGAAGAGGATCAACGGGATGCTGTTGGGATCCAGGGAGTGGTGATATTTTCTACTTGATCTGTCTCTCTGTCACTCTCCTTCTCTTTCCCTCACTCACTTTTTCTATTTCTTTCTCTCTCTCTTTCTCTACCTCACATTTACTGTTAAATAAAATCCATACTACTGACTTTGGCATATGGTCTCGTTTGCACCTTAATCAGGGCAGAGGCACATCTCTAACAACTTTAATAACTGGGTCTTAACACCCCCTCCCTTCTGCATCCTCAGTACAGAAATACATGCACACATGTTACTTTCTCTAACAGATGCACTGAGCAAAATCCCTTTGTATCCCGTCCTGCCCTTTCGAGGATTCATATCCATATTTTCTATCAGTTGGAGAAAACCTCTTCAAAATCACTTAATCAAATCTGTCTCTTTACAAGGTGCACTGTTTTACAGCAGAGATGTATCTAACATTTCCTACCTTTGCCACAGAAACGGCAGTAACAAGAACAAAGACACTTCTTTACCATAAGAGGCAATACAGGGAAAGTGTTCATCCCCTGAATGTGCACACAAGGTCATTACTGGCATTACAACATGACATTTCGAAGATTGATCATCTCTTTTTAATTGCACAATCACAGAAGGTAGCATCATAGATTATGACTAGAAGTCATTTGCCAGGTAGACATTGCAATAGCAAATGAACTTGAACTTTCTTTGAAACTGGAAAGGTAGTCACAATATATATGCTGTTTATACCACCTACCCATGGGCTATCTGGGGAAAAGCTATTTGAGAAAAATTGGAAAATGCTGCAGAACAGCATGCTGGCAAAATAACCTCTCTTAAGCCAGTATCCTGCCAAGTGAATTTAGTGAAGAAAGTCAGATGTGAATAAAGAGATAGACTTCATTTAGCTGTGGCTGAAAATATCATAACTAACATTTTTCCTTTGAAAAATACTTGTTTTGCAGAATTTAAACTTCCCTCTTAACTCCTTATCACACAGACACAGGTGAAAATGCCTGTACTGGCATAAGATTTCAGATTTCCTGGTTAGTTTGGAGTTTTTTTCACTTTGGAATCAAGAATCAAGATCAGAAAAGCTAGAGTTTCCCAATGGTGGAAACTGCCATTTCTGAGGAACTCAAAGGATGGAAATTAATTGGAAATATTCTACCCAGACTCTGATTTCAGGCCTACTGCATGCCTCTCATACCCCTCTTGAACAGTTACAAATTTGCAAAATGAACACATTTTATGGAAAAAAATAACTAAAAGAAATGGCAGGAAGCTTCAGGAGAAAGACAGAGAGAGCAAGATAGAAGAAACCAAGTGGAAAGTAGTCACCTACATACCAAAGTATATCAGGGTGTGAAAATATCATAACTGAAAACCAAAGGATTTGAGGGAAACTTATCTATGCCTCAGAACTTTGTAGGCTGATATACTGCTGTCAATACCTTTTTCAGTGGAACAGAAAAAGCAGCAGGAAAAGACTAGACTGCTTGTCCTCCTGGTGAGTGCAAAGTACACTGCACTATACTGCAAAGTACAGCTCTGGCAGTCCCTGTTGCTCTTTAGGGAGTGAAATGTGGAGAGTTCAGGCGTCCCTGAAAATACAAAGATACAATAACAGTCCAGAAAAGAGATTTGGTTCAGGCAGTGCTGCCCCAAAGGCATGAGTCTGTTATGAGACATAATCCTCCCATTGCTAGCTTGAGCAGATCAGTGAGGCTGTCCCAGATGACTACAAAACATTGTAGGTTAACTAAACCAGCATATCCATATGGGGCAGGAGGTTCTAGTTACTGGGCAGTGCTGGTCTACACAGGCCAAGGTCTCTTAGGTTAAACTACTCCCTTCCATGTGATCAGATGTGGACAACTGTGTGTCAGAGACATTCATCTGGCTTTTCTTAATAGTGGTTACAGCTGTCCATTATGTCACTCTAAAGTCAATATCTAAAATACACAATATAAATCATATTTAAAATTGCCTTCTTTTTCTTTCCATTGGCAGTGTCAGGAGCTCAGACAGAGAAACAAGTACTATAGTCATCCAAACTTAGGAATGATGTATCTTTCCCTGTACAGCAGAGGTATTTTTGACACAAAAGACTATGTCCACTCTTTTTAAAATTAATTATCTGCAAAAGCATGTACTTTGACAATATGTTTATTGGTTTGTATGTAGCATCTGATCAGTGAAAATGCTTTGTTCTTCTTGCAGTGCATGGAGCTTCATTTGGTTGCACTGACGGTAAATTCCTGCATAGAGTGTGTCAAGGCCGCTTGCTAAGAGCCCCTGGGAATCACTGATAGATTGCTCTGGCTGTTTTATGTCTGCTTCTGCCTGTTCCCATTTCTGACATAATCTGGTTACTTTAGGAATAGATCCCTTCCTTCCTTGCCAGAGGCAATTGTCTCCATGTGCCAGCGTGGATGAGGATGAGTGTTTCAGAGCCCTGGAAAAACTAAAAAAACCCCTTTGACATAGGCAGTAAATTACATTTTACATTTGAAAGAGTATCTGGCCTCTAAGTGACCTTGCAAACTGTGGGAGCAAAGAGAACCTCAATATACTAATTGGAGAAGAGGCACCAGTTCATATTGCACACTTCCTTAATTTTTCTATGAAAAGGGGTTCTCAGTGGGAAGGCAAGAGATTTCCATGCGCTTTCCTGGCTTCTTCTCAATCTCAAGAAACAGAAAGGTTGGATGAAGATGGTAATTTTCCTCCACCTTATCATTTCAAACAAAAATCTGCTGCAGCCACCTGCTTGTATCCAGGACTATCTGTTTTGCCTGACAACTTCTATTTTTAAACTGGCTGAATTCCTCTCTGTAAGGAATTGCCACAGCCACTGACAGCCCTCCCAGTCACACCTCCCAGTTCTGCCCTGCTCTGGACTCTGGATTACATTTCCTCATGCGCTGTGGTCTTGTTGCTATTTTATGTCTGTTTCTCTGGTTCCTCCACAGCACATGCTGTGTGGAACTGACCGAACTAAGGGAACAAAATGCAGAAATATGTTCCAATTCCTTCTGCCTTCCTCCAGGCTACAGAGCACACTGGATTTTTCTGCCTCCTATTTTTTTTTCCACTTCTACTGCTGTTCTTATTTTAAACATTATCTTCATATTTAATTACTGTAGTTTGTAATTGCACTTGACTTACTAGTGGAAAAAACCACAGCTGTTCAGTGTGTTAGTTTGCAAATGCTGGTAGCTTTCACAGTGATTTATACCTCCAGCCATACTCCCCTAAAACACTGGAAAAAGGTCATTTGAGTATCACTGCTCATTCATTCACATGACCCTAGGCCCTGCGTGGCACATGCACGACCCAGGATCTCATGGTCCTATGTGTTAACCATGCAAGTATTTTTAGGACAAGTCAACAAGTGATTTGTTTCTTGTCTGAAATTTTTTAGTAATTTGCTTTTTCTCAATTATTATGCATGTTTCCTCTGAATGAGTGAGGGTTCAGTCAGTCAGGATCAGACTGAGCACTCAGCCAGGACAGGACACCATGCTCTGCTGCAGGTCTGCTCTCACAGCACACAAAACATGGAGCATAATGAGATTTCAAGTGCCGTGTATTATTGCAGTGTACATATCTTTTAAGAAACACTACTTCCTTTTTTGTTCAAGACATTTTAAACCTGGTTTTAATGTAATTCCTTTCTAATCCATCCCATACAACCACACGTTTGTGGCCCACTTTTCAGAATCAAGAATCCCTGCCACTGAATTTTCCTATGATTCTACAAATGCAGTGAGAAACAATAGCTTTGGGAATCCAGGTGAAAATCTGAGGGTAGGTAGGTCAAGACCAAAACCTCAGCTCTGAACACAGGCATGAGAGAGCCTGCATGTGGTCTGTGCTCCATGTCATTTGTATCCAGATGGTAAATTCATACCAGAAAAGATTTTGTTTAGTTTTGTGTAGTTGGGATTGGGTTTTTTTCCCTCAGTGCTTACCACAGCCTAATCCCAATGTTCAAGAAAATAACAAATGTTGAAAGGAAGTTTGTCACATGCGTTCAGGTCAAGCCAAGCCCTAATCCTTCATTTCCCCAAACTCTGTGATTTCTGTATCTTTAACCATCTATCTGGCTACATGCTTCCCTATAATCTAAACAAAAACAGAAGAAGGAATTTAATATTCACTACAGCATTCAAATCCTTTTCAGTCTCTCATTACTGCTCAGTCCCTGCTTAAAGGAAAATTTCCTCTACCCTCCTGACAGTTTAGTCTTTTTGGCAATTATGAGGGAAAAAGTGATCCTTTATTATAAAATCTGTCCGGCACAATTCCAGACCCTTAGGTACAGAAGCATGTCACACTTTTAAACAGCAAAAATACACCTAAAGATAGGAATTTGACTGATAATAGTACTTTCTGTCCCAATTCAACTCTGAGACCATAGAATCATTTAGGCTGGAAAAGACCTTTAAGGTCATCAAATCCAAACATTAACCTAACAGTGCTATGCTCACCACTAAATCATATCCCCAAATATCCACGTTTTTTTAATAATTCAAGGGACGGTGGCTCAGCCACCTCCCTGGGCAGCCTGTTCCAATGCTTGAGAACCCTTTCAGTGAAAAAATTTTTCCTAATAGCCAATCTAAACCTCTCCTGGTACAACCTGTGGCCATTTCCTCTAGTCTTGTCACTTCTTACCTGGGAGGAGAGACCAACCTCCACTTCACTACAGCCTCCTTTCAGGCAGTTGAAGAGACTGAGAAGATGCCCACTGAGCCTCCTTTTCTCCAGGCTAAATAACCCCAGATCCCTCAGCTGCTCCTCATCAGACTTCCCCAGACCCTTCCCCAGCTTTGTTGCCCTTTTTGGACACGCTCCAGCACCTCAATGTCCTCCTTATAGTGAGGGGCCCAGAACTGAACACGGAATTTGAGCTGTCACCTCACCAGTGCCAAGGACAGGGGAAAATCCCTGCCCTGGTCCTGCTGGACACACTGTTTCTGGTACAGACCAGGTGCCATTTGCCTTCTTGGCCACCTGGGCACACGCTGGCTCATGTTCAGCTGGCTGTCAGTGTCCCCAGAATGCACACAGCCTGGTCCCAGGATCCTGCAGGGTCCAGTTGCTGGTGTAGGCCCACAACCACCCTGCAACACCAGGATTTTTAATACCAAATCACCCCGACTTTGCAACAGTAAAATGAGACACCAAATCTCCAGTGTTCAGCGCATGGGCACTGCTCAGAGTCCAGGAGCATGGCCCAGAGAGACAAAAATTGTGGCAAAATTAGGCAGCAGCTTGTCAGGGGATGAGCTTTTGTTGGCCTTTACTCAATGGCCTTTATGTGTCTAAATGTTCCTGCTTTAATAGTCCCCAAGAGAGGACTTTCTTGCCAGCTGCTCAACCCATTTCATCATCTGAGACATGGTTTATGTTTCGCATGTTAAAAACCTAATGTATCTTGGAAAAAGCTCTAATGCCTTCAATTTGCATACAAGGGTCTTGGCTTCACAAAAGCATTGGGCATCCTTGTTGTCATGGCAAGCCAAGCCCAGCCTCAGAGCCCACACAGCTCCATCTGGAAGATGACATGTATTTACTGTATAACTGATTTGGGTTTTCTTAGAGGCCAATGAACAATGTCCCAACCTCTGAGATTGGACTTCCCTCTCCTCAAAGGATTTTCTGGAGGCTGTCGCACATCACCGGTGCAACATTCCCTTGGGTCTGCACCAAGGTGGGTGGAGAAGAACAACCCCTTGGCATTCCACCTCACCCCACTGCTCCCAGGAAGCTCGAAGTACCCTTTGATCACAAATTGGCAGCACTTACTATGCCAGTGAGGGCATGTGGGCAGTATCAAATGTTCTCCCAGGACGTGTGGAGGTCACGTACACCCCAGCTCTCACTGACACAAGGATTGTGCAGTGTGTTGGGAAACGTTCAAGGACGCTTGGGCATAAATTACTTTCTGCTTGCACAGCACAGAGAGGAATGCATGGGCCAAATCCAGTGGGAGCAGCAGGAGGGGCACAAACAGAGTCAGGCATGTTCTGTGGTACTCCATCCTCCACTGATCTCAGTTGCTTAAGTCCTTTTTTCCCGTGTCAGATGGAACCTCCTGAAACATGCAAATAACAGGAGCCTCTCTGAAACGTGCTGCCTGGACAAGGAAGGGGCTGGTGTTTGCCAGGTCTCACAGTCTCAGAGACAGAAGGAGCAGCATGGCGGCAAAGAGGATGGGGAAATCCTCTCTATTCAGTCATTTGATTATAACGGTTTCCTCAAATCTTTTAAATACCTGTCTCTTCTGTACACAGGTTGTGAGGGGAAGGCAACGATGATTTACAACGGTGTGTCCAGACAGTGTGAATTCTCCTGACATAATTCAAAAACCTAAACCACAATGTGTAGTCTGTTTGCTTGCCACATTATTCCTTTGATGAAAGGAATGTCTTTCACACCAATTGACTGGAACTTCTACAGTGGAAAAATTGGTGTAGTTATGTCCTACAAGCCCTAGAAGCTGAATGAAAGTGGTAGGGAAAAATCTAAAGTCACATTCACAGGTACCCGTGATCATGGTCCTGCACACCAGAGTTAATAGATGCTTTCATTCACATTCAGTGGTTGCAAGATCAGACCCCACTTGAACAAGGAGGTGTACAGCCCATGCATGTGACTGTATTGGTTGTGCATCTAAGTCAGGGCCATGTTGTTGTGTGGCTTTCCAAAAGGAAAACTAATGTGCATAATCTGGAAGGAGAGTTCAACTTCAAGAAAAGCTCTAAAGTTCTCAAGTAATTTAATTCTGTTTCAGACCATGATTACTACTAAATTACTTTTATCCTCTAAGTACTTTCCAACATAATAAACAGAACTGATTAAAATCAGCATGAATTTGTGGTTTTACAGACTTAAATCTGGAATTTTGAGGTTGTGGGATTTCTGGTGCACACCTGTGTTCATATCTCCAGTCTTTGGACAGGTATTTGAAAAATCACCCAATCTTTTCTTATTTTTGTGGATCAGATGATCTGAAATGATCCTGAGTAACTCATGGTCCAGATACATAGTGTGTTAAGGAGCTATAACTGGGAGGATTAACAGCCTTAAATACTGGCTTTTATGTATCCATGTCTCCACCTGGACTGCATCATCTAGACAAGCACAGAAGTCTGCAAAGTAGACTAGAAAGATTTAATATTCAGTTTGTTTCTGTTTGCAAAGGTGTTTAAGTAAGCAGAATTACTCCCCACAAGCCTGTCTTCATTGACTGAGATTCAAGAATGTTCTGCGGGCATCCGAAATGATTCTGACAAATCTTAGTAAACTCGGCTATTAGTAACTGTATCAGTCAGAAAGTAATGGGACAAGCTTTTTATCAGGTGCTTGAAGTTGGTCTGTATTGTCTTCCACTGAATTTTGACCTATTACCTCCCCTTTGGGGCTTTACTTTGTAGCGCAGTAACTTGGACAGTTCAACAGACCAGAGTTGATTTGTGCCATCTCCACTGTTTGGTTACTATCTGAGCCAGACAGCCATTCTCAAAAATCCAGCCTTCACCTACAAAAATCATTTGAATATGTGGCAACTCTTTTCTGTATCTACATAAAGAAATAATTTACTCTGCATTCAGAAAACTAGGCAAAGTCTGTAAGGACCATAGATTTCTAAACAGGCTTACATTTATTTTCCTTTTTTTTGCGTCTCATCATCATATAATCAATTACACAGCTTAACACAGAAGACCCACTTAAAAATCCACTTCTAGCACAGGTTATGATTGGTTGTAGGGCCATGTGGAGCCTCAATGGATGGCTTGGCCAGAGATAAATACATATATTTGAAAAAAAAGAGCCATTCCTATCCTTGCAGGATGTGGAGGAAGCACAGGACTGTGATTTTGAAAACCTACTTGAACAATGAGATGAGAATTCATTTCCCAATGAGAATAGTCCTTCAACTTGTTCTCCCACACTATAAATCAGCTGAAGGGAGCTGGGGAGAAATTTTGTGGCATTGGTAAACCAAAGATCAATCAGCAGCAACAGCTGTGTGTCATAACACACTTTGTAATCTGTGTGTGGTCTAAGCCAGACCACTAAATATGAAAATAACATGAAAATGTGGTTTCAGCAGCAGCTGAAGCGATTTCCTCACATAGGTATGTTTGCAGTCTGCAGCACTGACCACAAAGAGCAAAATAAGACAGTACTAACAATGCCTTTTCCATCCAGTGCTGTCTTTTCATTTTGTTTGCATGGAACCTAATATCTGTCATGTGCCATACTGGTGCATGCCCAAAATCTGACACCAAAATGATGCAGTCTTCCAACCCAGAGGGAGAAAATACGCAGGTACTTCCTGCCTTCTCCACTCTCAAGTGCTGAAGCAGGGCCTGCCATGCAATAGCTCAAGAAGATGTCCTGCTCACACAGCTACCTTCAACCAGCTGCAGCAAACCATAAAATGATGCTTTGTTAGCTCTGAAAAGTAGAGCAGAGTTGAGAATTAGAAACAGGAGGCATGACTTCGCCTCCAAATCAGGAGACCTCTGATTTGAGGGGTGTCTTCCTATGGCAAAGCACTTTCTGCAAGGTAGATGGTCCCACTGCCCTGACACTGCAGCTGTACCAGAGATGGGAATGAGGCAGAAAAGTCATGGCCCATTATCTTTTCCATCTATACCAAAATGTCACAAGTTAGAAAATTTACGGGTGCATTTTTTATTTCTGTTAGGATGTATCCCTCATTTATGGTCTCAAACCTGTTTTACTCATCTGTCATACACATCCCATGTTGAAGACAGTTATTTTTATAAAATAGGGAAAAAAATAAAATCAACCTGCTTTGATGCAAGGCTAGCAATTGGTGGGGGATGAGTTCTTGGTGTTTCTCTAAGCATAATGTCTGGGTTGTACACTACCTGTGAGAGAGAGCATTTGTGTGAACGGTCAGGAGCAAAAGTAGAAAGTCTTCATGAAACTAGAGGTGCAAACATCTGCTTAATGGTTCACAAGCAACACAGAAGTGAGCATCAGTCATTTAAAATTCCTCTAGCTGCCAACTCCTGTGGCTTCGTGATGTATTTTTCTGAAAGTCCCTGATGCTGAGGTGGGTCATATTCGGCAATGAAAAAAATCTCGCATCTACCTGTAAGCTGTTCTCATTCTAAACCTTCGTGTGGAGCTGAGACTCTTCCGTCACTCTGGGAATCTCAACAGAACAAGATGTGTTTCTGGAAGGCTTGTTTTACTCGAACACATGCTGTTAGGTTTCATTCAAGAGTCCAAAGGAGGAAGTCTAAGCTCCTTCGATTCAGACTGTTATAACAAGTTATTTAACAGTCTTTGCTGGATTTAATATTTATGCATTTAAAGAATAAAAAAACAGATGGCAAGTGAAAATAATCCCATTGGCTTTTGTTATTGTTTTTTTAAATAATCTTTTGGGGGTTTATCACTTTCTTGTTTATTAAATGGTTGGAAAAATTGATAATGGCTTTACTCTTTAGTCTGAAAATATTTTTCCATTTATTTTCTGTCTAACACCTACAATGCAAAGATATCAGATAAAACAGCCAGTGGCATAAATCTAGTGATGAGTATGAGCATAGCATTGTCAAAGGCAGTGGCCCTAAACTGTATCCTTTGATGAGAGCCAGAAGTTCATGTAACCTCACAACGTCTGCTGTTAGGTTTAATGTTACTATTTTTGATTTACAGAGGGAGGAAAAATGTACTAAGAAGGTATTAAAATCATTATGGTCATTCAGAGACAACCAACAATGAGAATTGGTGTGGTTTTAAAAATAAAGGCATTTTAGGCCATTTCACAGCCCATATTAGCAATGCCTGCAGCAGCAACCAATTCAGTAGATCAGATTTTTTGGTGCTGAATTTTTTCCCTCTGTGCTGTGTGGTGGGAGAAGAAGGGCTGCAATTTTGGTGAGTTCCCACCTGGTCCCCTGGACCACCAGTCTCTATCGATTGTGTTGCCCCAGGCTCCCCAAGTAGACCTCCTCCACAAACCTTTGTCCTTCCACAGGCTCCAAAAAGGGCTGCACTGAGCTCATGTGTGCCATGCCAGTGTCAGGAGCAAATCACCTCCTTATTGTCACCATTCATGGGGGCTTTGCAGTCCCTGATATTGCTGGTGCCCTGCCTTATTTCACTAAGAAGCTGCCATTTATACAAAAATGTCTCATACAGCCTTTGGACAAACAGGGGCTTTCATCGTTTTGAAGGGGGTTAGATTTCACTTTGGAAAGAAATCAGGCTGTAAACTGACACAAAGGTCTTCCTCTGCCAGAAACATAGTTAAAAAAGGAGCAAGTGTCTCCTGAGGCCCTGATAATATATCCCCAGTGTCTGCCTGTTTATGAGTCCCCCTGAGCTGGGATGCAGCAGGACGTGGGATCACAAACAGGACTGCAGAGCAGCTGCAGTGACAGTCTCACCCCATGGGCTGTCTGCAGGAACACCCCGGAGCTGCCCCAAGACTGGGAGGAGAGGATTTGGCACTACCAGCAGTGCACTCTGGGGTCTTTTCTAGGCAGCAAGATGAATTCTCCATAGAATGAAAAATTGGTCAGAACTGATAAGCACTGAATACACTGGTCTCTGGATAAAGAACTCTCATCTGAACGGTTTCCATATTAACTCTTTGGGACCATCTTTCTGAATGCTAATCCCAAAAGTTAAAAAAAAAAGACAACCAACAAACAAACAAACAAACAAAAAAAAACAAACCCAAGAACCAGATGCACAAACGGTGTCTTTCAAGCTATGACATCTAGGAAAAAATATCCTTTTAATTTGCATTCTGTCTGATATTTGAGTCATGACATTTATTTTTCAAATTTTACTGTAAGCACAAGGAATAAGGAGCTCTGTCTGTGTCAAATACTATCATCCAAGTCAGGAACTAGGGATGTGTGAAAACAGCCACCAGAAGATGGGAGGTAGAACTAGTCAATGATTTCAGACATCTTTCTGAATAATAACTGAAAACAAACTGAAAATTTTGCAGTTACTTTTGATACATAGTTTCCCTTTGGCTTTTTCTAATGTCTTCAGCCACTTTGTTATCAATTGTCTGTTCAGGACTCAAATCAACACAGTGAGAGTGTTGTTTTGGACTATTAGATACCATTCATCAGGGATAAAAATACAAATGGAAACAAAAAGTAAATGAATTGAAATATGCTAATACTACGTCCCCTTCTTCCTGCATTCTACCCACATTACATAAATCATGGCAACATCCAGTTGTAGACTATCAGGAAATGAAAGGTTTATAGCAACACACAACCCATCAACAACAAGGATTAGAGTTTTATCAGCCTAGAAGATGATGATATACATTTCCCAAGAAATAGAGTTTTCAACTTTAGCACTATGTTTCATAGCTGCTATGAAATGGCATATGGAATGGTGATTTCAACAATGTTATTGCTTTATTAAAAAAAAATGTATTGGGTTTTGTTCAGGACAAACTTATTAAATTAATGGCCTGTGGTGGGTACACTACATTCCCAGCTATGCTGTACTAGCAAGAGCAAGAGACTTATAGGCATTAAGGTTCCCAAAAAACTCTTATTGAGACAGATAAAACTGTCCCATGAACCTTCATAGTCAATCCTTGTAGTATTTTAGAAACAGACACATAAAAATGTTTCTCAGAGCTCAGAAGTATGCCTGTGCTTCAGGTTAGAGGTGCAAGGTAGGAGGAGGATGTTGGATTCATTGGCAGATGCACTAAGCATGGTTTTACCTGGATGAATTACATACACCAGATTTTGAATGATGGGGTTGCCTCCTTTTTGCTGGTTTTTACAGCCACTTTTTCAGCACAGAAAAACTTCATCCCATATGGATGTTTAAAAAACTTTGAGTTAGTGAACAACAATTAAGTCTTTGTTTACAGTCTGCCTGACAAGTTACACTGCAGTAACTGTGGGAGTGGATGCTCAACAACATCTCAGAATCCTTTAATCATGGAAAAATTATTTCCCTCAGCTCTTTCTTAGAAATGTTGAATATCCAGCAGAGCATATATTTATTCAGACAATGAATTACACATGCTGACAGTTTAGAAAAAGGCCCTTTGTCCTACATAAAGCCAAAATGGTAGAAAGACAGGGTCACTCTGCATGTTGCCTCTGTTTGGGCCAATTTTGTGTATTTGCAGAGCTGAATGTACTCAGATGACAAAAGAATCAAATTGTCAAGAGCTGGAACAGTCCCTCTGATCAGACAGCAAGTGGAGAGATGGAAATTTTGGATTACTCTTAATACAAAAGTCATTCACATCTTCCTTTCAGACACATATAACAGTTAGGGACATGCTGCTCCTTTATTATTTTCTCTTTGCTGTCTCTCTTGTGGGAACTTCAATTCTCAGGGTGACTGATTCTTCAGTAATTAATAGTTTGAAGTTCTTTATACATCTCAGCAGCCATCATGACTCAGAAAACAACCAATTCTTCTGAATGGATTGTTTAGGCAAAGCAGTTCCATCAGTCACCCAATGAGCCTTTGAAACATGTCCTGTTTTTCCTAACAGTATTTCTCATTTGGACTTCTGAACATGCTTACAGGATGAGAACGGAGGATGGATGAGCAGCCAAGGGGCAGCATGGAGGCCAGATAGGTCAGGTTTGATTCATCCCTCCATCTCTCCAGCAATAGAATCAATCTGCTTGACTTAGACACGGGACTTCACAACCAAAATAGGCATTAAAAGGTGTGTATGGGTCTTACATAGATGGGGAAAGAGACACAGAAAGGATGGGATGTAATTAGATGTGTCTTTTTAATTTAATTCAACTGAAACTATAGATTCTTGCTGCAAAAAGCCAGGACCCACATTTTCAAGGATCTAAGGCATGCAACTTTCACTGATGTCCACAAGACCGCCAAGAACAGTGAAACTCCTGCAAGGCTGGGCCGTTACCTCTGGGCTTTCCCATCCAGCTGTATTACCAAAAGGTGCAGAAAAGGGCTTGCAAAAATATTTGCTGTTGTTCCATCAGTGACCTACCAGGCAGACTGAAAAGAGCATTACTGTTTGTGACTGGTTGCTGAAGTTACCTGAAGAGCTCTTTTCAGCATTAATAGGCTGCTGAACAATTTTGCCTTAGTTTCATTACATATAATGATACATCTTTGCAAGATAGCTATTCTAGTGAAACAGTTCCGAACAGGTTTGAGTCAGAATCAAAGAAAATAAAACTGAATCACATTTGCCACGGTCTCCAAAGTAAGAAAAAGGATCATGGATCTACTGAAACAGTGACTGGATTGTGTGTCTGAGTCCTTCCTATGGCACTGCCACCCACCTGCAAAATAGCAGTGAGAGTAGTTGTTTCCCTGGTAGTGCTCATAAAACAAATTAAGAAGAACCTCTAGAAGTACCTGGTGCTTTGAAGGAGCTATTACAGAATTCAGCTGGGATATGTGCTAAGCTTAGAATTTATTTGTCTCTGTGAAAAAGCTGGAAAAACTAAATAGTTTTACTGACTCCCAGAGACTGAAGTGAACTGACACGACCTGTGGATCTAAACAGCTCTGTCCCCATGAAATTAATGCTGCTGCTCTCCCTCCTTCCTGGCTACAATAACATTTGTGATTAGTTTTGACAAAAGTACAAAACAGAAATAATTTTGGCAAACCAGTTATTCTTCTGAACACTGTTTCTCATCAGCAATCTTGAATATGCTTTTTCACTGATTGCTTACTAAGAAGCAGTCTGGAGTCTTGCAAGTCTGCCTTGTGGTCTGTTCTCATTTGCTTTTATTTACATTTATTACACCATTTTATTACAGGTGCTTAAATTATAATTCTGAAACTTGTTTCTTTGATTATTTTTAATCTAGCTGTTCACATGTTCTGCCCACTTCCTAACATTTCTATAGAAACACTATCAATATAATGTAAAATTATGCATAGTAATCAACTGAATAATATTAGCTTGCTACTTTCCTATCATTTTCATGTTAACTGAAACAGCAAATTAAAAGCAAATCCAGTGAGACTCCTGTAAGAATTCATGTTTCTTAGAAATGCATGTTGCCAAGAACATTCTCAGGTGAGGTGGAAGTGAATGGATGCATTTAAAAAACCTCTGTTCCAGCCAAAAAAAAAAAAAAATCAGCCACTGATATAATCCTTTCAAGACTTCATATAAATATTTTAACATCTCTTTGCTTGCTTTCTGCTGCTTGAGCCTGTACATTTTGTTCTGCTTGTATTTTCAATTCTCCTATCATGGAGGAGAGACTTTTAAAAACAGAAAGAAGGGTGAAATTATTATAAATAACACCAACTGGAAACTAGGCTCAACATCATAAGGTTCATCATAAGACTCAACAGATTCTTGACATCTCAAACCATGAGATTTACCCTCTCTAGAAAAAGAGTGATGCTCAGAGAGAAATAACTGTTCATCAATGGATGTCACTGCAGCCCACTAAAAACCCAGAAAAACAGAACTCACAAAGCAGGAAAGATGTCTAGCTTTTTTCCTACATTGTCACAGTGGCAATAGGAGCCAGCCAACTGAGGAAAACATGTTTTCCTACATATATTCTGAATTTTAAAATTCAAACGCTTTTTTTACATGCTCCAAGAACATATGGGGTAAACTAACTGTGAACAGCAGCAATATCTTCACAGCAAAAAGGATCAAATTTCAGAATTTCAACATTCCTTTGTTTTCTTTCTCCTTTTCTGGTGTCTCACAGCAAGGAAGCTTTTATGTGCTGTGTTGTTTTAAAAGAAGGGAATTTCAAAGCCTGGATCTAATCCTCAGTCAACTGTTAATCAGTGAACACTTGTATGTGACCCTTCTAATTTCTGCTGTTGGATGAGGAAGAAAGAGAGACATATACCATGAAAACACGCCCCTGCAGGTACAAAATTTGAAACTTTGGTGACAGCCTTAAAAGCCAAACCCATTTTTCACCCATACGAGTGAAAATCATTTTTCACCCGAAGGCCATTTTCCACATGGTCATCATGAGCACCTCTATGGGTGGTGTTACTATATGTTTAGGCCATTTCTTATTTAGGTGCACTTAATGCATTCCATGCATTTATGTCATCTGAATACTAATGTGGGGAGATAATTTTTCTTCCATCCTCCCCTTCTGAAGAAAGTGAATCCACTGAAGTCAAGGTGCTTTGTCCATAACTGTATAATGGTGAGCCTTCACATGTGTTGCATGTCACATCTAAGCACTTCAGAAAAAATTTTCTTGATTGTCTTATTCTGCTTCAGTCTGTGTCCCCAAGAGTTGCTGGGCAGGATCTGAGCTTCTTTCAGTTGAAATAAAATCTCAGTTGTGCTCCAGGGGCACCCCAAGCTCTCCCACTGCTGGTGGCTGTTCAGTCTTCGGAGCCAGAGAGGAACAAGTCAAAATTATCCTTAAATAATTTCAATGTTTTTAAACAGTGCTTTGATGTTGTCTTAGACAGAAGCTTCACCCAGATAACCATGTCTAATACCTGATGATAGTTCATTACTGTGTGAGTCTATCTATTCCTTTTCAGAGCCTGTTTTTACTTATGACCTCCTTTAAGAAGCCCAACTGTGAAGTTGCACTTCCTATTAACCAGCGTGTTCTCTTCTTTGTTATAAACCTATGACCTAGTAATTTAGCTGGGTTCTACCTGTGACATGGATTGTGAGAAGGAATTAATCCTTTCCTCTTTTGTCACATCCATCTCTTGTTTTCATTCCAGACTGAAGCCCCTTTTAAAGCCTTTCCTCCTACTAAAGCAGTGTGATTGTCCTTGTTGCCTTTTTCAGTTCTGTTTCGAGTTGTACGCTGTTCTTTGGGAGGCAGGGGGACCTGATCCACACACACTATTCCACGTATTGATTTATTACAGGTTTAATCAGTCTGTATTGCTGGAGAAAATCTCACTTGGTGTTTATTTGCTGCACTGGTAACTCTGGCAGCACCACAGCACTTTGACACCGGATTCAAGAGAATACCGGGAAAAAAGACCTCAAAGTCTGAAATAAGAAAGAGGCAGAGGCACAAGCACAAGAGGGTTGTCTGCATAACCTGATGTTAAAAGAGCTAGGGAAAGCCAGAGAAGAGTTGGAAGGCAAAGTGGTGAATTTGTAGTCTGAGGATCATCTCAATCTGCATTGACAACTGATTGCCAAATTTGCAAGTGATTGAATTAATTTATCTATTAAAAAACAACCCTGGTGAACAAGCTTTCTATGCCACATAAATAACTTTTAATTAGAGAAAGTCTCAGCACTGAAACACCAAATTATGTGTTAGAGAAAGAGACAGGCAGTGAACTTGACATTCAATTTTACTGAAATGCTTTACAACAAGATGCTGCAGCAGCAAAAATATTATGGAACTGACTGGAGGAGAGAAATTACCTTTTACAAACTCATGTATTTTCATTAAGTCCATGATTCTGCCCTTTTATAGTAAACAGGATCTTTGTCATTACATTCAAGACACATCAGTTAAAAATATATTCTCAGGAACATTTTCAAATCCTAATTTCTTATGGAAAAGATGCTTGTAATTCAGCTATATGACAAGTTCACAACGCACTTCTGTGCTTTCTCCTGCTTTGTCACAAGTAATGCATTCTTCTTGTTTTGCAATGGAGACAAGTATATTTTTAAGCCTTATCAAGACCACCCTGAAGCTGCTTCAGAAGTTACTACTTGATGCTGACTATAAACAAATGTTTATGTGCATCTTTTAAAGCTACACATTAAGATTAAAATTGCAGCCGTTACAGCTCTAATTCTGAAGTGTCATTTCACAGCTAAGAATAATAACCTTTCACCTAAACTTTCTGAGAGATTATTTACTGAATATTTCCCAGATTCTGCAAACTTTCAAAACTCCTTCAAGTGGACCTTTTTTCAAATTCTCATCTTCATTTGCAGTTCTTGTGTGATCTGTGTATGAAAAGCTGTATATGGATGATAATGTCATAAAGGGATAACAACAAAAACAAGGACAATAGTTAAAGATGAACCTGTGCTTGGAAATAATTTACTATGTCCAGTTCTGGTTCCTAAAACTCAAAAAAGACATGAGCAAACTGGATAGGGTTCAAAGGAGGGCCACTGAGATTTTCAGAGCGATGGAGAACCTGCCCTGTGAGGAAAGGTGGAAGGAGATAGTTCTTTTCACCCTGAAGAAGAGAGGGCTCAGTGGGAGACTCATCAGATTATTTGAATACTTAAAGGAAAGCTACAAAGAGGATGGGAGTCTCTTCACAAAGGCATCACATGGAGAGGAGGTCAGCAGGTACAAATTTCACAGGAAGGGGTTTCATCTCCATATAACAAAGACATTTTTTACAGTGAGAATGGTTACACACTGTAAAAACCTCTGCAGGGTGTGGGGGAGCCTCGTCACGGAGGGGTTTCAAGCTATGATGAGGCTGGGTGCTACACAATCGCATCAAGGCTCCCTGGTTGGACCAGGTGACCTTTCAAGGTCACCAGCCAGAGCTTGCTATGTGACGAGAGAAGGACCAGGAGCTGGTGTGTCCCTGCTCGTGTTTAATATGGTCATCAGATCACTGCAGAGTTCAGAGATCCAAAATGGGGCCACCCAAGGCTCCTTGTACTGAGACGTGATACTTAACAAAAGTCTGTTGCTTTCTCAGTGGGTTCTCTGAGAGGACAGAGGGATAGACAATAGCACTATAAAGATGCATTTTCTCTTCAAGAATGGCTGAAATTTTTCTGTTGTTTTTCTATGTGGCTACGAAGTTTTTGAGAGAACTCATTAAACCTGCTTTCTCCAGCTGTGTGCAGGACTAGCTTAGATGGAAAGTGCCTCTCCTTTTATTCCCATGCTGCAGCTCTGGGAGAAGCCTGCTCTCCCTGCTCTATCAAACCAAGACCCACATTAAGATGATGCATTTGTGTGTAAGCGTCTGAAATCTGTCAGGTCACAGCTCAGTCCCAAATGCCCTCAGGCTTCTCTCAACTCTCTGCTTTCTTGTGTAAGTGGCTGAATAATCAAACACCAGCTGAAAATCCCAAACTTTCATGAACCTTCACACATAGAAATACTACAACTGATTGGGGTAGGGTGTGAGAAATCGGTGAGGTCATAAGTGGGCAGCAATCCTTCAGAGACACAGAAATCTGATCACCTCCAATACAGAGAAATGGAACTGAATCCTCCTTCCTGCAGTTCAGCTCTTTATAATTTTAGACACATTAAAATGAAATTAAGTGATCTATTTTTGTGTAGCTGTCTTTCAGAGGATACAGCTAAATGTATCTTTCAGGCTGGCCAGTAAGGGAAGCAGTGATGCACTGTTATGTTATTGCAATGGTTGATGTCAGGTGACCCAACAGCATCAAATCTATTATTATGTTTAGCAGCCCACTTTGGTTTAGCTGCACATCTTGCTCTTCCTACCTTGAAAGCAATTTCATGTAATGCACTGTTGTGTTCTCCTGAAAGGGTTTGTTTGAAAGGACTGCTGTGGCACAAGAAACACAGTCTACTTCCATACTCTACCACTGGGATTTGACAAGGAATAGCAGCAAATGTGCTTTCCTCTCTGGTCCAGGTAGCTCATAGGATTAAAGACTTCTATTACAGTTTAAAGAAATAAAAGTCTATTTAGGATAACAAAAGAAGGAGAAATGTGAATTGACAAGTATTTGCATTTGCCATATTGTAAATCCAAAAACCTGTAAGGTTTTTCTTATTTTCTGCTACTTTTGCATTTTAGAAACCTGAAAACAAGCATGCAGACACAACTACATATACACACAGGCAGGCACACTGCTTAAAACTATGTCTTTGTTAATTGTGTTAATCTTACCCTTGAATTTTGCAAACATAGGCATTCAAAACATGTCACTGTCAGTAACAGTTCTGTTCTCATGTGCTACCATTTTTTCTGCTTGTAACAGCCTTTTGAAAAGGAAGACTGGTATCTTAGACTGCTTTAGGGGTGTCATTTTTCATCACTTCCCTATGAAGAGCAATTTCAATCTGACTGTCAGATTGAAACAAGTCAAGGGGAGACAATAACCCTGTGCCCACAGGAATGGATGCTGGGTGAAGTATTGGGGTGCTGCTGAAGTCTGAGTGACCCACATCCAGCACACCCTGGATCCCTTGCATGGAGGTGCATTGAGCTGGAGGCAGCAGCCACACAGCTGCTTGTGAGAAGCAGGATAAAGCCCTACAGACTGTTACAGCCAGTGCACAGCAAAGCACCTCTGCTGGCTTGTACAATTGGCAGCCTTGACCAACGTGGGCATGCAGGGACTGAAGAAGCCATAAGGGGCTCCCAGACAGCCTCCTGTGAGGCCAAGAGAGACCATCTCTCATCTTCATGGCTCTGTCTTCTTCATAATGCTCTGAAAACTCTTGTTCTACATAGACCAAGGTACTTACACACACCTGCGTCTTCAGCAAACTCTTTGGTTCCTAATTTTTGAAGAAGAATTAACCTTTCCACAAGGATAATTTCCCCATTTCTGTCCTGAGGATTTTGTGGGAAATCATATCCTAGGTACGAGGAAGGACTGAACTCCACTGCATCTCAGCTGAATATAAACTGGGGAGGCTAGAGAAAGGAGATGTTTATCTGGGTATGTTGCTGTAGCTGCTAATACAAGCTGCTCAGAGCTCCTGGTAAGGGCAGATGTATCTCCTCATGACTGGACAGAGCACAGCAAACAGGCAGCTCTGAGGGTCACCATACTGCTCAATCCCTTTCTTATGGAGATCTGCGTAATTATCCACCTGTCTCCAAATGCGCCGCGGAGGAGGGAGTGGCGAGCCTGGGCTGGCTGAACTCTGTCCTCGCCTTCCCGCCTGAGTAACCAGCAGCTCAGACAGCCACTGAGCTGCGCTGCTAAAAGGAAGGAGCTGTTGTGCCTCTGTGTTAAAACTATCTCAGTACAGCACCCACGTGCTCCCTTGTTAGTGTTTGGCTGCCATAAAGCTCTGGAGATGGACCCTGGCTGGCAGCTTCATGGCATGGCAATATCTCAAGAGAAATCCTGTTGTGTTAATGCCTGAGCAGTGTATATCATTATTATCAACTTTATTATTACATATTATTATAACCAGTTACAGTAAAATTGTCTCCCTCACAACTAATTTAAATTAGACTATTTAGAGGACGCTTAACGTCTTATCATCAAAAAAAGACTTTAAATTTCAACCCTGTCATTAATTTAAGATATCTGCTTCTAAAAAAAATGGGAAATAAAAGATGTTATCAGTTTATTTGTTTTCCCCTACAGCACAATCTCAAACAACCAGCTCTCTCAGAAGGTTGCACAATGGTGGGCAAAATGGGAGCAAAAACAATTGTACAGACAGAGCAAGGACAACCTCACTCCCAGCTTAGAAGAACTGGGTTTGATGGTGGTGCTGATGTATTCAGGGATCTCTGATCATTTCATCTCTCCTGTGTTTCATTTTTCACCATTTAAGAGATCAGGAGCTATATGTATCTTCCCTTTATGCTTTTCCTAGTCCAAGCAAGTCAAGACCAGACTCTACCTTTAAGAAAAAATCTGGGGACAGATTTTAAGAGTAACACCCCACCTCCCCCCCCAATAATTCAGTGATGATGGTTTCTTACAGAAAGACTTGCACATTATTCTTATTGTCTTTTAAAATTCAGAGCAATCCCAAGACTCCCTCCTCTACTAGCAGCGATATATTCCCACTATCCTCATTAGTGAGCTTTGGGAGAAACAAAGCAAAAAAACCTTCAGGAGATATAAGATGGAGAAGAAGGAAGAATACAGCAGAAGCTCCAGCCAAAAATCTAAGAATAGCAATGATTCAACTCAGGCTAAAAATATCTTCATTTCTAGTGACAGGATCCAGATGTGGAACAAATGCCAGTTCATGTCACTCAGCTCTGACCCAAGCACATGCAATGAAGAGTGCAAGCAAAGAAATGGCAATTAAGCAGTTATAAAACTGACTCATGGGTTCAGAAAGCAGCAGCATTTCAGTTCCCACGGCAAAGAAACCCAGCTAGCTGGGCTCACCCTTAATAAAACAGGCCAGTGCTTTTTATATCCAAAAATTTTAATAGCTCATGAATGTCAGACATCCTTGGCCAGAAATTAATCTCTGCTTTGCAAAGGCCTTTCAACTCTCCATGTCGGCTCTGAGCTCCTGAACTCACTGCAGGTTTCCTGATTTGTTTTTGGCAGAGAGCAGAGCTGACAGCATTTCTGGCGGGCTGCCCCAGTGCTCTGCCACCCCACTCAAAGGAGCTCTAGGGAGAACAGTTTGAGAGTGCAGAAGAGCCAGGGGAAATTTCTTTTCCTGGAAATATCTTTGCTGACTTGCAGCTTCCCCATGCTGGTGGTGTTATTTGCAGCACATCCATGGACCTGATGGATATGGGTCACAATTATGGAGGGTCCTAATTGCAGATTACACATCCCATTAGGAAAGATGAAGGCAGGGAAGGAATACAGCCTTGCTAAACTCACCCTTGGAAAGGCATTATAAGTGAAATCAAAATGCTTCAGCTGCATAACACGCCTGCAGATCCCCCCAGCTGAGCTGTCTGCCCTGGCAAGACCTAACACAACCATTTAAATAGAGATTTGCTTTAGCAACTGTGCCATGATACTGGGACAGAAAATTTGGAAGAGCAGCTGACTTGGATTACAGCAAAGGAGAGAGAGAGCCCAGTGTCATGGAAGGGCTCTGTTTGATCCTTCTTCCCAATACTCCTAGGGAAAAAGCATGAGCTTTTTCTGTGAACTTATGCTCTGTCTCTGAACACATAAGGCTGAGAATAAACAGGGAGGAAAGACTGTCCTTTTCCAATGCAGATCTGGGAAATAGAGGACTTTTTTCTGACTTCCCTTAGTTCTTGGAGAAAAGCTTCTGGGGCTGGAGGATGATCAAAGGAGCAAGGGAACACAGAACTCCTTTGCTACAAGTCACGTTGGGACGTGACCTCTGGTACCTTAACCCAGTAACCAGACTCAGCTGAATTACATGATGACAACTGCAGCTGTGGCACCCAAACTCCTTTGCATGGACATATTTTGGAGACCTGACAGCCTGCAAACTTTAGGGACAAAAATATGGACAAAAGAGATATTAAGTACCACTTTGGAGATACTTAAACACTATTTCTTGGTCCTTTTGGTGGCTTTTCTTGTTGTTTGTGACCTTTTGGGGGCCTACAGCATCCTGGGGTAAAGGGGGCCCTTGTGCTTATGGAAGAAAGGCCTAGAAAGGTGAATGGGGAGAAATCAGGGTGCTCAGTGTAGTCCAGTATCTCACAGACTAAGGATGATGACCACATCTGTTATCAGGGAGTCAGGGCTGTCACAGATATGTCCATGAGTCCAGCTCACTCGTGTTGCTGTTCAAGTCATACTAAATTGTCAGTCTGTGAGCAGAATGATGCCAATAAAAGCTTGGGATAGTCAACAAAATCAACCTGTATTACCAGGGAATTATTCTGGCACATCACTTCTTGCTTGTTGGACAAGTTACCTCTTAGTTGGGTGCTGTAAAAGCTTGATGTATCCCACTTTAACAGAACCTTCCATGCACAAGGAACTGCTTCTCTGAAGCTGCCTGTGCCCATCTAGAATACAAGATAGAAACGTAATTTTTGGTTTGTTCCAGGGGTAAAGAAAACCATAACTACCAGAAGAGAAGCCCTAGGCAGCACATTCCTGCTGCCTCGTGTACTCACTCCTGCAGAAAGCTGGTGAGTCAAACCAAGCACGTAACCAAGGAGCTCTCACAGACGACTTTATTGCCGAGGTGAGACTGACTGATTTCTCTCTTCTCTACCTCTCTGAAACTTACTGGCACTTACTAAATTGCAGGCTCCTTATCTTTATCAAAGCTGATGAAAAAGGTGGATTTGAGAAGTATTGGGAGGCAATAACTCACTGACAAACAGCCAGAAATGCAGTTCCATAAACAGTTGCCATATTTGAAAAAAGGCTTAAAAAATCCTGCCTCCTTACTTACTTGTTATTACCAAGGTCACCCTGAAACAAGATAAAAAATAAAGATAAAGCAAAAGAGTCTGAAGAAGTTGTGTTAGGTATTTCCCTCTGTATTTCAAGTGACAAAAATCTGTCTAGTTTACAAGCAAATGTATTTATTAGGATGTTTAGGCTGCACTCCCTAGAGCAGACAAAGCATGGCTCTGTCTGGTAATGAAAACTATGATTAACATTGGAAAATGCATCAATTCTCCGTCCAGATTGTGAAAATTTAGCTGCCCTAAACAGTAGCAGCCAAACATGCATTTTGGTAATGGTGATTCTTTCATACAAGAACTATATCAAAGCTCTTCAGAGGTCTTTCGATCTCATGATAAATCATCTTTCTATTTACAGACATTTGAGTGTTTATTTATGGAGTTAATTGTGAGCCACAACAGTCATGAATTATATACTTCAACATACTTTCAATGTACCTAAACAATGTCCCTGGTGAAAGGAGTAAGAGTGCTAGAAAGCATTTCTTCATCAAATTAAACCTGATTATATTTCTGTGTCACAAGGACTGCATTTAATTGTTAAGTCATTTAAAATACATGAAAAAATAGTGTAAATACCTTCCAAAGTGAATGACCCAAAAAATCAAGCAATCTGACACCCTGCTAGAACCTCCAGTATTATGCAAATTCCTACGTTTAGCCTTTCCCCAATCCCTATCAAAAACTTCATGGTACACATAGGGTCTCCAGAAAGAAAATACTTGTCAGAGTCAAGGAAACATGGAAATTTGTCCCCTGCCTTCTCCATTTTTGAAGCTGCAGTATGTGAAAAGGAGAATTGTTATGAAGATATAGTAAGTTGGCCTCCTCCTTCATTGTTACTAAATGGCATCTGTAAAGTTTGGCCATTTTTTCCCTACAGAGCACTGGATGTTACAGCACTAATGAAAATGAAAATTTAATATTAGCTGTGTGGCTGTTTTGAAGACCTGGTTCCATCCCAAGGAATCCTCTATTCCATCCAGAGTAGCTGTTTGAAATGCTCGTATGGCACATGCTCATGTCCTGGAACACTCTGACAACTGCTTTGGCAAACAAAGCAGATCAGCCCCTTTTTCTGCAGGAAAAAGGCAAGAATAGTGCTGGAAAAGAGCACTGGAAGGAAAGGACAGAGAAGTCCTCACGGATTATGCTTGTGCTCAGCCCTGAATCATTTCCAGTTCCCCAGCTCTCCCTAGCTTAACGCTATGCCAGCCCCTAAGACTGCAGATCTAAAGGGTGTTAAAGCTGCCATCTGGATTTCCAGGCCCAGATCTCTCTGCCTGCTTTTTAAGAGCTTGGGATGGAGGGGATGCTTTGCTGCCCATCAGGCTAAAATTTAGAGACAGGCAGCGCTCTGTTCAGCCCAGGAGCCTTGGTTCTGTGTGATGGCCTGTGATTCAGCTGTCTGCCTGTAAATGAAAACATCAAAAAGCCCCTTTTACCAGGCTAAAACTGAAGGAGATAATTATACTGGGGAAAAAAAAAAAATATATATATACACAAGTAGACAGGAATGTAGGCCAATAGTATTAATAATTACTGACTAAGGTCTTTGACACAGTACCATGGGAGAAGAGGTAGAGGCTCAGTATAGTCCATTAATCCACCCAGGCAGAGTACTCATGGCTGCAGTATTGAATTAGCTTTTTCTGTGACCTAGATAAACTGGGGAAGAAACATTTCAGACCAGAAAAATTACCGATATGATTTAGCACTGCCAGATCATCCAAGAACTACTTAATTTTCAACTTAATAAGAAAATTCTGCACTCATTTTGTACATTTCACCTTTTTTGTGTCAAAATACTTTGCAAAGTCAGCAACTGCTGGGATAAGTTTGGCTAGGGGAACACTTCACTCGTGACTGAAATCAGGTGGTGTGCCGTACAGAGACATAAAAGCAAGATACCATAAACTATGCTCTCTCTCTTCCTACCCAGAAGCACAGAGGGGTGCTACGTAGGTGGGATGGAGCCTCTCAAGCTAGATGCCAACCACAACACATTCTCATGATGAGCACACACAGTTTTTAATGCTTTTTTTCATCAGGCATTTAGGTAAGATGCACAGCAAGCAAGGGACTACCAGGTCAGCTTCACCCCATTTAGTCCTTGAAGTCTGGTCCTCCATCTCTGAGAAGAGCCATCTCTGGAGGATCCAGAAGTTGAAGAGCTGTCGTCATGCAGTGATTTGCCCTGAAAAGTGGTTTCCTATAATGTCCGTTCAGGTGTCGATTAACTTGTGACCCAAAACGATAAACTAGAAATCTGTTGCACAACTGCTTTCACTCTGTCTGTTCTGGTTGCAGGTACTGCTGTTATCAAGACAACTGCCTAGTCTTTTCCTAGCTCCTGTTAAGTCATTTAAAATAATCAAGTCCTGTGCTTTGGGATATCTGGTCTATTCCTCTGCAGAAAGCTTCACTGCAGAGACAAGTAAAATTTGGATTTCTACATATTCCCTCAACATATGCTGTCAATATTGCTTTATTATGAGGGGAACAAGAAGTCCAATCTATAGAAATTTTGATAAAGCATTTCTATTCATAGGGTCAAGGATTTCAGTCTTTAGGCTGTATACTTCACATCTATTCCTAAATGTTCGAGTGTCCCACAAGTGTGATTGCTTTGGCATCTGTATTACATGTAGACTTAGAGCATTGCAGAATGTGCTGGGCTTCCTACAGTTGTGCAGTAATTTGCTGTTTATTTCATGTCAACCATCTGCTTGGACCTCACTTTTCTCCCACACGCAGCCTGGTTGAAATCAGAATTGACAGAATCAATATCTGTGGTAAAAAACAGAGACATCAATAAAAGAGTTAAAAATGCAGAGATTTTGAAGGAAGAACAGAGTTGGTGTGTATTCCTACTAGCTATCTTAAGTTTCCACAGCATTTGAGTTATACTCCTCAAAAATGCATCTACCAAAACATCCAAGCATATTTTGTTCCTGACTTTTTTGTCTGTGCAAGGAAAAGTGACCAAGTGGCTTTAGAAAAGTAGCTCTATATATCTTTCTGAGGTATATGCCTGACTTAAGCAGAAAACAAATATCCATGTATCGACTGAAAGGAGATTAAATTGCACCTGCTCTCGAAATAATGCTAAACCCACAAATCATAATGGGAGGCTGCCTGAAGCCCCTCTGTCCTCCATCCCTCTTAGGACAGACTCCCACTCTCCTTCGAGCTGGGTGGCTGTGGCTAAGGAAGGATATTCCTGGTCTGCTCCTTCAAGCTCCTTGTGCTACCCATGGTGAACCTTTCCCAAGGTACAAGCAGAACTAAATCCATCAGGATGTTACCTTACAGCTGATGGGTTCCCAAGCCAGAACACAAGCATGTGCCAAGAGAAGCATTTTAAGAAATGAGTATGACCCTGCAATAATTCTAAAGTCAGAATGTAGCCTGTAGGGCAGTGCACTGGGACTGCCTCTTGCACTGGTATCCAACAGTTGTGTCTCTTCAGCTGCTCCCTGTACCACTGGCTGTTGGGATTCTTCTTTACAGGTAATGGGTTCAGCCAGCCTTTACAAACAGGAATGCTGTGGTTGGGTTCATTAATTTCCATATGAAAAATACAGATATTTCAGAGCTGAATCAAGAGTTCTGTAACCTGCCTGTGACAGGGAGAAGATTGTACCACATCTCTGTCGTGCAGCACTATGGAGATCTGCCACCAAGGTAGATGGGAAGAGGAACTGTTGAATGGAGGCCTCTTCTCATGAACAATATATGTATCTGTCTGTGCCACCTCACACAGATATTAAAGATTCCTAATAAACTTGAAAGCCTTAGTACAGCTTTAAACAGTTCATTTCATCAGTTAGAGCTATGGTCAGTGCTGCACACCTGACTGCCCTGGGCTACATGTGGTGCTGGCAACGGTTGTGTGCACAAGAGTTGTCCCAGCAATGTTACAGAAAGAGCAAAGGCAGCACAAATCATTTCTGTGAGTGTGGTTTTCCTTATCTTTGAGGATGAGTCACATCTTACCAAGAAATGGGCAATAAAGTGTGTACTTCAAAGGTACTGCCTTGAAGCTTGAAGCTGCCTTTATGCCTACACATAAAATAGGCAAGTGCTGAATACTGGGGGGAGCGTACTTGTTTGGTCAAGTAGCAAAAGCAAAATGTTCCCAGATGAACAAAAAGCAGAAAATAAAATAGCAGGCATCAGCCTCCAGGTTTTTCAAGCTGTCTACTTCTGTTGTTGAATCAAGAGACAGAAGGGACCTTTTATTGTTTTGAAACTCATTCCTTGATCTTTCTGCTGCGTAACAGGAAAGGCAGAATAGTAGCATGATTAGATAGACCAAGCCAGAAAAATACATCAAACTAGAATACAAAAAGCCCTTGGCTAGCTAGAAACCTCAAGGGCTTGTATGGGTAGGAGAGCCACAGTTTTCATACAGCAAATTCCAAATGAAACTATATCCTCGACTGAGTGGGTGAAAAGCCCATCATGTATATGAGAATAGTATCTAATAATTCTGTACTAAACCCATTAACAAAAATCATTAGTACCTATTTCCAATTTAGATGGCAATTGCATGTTTGATGGGTTATCACTAGTTTAATTTGTGATGAATCCAACAAGAATTGAGCTGTAATGACCTGGACCTGGATAAACTCCTGAAGGATGCCATGTGATTATTAAAGGCGCTTTAAATCTCTTTTCTGACAGAGTTTCATGTTCCTTCTGAGTTTACCAACAAATACTGACAAAAGCATCATTCTGTGACCTTATTCATATTTTCAGTTGTTGAAGTTCGGTGCCATTGGGATTGGATATTTACAGCAATGACAGAAATACTAAAGTCTTTCTTACAGTGAGACTAGAAATGCAAGCTTTCCTTAAAACCTATTGACAACACCTTTGCTCTTTACAGCATAGTTAGTGTCACATCCCATTTAGAAATCAATAATGTCTCCTGGTTTCATTCTTTTCTATGTAAGAATTTTGTATCACCTTTACTACCCTTCCACTCATGCTGTTTTATAACAATTCATATTCTTTAACGCTCCCATTGATCCGTGAAGAAAATACTGAACAAGACCTGGTTTAGGTTCAATAAATAATTCTCTCATAATTTTTGCTACTTATCATCATTTTATCATAAAACTCTCAATATCTGGTGTTTTACTTAAAACTAGACCTTCTGAAATCACATGATGATGCGAACACTTCTGCTTTAAAAGAAAAAAAAAAAAGCTTCTCCCACACAAATTTAAGAGACTAAAGCAATGAAAACATTCATATAATGGGCTTTGGAACTTGATTTGCAATTGAAATTTTAAGAAGGGGATTCTTTTCCATGCTAGATAAATAAACATTTGTATTAATAAAAATAAAACAAAAATCTAATTTTCCTCAGAGGCATTTGGAAAAGAAACTACTTTTGTTGTCTTTGTAAACCACGACAATTTTCACTTTGACCTTAATATTTGACTGCCCATCCTGTTCATAATATCTCAACCCCTGTTAACACTGATCATAGGGAGGTCTATAATAGAAACTTATTAGCATGCTCAAGACTATTTTCAGCTCAGGGTGAAGTGGGATGTCTCAATACTCATTACAATAAACCTGCTAGGTTTGAGTCTTAATAGTTTATAAAACATTTGTAAATCTTGAGGTGAAAGGAGATAGACCCTTACTAAATATTATTACTGCTTTGTTTACTTTCATACTCCTTGATGATCTTTTACATCATCATTTCCTATTTTAGAAAGAAAAAGCATGAAAAGGCTGTTTAATGAGCATGTTGAGCTCACACATGACAGTTGTTTCACTCCTCATAGCATTTTATGATAACACCAGGTACACACCTTTCTGTAATAGCTATGTTGAAATGCTGACTGTCCACCTACTGGTTTGAAGAACCAGTTTATAAAATTAACTGTAGAGGCAAAGCAGTAAAAAATCAGTAAAATTCCTGGATACTTCTTATGTGAAATGATGAACAAATGAGCCAAAGGAAGTCAGTCTTCCAAGAAAATATTTAATGGGGTCAAAGTAAGAACTGCAACTACAGCACTAAATAAAGTCTAAGTCTGTTTTGATTCATTTCCTTATACCCTAAATACACTCAGGTTGTAAATAGAACAAGGGAGGGAAGAAAGGTCCAAGGTACTTTCTGTATCTCTGAACTCATGCCCATACCCTGGCACAAACTAAAGGTCACATTACCCAATCTCCTTACATGTGCTACTGCTTGTGTCCTACAGCTGCTAAGAGTCTGAATGTGTGCTAATAATAACCACACAATCCAGCCTCTCTCAGTGAGACAGGGAGGAAAAGTGCTAAGTACCATGCTACAAGGCCCAGCAAACTCCGAATCAAAAGGGGCTCAGCCAGCCAAACTCTGGCATGGTCACCCCACTTGGTATCAAGAGCAGTGGACAGCATCAAATCAAAGAACTTGTCTGCAGTAAACTGGTGAAATGCTGCCAGTAGAGAGTTTTCAACATCCTTTTTTCTGATGCCATGTTTTCCACTTGATTCCCTTTTGTATGGGCAGCCCACCCTCCTGGGACATGACTGCAGTGGGAATTCTCAGGGCGAGTGGTCTCCTGGAGTACTGAAGAAAATGTACGATTCCTCAGCTCTTCACACTGGGGAAGCCATGCTGGTACAGCAGCGTGCCCGGCTCACCCCGGCTCCAGGCAAACAAATGACTATTTTTTCTGCTCCAGAACTCAGCCTCAGTGGTTTGCTGGTTTAGGGCCTTTTGCTTGGTGTTGGACAACTCCCCAGTGAGTGCAGCCATCAACAGGCAGGCAGAGCCACCTGGTGTGCCCGGCTCCACTGCATCGTTGTTTTGGGCAGAGATAACAGACCAGGTCCATGAAATTAGTTTCTTTTTCCATTGCACAGTAAAAGATGAAATATCTCCTGGCCCGGCCTCCTGCTCCTCCTCCATCTCAGGCTCTCAGTGCACATTACCATGGCAGTGCAGCACTGACAATACAAGCACAGTACGTGAAGCTAAAGCCTAAGAAAACTTGTTATTCCATCTCTGATAATAGCCAGCAGGTGCTGTAAGACGAAGAAGGCCAGGCAATCAGAATGTAACACTATCCTGGAGAACTCCAGGGAATTGCTGCTCAGGGACTTTAGGAGCTGAGAGTAAGGCTTGTTATTCCCATTTCTCCCATCTTCAAGGAAACACTTGTCCAGTCCCAGAGATAATCCTCTGCAGTGAGAGTCCCACCATTCAGCTGTGTGTTGCAGACAGTAATCTCTCTTGTTCCTTTGGACCTATGCAGTCCTCCTTGTTTGTGCTGTGAAGACAACTCACCTTTTGTTGCTTATTTACCTCCTCTGTTTGACCCATGATTTTAGACTTCTGTCACACAACCCAGCAGAGGCACAGAAAATCAGGGAAGTGACATTGACATCAGTCATTGACATCAGATGTCTATGTCCTAGTGACCACAGGGACAACAAAATGTTTCTGAAAGCTTTCAGCAAGGCTGTCTTCCTCCAAGCTGACATACTCATCCTGGCAGTGTTGATGTGCTGAATGTGTTTCCTAAGATCTCCCATCCTGTCACTTCCTTGGAAAATGAAGAAATATATCAAATATAACAACTGCCCTACAGCAGGGAAAGAATACGTTATTAAAGGAGCAGATGCTGGGTGATCACAGTCTGAGCCTCTGGCGATTTAAATGACCAACAGAAAGGTTGTATGAACAGGATGGAAACTGCCCAGCAAACATTTCTGTTATCAATGCACACCGTGTTTTACACGCTGTTTGAGCAGCCGAGAGAGATGTGCCATTGCTGGGGACGTGGGGATGAGCCATCTGCTGACTCCCAGCAGCCACCTGAGGGGCAGGCATGAGAGCCAGCAAAGGTGCTGCGAGTACCAGAACAGCTGGCACCACACAGTCCAGCACAGCTGCTGGACTATGCCAGGATGGGCTGTGTGACCTGGGAGAGATACAGTGCAGTTATGAATCTTCTGATGTGCAATGGAGAGTATGATGGATACATGCCTTGTGGGGGTACAACCTGGCAGACAGATGTGGGAGACAACCTGTGGCTGCCCACCACCACCATGTTGTCATTACTGTCCCTCAACAAGAGATCTTGTTCTCTCCAAGATCTCCAGAGATTTGTGTAGGAAAAGTCCCTTGAACCATGACAGGAACAAGGCAGCTCTGTGTATGCACATCCAGGCTGTGAGCAAACATCAGCTGGGTGAAAAGTTCAGGAGACTTTTTCCAAAGGAGCTAAAAATTGTCAAGGCAGAGATAAGCTACAACCTTTACAAATGACAAAAAGCTGTAATCCTGGCCAAGTTATGTCCCTTCAGCAAACCAAGCATGTACTGGTTTAGCTGTTTTCAGAATCAAACTGAAACACCCAAATACTGTATTACGAAAACTTGTGTCCAAGAACTTTGCAACTCTATTTTCTACAAACTCTTGTTGTCTGGATGCCCACTTATTGGTTGTTCAGAAATCCTTCTCTGATTGCAGCATTTTTTTTTCTTATCAGGAAGATACTGTCACCACAGCTACACTAAATTCTTCAGTACTGCACGTAGTTTGCCATCAGGGGAAGTTGATTTATTCATTTGAAATGGGGTTTGTTGGATTACATTCTCACAAAAGCCTGATTTTTTAATATAACAAAACTGATTACAAAGTATTGATGTGGGAAGACATTTTGGCTGCTCTCTTCTGGTTTTACATCATCAGTTCTCCATTGTGCCACCAGGTCATGCTCTTAAAATTAGTGAGTTATTTTAACACCAGAATTCCTTTTGTCCCTGCCAATGCACTGGCATCTGCTATCCCAGTGAGGAAAGAAAGTGAATTTTTGGAGGCTTTGAAAAACAGTGAAAAGCAGTGGTTTCAGTAACCCCTGACCTTGCCTCTGAAGTAATTTGTCAGTGAGGTCTTGGCTGTCTGATGGTGTGCATCACCTCCTTCCAGTCAATTCTGATGGCTTTGGCTGGTCTTCCTGAAAAGTGATTGTGTCACTGAAACACTGTTTGTTCCCCGAGTGCAGGTGAAGGTGAGGTAGCCACCACCTGCAAAGAGCAGGGGGCACTGTGAGGGACTGGAACACTTCCAGCCACAACTTCTGAGCAGGAGGGTTCAGATGTGAATAAACACGTGGGGCAAATGGGCTGTGACTGGAGGAATGCGAGCATGGCTACTTAAGCAAACAACCACACTTGGGGCTAGTAGGAGGCACGTTTCACCCAGCAAACGGGTTTAACATCCCTTGGCAGCACTAAAACTCTTTTCTGTGACATGGCCCAAGCCCTGGCTGTTCTCTCAAGTGTATTGTAAGGAGAACAGACCAGGCCGGGTCCAGGGGGCTGGTAGTAGCTGAGAACATTCAGAAGTTGAATCCCCACTGTCGCTCTAAGCTCATCCTCAGACACCCCAACCCCAGCAGACCCACGTACCAGTCTGGAGTGGGAACCATGACAAGCATGGGCAGCCAGTGACCAGCACTGCTGCCTCACTCGTGCACAGGCCTCCAACAGCTTTTGCCTGCTTCAGTCACATAGGAGGAAGGGAAGCTCAGTTTTCATTCTCACAGCTCTTCTTGGAGAAATTCCTTGTAGACCAGACCGGCACCCTGGCCAGAGGGACATGGTCACCCTGGGGGATCTGTTTGGCTTGGTCCCTCCAGCTCTGAGGGACAGAGCTGTAACAGCACAAAGGTTATGAAAATTTGTCAGCATCAGCCTGAAGTCACGCAAAAAATCTGACAATACTGCAGTACCTTTCCACAAGGGGACTAGAAGATCAGGGGTTGGACTAGATAAACTCCAGAGGACCCTTCCAACCCTAACTATTCTGTGATTAATACAACCAGAATCTGTGTCTACCTTGTATTTACAACTCCATATGATGCTCCAGCCAGTTCCTTTTATTGTAAATTTTAAAACTAATTACTATGGCTAAATCTACACTTCAGTATGGGCAGAAACAATGGTCAAATCAATCCTATTTATGTTTAGAAGATTTTATCACCTGAAGGCCCTTGGCTAAGGGAGTTAACCCATAGGAGGATGTGACAGCATCTGGGGTTCTCTGAACAACCCATGAGCTGAATTTCCTGGCTAATAATTAATTAGTTGGGGATCCCTTTGGAGGTAATTACCTTCCAGTGCCTATTAAGACAACACCTGACAAGATTATTTACCACCTCATTACACTGCTTCGTCTAATTCAGCTGCTCTGTTTTCCACATTAAGCACTATTAGAAAACATCCACTTTGTGTCATCAGCGGGCTAAACGATATCCAGGGGCTTCCAGGAACAGTGTGGAAGGATGATAAATTACTGAACAACCCCGAACCACACGCCACTATCAAGGTACATTTTGGCCAAGCACCACAGCCACTGCTGGACATCTGAGGATATTCATAACGGATTTAACTGTCCCTAGAAGGGATTAGCCTGGAAGGGAAATGAACCCCCAAGCCACGCTTCCATGATCAACAAATATACAGTTGCCTTCTCATCTTGGGGATAAAAAAGTCATTTTTAGATGAAGACAGTAATTCAAAACCTTGGAGGCTTGAAACTGCATGTCAGAAGTTTGATGACAGCGGAAAGTATTTTGGTTTGATGTCATATTGCATTTACCAAAAATACTAGCTTAAATAATTAAAAGCTATATTGAGCCATAAATATAATCATTTTGAGTTAAAAATATCACTACGTCTTTTAAAATTGAAACACCTGCCAAGGCCAATGTTCTTCTGGGAAGAACTTCAGTTTTGATGAGTATTAATTTTTTTAGCTCTTTATTTATTCAAACTCTAAATATATATAACTTCTGTAAATCAATAATGACCTTCAACAAAGAATTGCTCTTAGATTCTTCAGACACAAGAACAAAGCACCTACATAAGCGATCTGGGGAACATTTCAGAACAAAATTTATTTTACCCTATTTGCAATACGCGCTTGGAGATATTTAATGTGCACAAACAGCACAGACATTTATCTTCATAATGTGGTTGTACATTTTGATCAATTACATTTTATTCAGTGCTTATAAAAAGTGAAATATAGTGCATTTTCTAGAAGTCCTAGCAGCCAATATTCCTATTTCTATTTCTATTTCTATTTCTATTTCTATTTCTATTTCTATTTCTATTTCTATTTCTATTTCTATCCGGTTTATGTTCACTTTATAAAGACTAATTAGTTTCCACTAAAGGATTAGGGGAAGTAAGCTCATTAGTTTATAGGTGTATACACAGCACATAGCAGCATGCTGATCCCTGGTTTGGATCAGAAGCTTTGAGCAAGCCACTGCCTTAAAAAAAGGCCAATATGACAACGATATTTTTGTAGTCAGAGGTGCTAAGTTTCATTCTGGCTCATGAGGCATTCAGAAGGGATACATATTTCTCTCCAGCTCTTCCTTGAGTTCCACACACATTTTGGGACTGCAAGGCAAGTACGTAATGCTGCAAATGTTCTATTGTTATTTCATGGCTAGAGCAGAAAAGTTGTTTGGCATCTTAAGATGCATAAATGTATTGAAACAGAGCTTCATTTGCATTTAAACTACTTTTTCTTTACCCACTTTAGCTATTTATTGCAAATCTACAGTACCTGAAATATCAACGTTATTCTGTTTCCACTGAACTCCCTGCCAAACTCCTGCAGGCAGTGCTGGGAATGTAGTTCAGAGAGTTTGGTTCTGAGTGCCAGAATTTTACATATGATGCAGGAAAATGCTTCAGATCAGACATTTGACAAAAAAACCCAAAAACAAAACAAACCAAAAAAACCCCCCAAAACCCCACCACCACCACCACCACAAAACAACAACAAAATACCAACAAAATTGTTCACATGGCTAACAAAATGAATGGACTCCACTTGTAAGTGAATAGTGGCCTCAGAGGTTAGCAAACAAAAATGAGGCTGTGTTTGGGCTCTGAAACTTGGGTATGAGGTAAACTAGCACAGCTCAGTTTTTCCTTGTCTCAGAGACTGGCAAATCATCACTCACCTTCTCATATGTGCTGCGAAATTGAATTACTCAAAATAATTGTTTTAGTCCTAAGAAGCCCTAAGATGTCCTTAATGGTAATTCCCACAGTACCACCAATCACCATAAACCTCTTTTAGGTCACAATCTAGGCAAGACCAAGACAAGACTCCAGGCATTTCTGAATTTACGACTTAGTCATTAGATCTTCATCAAATTAGTTAGATCCACATTGCAAGAGATATTCCACCATGTCAGGATATAAATAACCAAAGTCAATATTGAAAATGGGACTGTGAAGTTACCATCGCAAGCCGGAAAGAAGAGAAGCCATCTCAATTCTATGCTTTGCCAAGCAGGACAACTGCAATCTATCCACGGGGGAAAAAAAGAGGGGAAAAAAAAAAGAAAAGAGAGAAATAATGCGTCCAAAGTACCTTGAGAGTTTAAAGCAGGTATATAAAATGTATCATCTGTTAGAGTCACCACAGAGTAATACTTAAAGAGAAAACGTATTCCTTTGGCTGAGGGCTACTGGAGACAATGTCTGAGAGTGATTCAGGGCACAGACACATACAGAGAAAAGCACAGGGGTTCCTTTTCCTACTGGTGAACTTATGAAGGATACTTATTCTGCATCAAACAGGACAGTTATAGCAGCTGGAAACTTTCATAATGGCCCTGAGTCCACACATTGTGGCTTTTGTCACCTTCAGATGCCACATTTGAATGGTGACAGTGACTCTGCAACAGCCTGAGGAGCCTCAACCTCAAATGAAAAAGCATCAACAGTTACACCAGACAGACTGAGATGGCATTCCCAAGTCACCCTCTATGAAATCAATTTTACTTCTCTTTGAAAACTTCTACTGGACATGGTCATTGCCCAGTCAATACCCAAGTTATCCTGCTTAATAAAGAAAATAATTTACTTTATTCCAAAATCAGAGTCAGCTTTTCATCTTCCTTGGCCCATGGAAATTCCATATGTACTACAAAACTAATCCTGACTTCATTAAGGAGAAGATCATAAGGTACTGTGTTTGCTTAGGGCAACGATAGATTGTTTAATGAAGTAAGAGAATATTTTGTGTGTTAGAGCCTCTCTGATAGAGCTTGCACTGTGCATACCATAATTTATAGACTTATGGAAAGGGATGGTAAGCATCATTCCAGAAATGTGAAATGAGAGAAATCAATGGAAATGAGCAAACTAATAGCCCACATAGGTGTCAGTAAATTGCTTGATTTCCTTGGCTTTTAACAATATTATCTAATGAACAGCATTTCTCTTTAATTGCCTACTAAACAACCAATGATTATGAACTGATGGTTTTTTTACTTTAACTGGTTATTTCAAATAAAATGCTCCATTTCCTTGCTTTGCACACGGTGCTGTTTTACACTGATGTCTGCATCATCAGTGATAGGACCAGCTTTGGGCCATGGTGGCTCATGTTTACCAGCCAGCCCATTGTTTGAATGGGTCTCTTAAGAATATGAACTCAACAGCAGCAGTGATAAAACTTCAAAGCAATTTCAAGGAAAATACTGCCCATTATTGCCCGCAGCATCTTTGCTGTCGGGTTTAACTCAATTCATTTCACAAGTATAAATAATAATTTCTATCAGGCTCTTGCTGCCCTTTCAATCAGTTACACAACAGGGTCACACAGACACAGCTGCATTATCGTACTTCCCAAATAGCAAAGGCACAGCAGAGGGCTCTTGTCCTGCACATGGGATGAATCTTGGCTGCACTGGTGCTGGGGAAGCCCATGAGCTCTGAGCACACTCAGATCTAAAGCACTGCTTATTCCCTGTGGGATGCAGCACAAGTCCTCAGGGTCCTTGAAGATCTGCCAGCTGGAAGTGGCCCAGCACGGAGTGTGGCAGGGGAGAGACTGGATCGTGCTGCACTCGTGCAAAGCCCACCATGCAAGGGCAGGCAGCAGTGTTTGGGTGGGGAGGGCTGGGGGAGCTGGGACCAGCCCCACTGGCTCTGCAGCAGCACAGTCCCTCCATCCCCTCTCAGCAATAGATGCTCCCTGGGGCAAGTCCTGCTATTTTCTGGTCCTTTGCTCTGCAGCAGATTAAAAAAAAAATCCCATTTGCAGTAAAACCTTTGGCCTTCTGAAGTGACTGCAGATGCTCCATGAAAGGCGGCGCTTGGTAGCTGAATCTGTCACCACTCCTAAGGGGAGCTTTTGGCCCCTTGAGAACTAACCTGATGACCTGAGATCTGTAATTGCTGCTCCCTTAAGCTCCAGCAGATAACCCTGTGCATAAATCACCACAGCAATCCAAACACCAGAAAAGCGCTGCTTTGTTTTTTTTTCCTTGCCCTTTAACAGCTCTCCCAGCTTCTGAGGATGATATTCAGAAAGGAGAAGCAGGAAGGTCAGGGCAGGCTAGCAGAAAGTGTTTTTGTAGGGATTTTGGCAAAAAAGGTTCTCATTACTAAGCTATACAACAAAAAGAGAGTTGCACTTGTACATTTGAAGTGTTAAATATCTAATCTGGTGTCTCACTGAGAGCAGTAAGGACTGCTATGGTTCCTCTATTATTGTTTGAAAGAATGCATTCCTTCACAAAAAGCCAGCAAGTTTATGTGACTGATGGAGAGAGCCCGGGTTGTCTCTCCTGTAAGGCAGAGGCAGGAATCGCTCCATTGCTGCAGTGGGGTTTGTGCCACCACAGCAGCAGCTGCAAAGAAAGCAAAAACAGCGATAGAAGGTCTGGCTGATCACTGCACAGATTTACTTTTCTTATTAGGAGAATCTCTTCTCAGTCACACCTAAAAGCACCAGAAAACCCTTTCCTCAGGCCCTCATGGTGCTCAGTTGCTGCTCCAGCCTCTGGGAAGCAAGGGTGTTGGCATGTGTTACCATCACACTCTCCTTTACTCAGTTCACCGAGTTCAAGGAGTCCAAACACACATCAATTCACAGCTCCAAAATCCCTCCAATCAGGCACACAAGTGTCAGATGCTGTGAAGTTTCAGTCTGCTGTAGATTATATTTGACTCAAGCTGCCACTGGCTGATAAGGACCTCAACGGTTGAGTTAATGCAGAAAATTCAATTCTGTTTTAAGAGATCATTTCCAGAATAATTCTGTCATTTCTGAGTGGCCAATAAAACTAGAAGATTCCAGTATTTGAAAGCTTAAGATGGATTGCCAGTTCCCAAAGTGTAAACCACCTGGATTAATTTTTAACCACTTTCATTCCAAGGATGTGGAGGTAATTGCTAAATCACTAAATCAAGTTCAACTCATAGATAAGTGGTAACAAGTGTTCCTAGCTGCTTTGATGAGGATGAAAGAGAAAGATATATTCAAAACTGCCTTTTTTTTCCTTTTTATTTTTTTCCCCCAAGGGCTTGTGTCTTGCATTGGAAGCCTGTATTTACCCTATTTACAAAGATAGTTTATTCACTGTCCAAATCTTCTTGTAGTCCAAGTAATCTCTCTTGTTAACCTCAACAGACACATTCAATCTAATTCACTGCATGGAGAAAACTCAGAGAATACAATCAAAACAGGAACACAGACAGCCTTTCCACATCAGGATAGCACCTCTTGACGTGCAAGACAGTTCATGTAGCCAAGGCAAGTGTGAAGCAAGATCTGTATTGACAAACCAGCTGGCCAGGACTGTCCTTGGAAAGCCACCCTGAGTGACCACCTAGAGGGCAAAGCTGGGGGTTTTTGGACACTTGAATATGAGCAGACATGAAATCACAAATGAAATACAGGATCTAATTATAGATGCAGGTACAGTCGTGTTGGTCACCCATAAATCCCTTTCTAGTCAATGTGGGTGTCTATATTAGGGATCCTGTGTAGAAATCACTGTTTCTGTTGGTTGAATATTAGGGAAGCTAGCTCCCTGAGACCATGTCAGGGAATTTAGATGATTCAAGATCAGTCGGATCCTGCTCAACATATCTGCAGGCACTCCTCAACTCTATTGGACACAAAATCTATAGTCTGTAACTTGCAATCTGATGCTGCAAGAAATTGTCTCTTTCTATGCTTTTGTTAAAGCTCATTCATTTGCTCTGTAGCTCCAGATAAATGGCACCCCTGTCTGAGTTAAAAAATAAAAAAATACAGTCAGGATACTATTTCTTCCAACTAAGTCAGGGAAACTTTCTCTCATGTGAGGCAGTGTTTGACAATATGCACATTAAAGTCTTCAGCTCTGTCCTGAATGTTTGGATTTACTGCAATTCCCAGCTGTGCTCAGCAGGATTGCAATTCAGAAAACCAAAAGAGTAGAGCATAATTCTCTTCTTCCATCCCAGGCTGATAGCCCAAACTGCACCTTTGCTCCACAGGACTCTGTATTTATATGTTTTTTGTATGGCTAGATATTTAATCTGCAAGAGAAATACAGGTCAGAAAATGCAGGGGCTGTCATGAATTTTGATGACGTTGTTATCACTGGAATGTCTTTGATAAGACAAAACAAGTGTGCTAGGTACCAGACAGATATGAAATGAAAAAATAAGTCTGATCCCCAGGACCGTAGAGAGATTGTTGTCACATCCTGTAAACAATCATGCCCCAATAATTACCTTTCACTGTACAGCACAGCTGGGCCTGGGTAAACCAGTAAGTGGAATTTTGCCCTCTGCTAAGTCATGTCAAGTTGTGCTAATTAGGAAGCTGAAGTTCTGTTTCTGCTTCTTCTTCTTCTTCTAAATGACTCAGTCACCCGTGAGTTATTAAGCCATGCTTATCAGCCGTGCTTATCAGCCGTGCTTATCCACTGTGTGTAAATACTCTGAGAGCTCGCACTGAGTTTCTCCAGGCAGTTCTCAGCTCAGATAAAGCTGATTCTCTCCTAGCTGAAAGCCATGTCAGAAAGGACACAGCCTAATGAGGATGCTGCCAAAATAACTAGTAAGGGATGAATTTCAACCTTTAACAGCAGACAGGATGACTGACTTGATGACTGAAGGTCTGTGGAACAAGAGCAGGGAAAAGCAGATTCAGCCAAAGGAAGTGCTAGGGCAGCTTCCTCAGATAAGTCAAAAAGCCCAAGTTTGCACAGGGAGGTTTCAGGTATTTATGCATAGGAAAAATTTTCTAGCTTTCAGAATAAGGGGCCTGGAAGCTTTTACAGAGCCAGAAGACCTTGAGTGGTTGTTTAGAAACAAAATTCCTGGCATACTCTGCTCACAGCACTTTGGAAATTGCCAAGATGAGCATCTGGCATTGTATGGCTGCTCTGCTGCTCCTATTCCTAGAAAAGTATGAAATGAAAAAAATCTTTCAGGAAAGAAGGGTAATCAAATTGCTCTCAAATTTGTATGAAAGAGACCTCAAATCAGTGAATCACCATTCCTAGCAAGTAGCTTTCAAGTAAGTCACTGTTTGGATGCTTTGGTTCCAGTGACTCAGCAGCTAACCTTTGGTACATAGCTGAGCTGCTGCCACCAGCACAAGGGAGGGGGTACATAAGGCACAAGGGATTTTGTGTGACAGAGGGTGCCCTTTTCCAAAAATGCCAGTCTGGATGGCAGTGATGACTTCACATTATCCCTCTTAAGGAAAACACACTCATGGTAAATAACACTCATGTCACAATTATTACTAGGGTTTGAACTCCTGAAAATACTGCACATCAAAGCTTGTGCTTCTCTAGCAGCTATAAAATGTACAGAAATACAACACACATTTTCCTTTGCTCCTTCCTGCCTGAGTGTACTTTGGCCCAGTTACTTCTCTATGTCAGACAGCAATTTATCATCAGAAGTAAGTAGAAGAAAAAGGCACAAAGGAGAAGCACATGAGGTCAAGCACTCCTGGGTGCCCAGAAAGACACAGCCAAAGCTTCCAGAGGGAGCTACAGGACTTGGCATCATTGTATCATACGGACCGTACTGTGTGAGGCTGTGTACCTTTGCCATATGTAGCTCTGTGTGCCAGTGCTTGCTGGTTTCTTCTGCAATGTGAGCTGCACAGCTGCTGGAACAAACACAACACATGTCCCTGATTTCGTTTCCATGCCCAGTCTATAAACAGAGAAAATGGTCAGACACACTTGGCTTTTAATGAAAGCAGAAAGAAGCCAATATATGTTGGATGTGAAGTTTTATAAGTTACTTGGCATCATTACCCTTCCTGTGCAGCAGGAGGTGAGGAAAAGCATCCTTGATCTGCAGAGCAGGGATATGACTCCAGCTGGGATGGATCTACAAGGCATTCCTGCAGGGATGCTGCCCACACACCACCCCCAGCCCAGGGTGAGGGAAGGACAGAGAACAACAGGGCGAAAGAGGCCCATGTCCTCGAGAGCCAGCTCCACTCTGAGCAGTGGAATCCAGGGCAAGCCATGCCCAGGTCTCCTCCTCCCCCAGCTCTGAGGTCCATGGGACACCTCTTGGGGCTCCCACCGATGAGAAGACTCATGAAAGTTTATACCCACAGCCTGCAGGTAGTAATCATGTCAGGTTTGAGTATCTCTTTCCAGATGTCAGCACGCCAGCTCCCCTGTGGCTGGCCCACTTGACTCGTAGCAAGACAGAAGATACTACTGACTTCCTGCTGTGGAATGAGCCCCATGAGCTCCTGAGGCCCCTGTGGAGGGGAGAACAAAACCTCAGCACTGCAGATGAGACTGAAATGTTCACTTCACAAAGAGGTAATTCTGCTTTGTCTGAGAAAGTAGCACTGGAAAAAGCTCTATTTTCTCAAAATTCCTTCTGCATGTGAAATTTTCTAAGCAGTATCTTGCAAATATTGCATTTCAGAATCTCACCAACTATTCAATTTTTATTCATTTTTTTGTCTTCAACCCCTTTTTAACATTATCTTTGCACACCGAAGATTAATAAGCTCATTTGGTAACACTGGTGATACATGGCTATCTTGAGTCAGAGGAAAAACTGTTCTGCTTGTGGTTCATGCCATTCTCTCACTGAATTTTCCTGCCCTTTAAGAGAGCCATCAAACAGATGAAAAGTTTTAAACCACATCATTTGTGCAGTATAATAATAGGCCTGACTGAATATTCAAGTTAGAACAGAGCACTGATTTTGGCAGGAATAATCCTATTTACAATAACAAAGACATGTCATGTATATTTATCATTATTCACAGCCTCTACTGCCTTCACTCTGCTCACCATCCCTTCCACATCTGAGAAAAGCAATCTAAATTTATATTGATTCTGATTAACTCAATAAAATGTTAATCCCTGTGAAACGTGGTTCCAATGCAGCTTGCATGTCAGTCTTCCCTTGGCAGTTGCCCTTGTTTAGTAAAATCCCAGGAGCACAGAGCACTCAAAGCTGAGTTATTTCCCATGGTAATTTCTAGTGCATGACAAATGAGCCTGGGAATTTCACCTTAGTGATCTGGCCAATTTACAAACTCTTCCAGGACAGTTTTCATGAACTGAGTTCTTGCTCTTCTGTTATGCCATCAGTTGGTTTTTCTAAGGAATGCCCTTTTTTTTTTTTTAATACTAAAAGTTTTCCAGAAAAAATACAGTGAGATTTATTTAGGAAATATGGATGCCTTCAATGCAGGCTTTTACCTCTGTGTTAATCATTACCTCCTCATTTCAATCAGCACAGAGGTATAGGGTCTTTCAGGGTTTGGGCCATCTCATCATAATGCAAATGCCTAAAATTAGTCAGATGAGCCCTTGAAGTCCCTGTTTCTCTCCAAAGCTTAGACAAAGTCTCCATCAAAGATGTGTGCAGCCAAATGGGAGTCATCACAATATCTTTACTCATATTCAGCAGCACATATCCATTTTAAACACATAGATATATGTATTTCTAATTCTAGTTAATGAGATTTAATGTTTTTATAAAAATGTATTTTTATTAGAAACCAGCAATAAATTAGTATTTCGTTGTTTTACAAGTATAATCAGACAGAATGCAATGCATCTGAACCAACTGAAAATCTTTCCTTCTGCCTTACTGAAGGCTGAGATGGTCATCAATGGCTTTTCCTAGCGTCAAATATTTTACTCTTCAACGGGATTTCACAGCTTTCTTTTTTAAGTATTCATCATTGATTCATTGCCATCCAAGCCAGACTGAGCTATAACAGTGTTCACCATGGGCTGGATCAAACCAGCTCCTGTTGATACCAGCAAGGAGGAAAAGGCTCCTGGTCCCACTTGCAGCATGTGTTCTGATATCAGACACATCCAGAAACACATATCCTTCAGTTTTCCAGTAACACACTGGAAACTTGATTAATTTACCTGAGCTGAGTGGAAACCCACCTGACACTAAGCTCTGTTTTGCTGCACAATTAACGTATTACAGAAGTAGAAATTTGTTCCACTAACTCACCTGACGTCCTCTGTTTGCAGAAATGGGTTTTCTTACATAGTCACACATAAAAAAACCATCTGCTCACCTCTATGTAGGACAGAAATATACCTGATAACTGCATTAGGCTAGGTGTCAGTCTACTCAGCAAAGCCTTAACAAAATAAATGTAATTGGTATTTTTATGCTAACAGAGTGCAGTCCTAGATTAAAATGGGATGGGGATTAACATCTCGAGGTTATTTTAATATTTGCTCTTGCCCCTTTCTGCAGATTTTCTCACCCTTTTTCTTTGAGGCTTTTAATGTTCTTGGTTGCCACCAGCACTCACCACTCATCAGTGGGGCTTTAGCTTAAACCTCCAGGCTCTGTCCTGGGGAAGAGGTCCAAAAACTCCAGTTACATCTGCTGCTGGGCGAGATCTGCAACCTCCATAAAGACATGGGAAGAAGCACCCCTTTTTCCATAGCATGTAGTTGAGGTGCAATTCACTCATCTAATGCCATCCTAAAATGATACAGCTAGAGTTCCTGAAACTTCTCAGCAATTATTTGCTTACCAGCAGCTCAGCATTTTCCTCTGTTACTTATTCTGTTTATAATCTCAATTAATCTGATCACATGGATATCAAACTCTAGTCCGAGAGACCTACCTAAGCACCTTCTGTGAGCTGGTGGGCACTCCCAAAGGAAGCACTCCTTACACTTGGAAGAGAATAGCCAAGGAATGCAGAGTCAGTATGTCCCTGTCTCTTTCTAAAAGTTATGCTGGGACCATGGAAAACTAGTTTAGAGGAGATGGCTAACTGTTAGATAACTGCAGATGGATGGATACACTCCCACCAGCTAAGCAACAGGGGCAGATAACATCCTGTAAGGATTTAAGAACAATTGAGCTTTCCTACTAACAGCATATGGATGCCAAAGATCTTTCTGGGTTTCATAAGTAGGGTAGAGCTTAGTACAGGGAGAGGAGGCTTGAGTGGACGATCTGCCACCTGCTTTCTCCCAGCCTCTGATCTCACATATTTATGTTGTGAGCTCTCTACGGCATGGACAATCTCTTGCTACACACAGGAGCACTCTGTCTGCTTCACTCTGTCTCCCCTCTTCGTAGAATATATATGTACTCAAAGCAGTACAGTGGTTCAAATTTTTAATAATTGTCACGATAATGATGACAATAGCAACAGTACACTGAGAAAGCTTTGGGAGAAGAGTCTTTGGCAGGTAGGCTACTACTGGGACAAGGCTGTTCCATCTAGCTTTTGTCCTGAGTTCCTCCAGATGTTCTCAACATCCTTCAGTCAGATTTTGGCACCTAAAACAGACAGCAGAGCCTGGAACACCAACAATGCTTAGTGCCAACAAATCTGTAGCATAACACTCATCAGGATCTCAAAGCTGGACTGACCTGTGGGGAAGATGCTAGTACTGCCCACAGGGCAGGAACAAAGCACTGGATCTTTGATGGATAAAAGGGGATGCTTTTATTTTCCAACAGTGCTCTGGGAACAGAGAAGCTTTTATTCTGGAACTTTATTATCTGAGAAAATATTACTGACTTGATTGCTGTGTATACTAAGGAGGTTCAGGCCAGCTATAGAGCAGGTTAATTTATATCATCTCATGAAGGGTTTTTATTTTTATATGGCTTTTGACCTCAAGTCTAAAGGAAATGTCAATCCCCACTGTAATGCGAGGTCCAGGGAATGCAGACATGTCAGACATTCCCCTATCAGCTGCAAGAGCTTTAGCTGACAAGCAGGGCTCTCTAGCATGGTGTTAAAGATAAGGAACAGACAGATTGCTTGTCAGTAATAGTGGAGAAAAATTCTTACCAGCAACATTTTTCTTTCATCTGTCCAGGGGTGACAGATGAAGCATGAGCAGACGCCTGAAAGAGGGGGAACCTGGGGAAAGGCACAGACTGGCATCTGAAGGTGGGATCTTTCAGCTTTGCTGTGTGAGCTCAGAGAAACCAGTACCCTGTTTTGGTCCTCCCAGTTCTGTTTGAGTGCCCCTTCTGTTTAAACAACTCCCTCCTCCTGCAGGAAGCTTTTGGGGCAGTGACCTACAGTTTTTGCTTTCTGGAAATAGATTCGGAAACTGTACCCCATCAAAAGTAGATGTCTTAGACCCAAATGCTTCTATATCTTTGTAGCCTTCCCCTGGCACAGCAGGTGCTGCAAACTCAAACCCCACACTGCGATGTAGCTGCAGAATAAGTAAAGCATTAAGAACCAGGCTGTGTCTTGTACAGAAAAGAAGTTAGCTAGGTTTGTTTTTTATTGAACAATATCCTGAAGTCCCAGTTCCCTCTTGCTGCAGCATTATCCTCTGATCTGCAAGCTGTTGACTGATCTGCTTGCTGCTCTCTGAAAATTAAGAGACCACGTGTCTGGAGTCGGAGCAGTTCCCCGCAGGGAGCTGGGTTACCAGTCTCAAGACAGCCATGTAATTAGCAGGCAGCCTACCACCATCACACTAAAATCAGAGGTTGCTTAAGAGGAGACAGTTTTCATCCCAGGTCTTCAATGCACTTGACAGTCAGTAACTTTATTATCTAATGAGGCAACAAGGCCCTGAACACTCACATTTCAGAGAGGCAAACCATCTCAGACATCCTGAGTTCCTAAAATATCTCCACAGTTCCTAAATGAGAGCAGGGCTCTAGCTCCAAACACTGTGCTTGTTTTCCTGGCTATCATTGCAGCTCAGGGAATTGAGCAAGCAGGTAGCAATGTGTGGAAAGAAAGCAGAGGCACTCCCCAGGTATCCTGCACAAGCTCCAGGCTCCTGGCAGGGGGATTCCCTCTGCAGTGGGGCTGCTGCAGATGGAAGGACCAGACACAGCATGGGAAATCTGGCCCCTGCACTTGACCTGTCTCTCATCCCAGCAGAGCCAAGAACAAGAAAATGGCCTTGCAGAGGGGGAACTCTAGAAAAAAATTAAAATGGGAGTCAGAAAAAGACAAACTCCAAAACACACAAAAAATGCAATGGCAAAACACCTGCTGGGATGCGTAGAATGGCAAATTAGTGCTATTGAAAGGAAATGTAATCCTTGCTTGGGGTTTGTATCAGGATTTTTGAATGGTGATGAAAATGAAGCTTCCTCCCAAATGCCCAATTGCAGCAGACACACCGCGATTGGTTGTACACGGGGAAAAAGCTCACGTCTCCTTCTCGCTGGTTGAGGTTCATGACTTACCTTTCCCACACCCAGGGGCCTTGTGAAGAATTACTGGCCCTGACTACAGGACAGGCTGACAGGATTAGGTGACATTTTGAAACCTTTGCTGTGAGCTGAATCCCTTCTCAGTGTGCTGGGAATATAGGCAGATTTGGAGCTGGTTTAATTGGCAAACACCCCAAGGGATGGTTGCCGACATGTTAACATCTGTTGCTATTTATGTGTGTGCATAGTGATGCACATGTAGACTTTTCCTCTATTTTTCAATATTCCTGCAACTCAAACACGTGCCTTACATGAGATTTGCCTCATTGGCAGATGTCTGCTGAAATTCATTAGGAACAGCACTTTTTTTTTTTTAAATTTAACTGAGATATTTATCACTTTCCAATATAATAGAAACCATCTGGATAATTATTATATAGCTATTAAACTAAATTATTTTTCTTGGAGATTTCATACATGGAAAAAGCTACAATGGAAAAAATCAGATTATGGATCCAGAGTCTCCTTCCTCATATATAATAAGATTGTTCTGACTTCTAATTTTTCATCCCTTCCAATTCATTGAAGGGCTATACTTTGACTGCTTGAGCCAAAAACTGACATGAATGAGGTCCATAGTACAGAAAAAGAGCCTGGTGAGGACAGGTTTAACAGCCTAGCTGATCATGGGAACTCAGTTCACTTCTGCAAAGTGCTGTTTTATGGCTTTTTCCTTCTAGTGTGAAAAAGAACTTCACTTTGCAAAGTGACACACAAAGCTGTTTCTGAGCAGACTTTTCTCTCTTCTGAGGGTCTGTAAAAATCATATATCTTGTACAAATGTAAATCAGGGTTGACGATCACTTAATTGTTCTCCATTTCTCCTACTCAGCCTTCACACCTCTTTTCTTCTTTGTCTTCTTCGCCTTCCTTTTCTCCTTCTCCACCCAACTCCACCTCCCTCCCTGTCACCCTTATGGCAGAGGTTGTGCATATGGCAGCCAGGTCTGACCTCACAGCTGGTGAGACTTCCATTTTAGCTCTTTATTTCATGATTAATGGAGCAGAAAACCACTTGCCATTAGACTCTACCTGCTTTTCTTCCCTTTCTACTCTTCCCCACCAGCAACAAAGCCCCTTCTGTGCCAGCTTTTAAGGAGAGTTCACCCCTTATAGCCAGCCTTGGATCACTCAGCCCATTTTAAACACTTTTATTCCATACCATCAGTATACCTCAATATTCTACTCACTTGGGGTGGATTAGAGTGAAACAACACTGAGTGATCAGTGTTTGCAGTTATACATATGCAGGGTTTATTGTAGGACAAGTTGGTTACACAGGAAAACAGGTATGTAGCCATTTTGGTTCCTGTTATCTATAGTAATATGAAAATATAAAAGCATAAAAATATCACTTTAGAAAATGTATAAGAAAGAGAAGGAAAGGACAAGAGTAGAAAAATCTCACCACCCATAGGCCTTGTGAAGAGGCTCAGCTGCTGCCATTTCAATGTTTGTTGGTCAAAGTAATGGGCACAGTCAGTCAAAGTGACAGCTGCAGACTGGATCCACCAGGTGGTGAAGAAACCCCCAGAATAAAAACTCTGTTGGGTTTATATTCACTCAGGCTCAAATAGGACTGCCCAGATACCTCCCCTGAGGCAGGGAATTTCAGCTGGATGATGTAATGTTGTGGATCCTGGGACACTTCGGGAGTCTTTGACACCTCCAAGAAGATACAGCTGCCTATTACATCAGCGAAGTTGAGCCCATTACGGCCCATGGTGGCCCATCAGCAGAGATGGACACCCCCAGGCCACATGTGAGGGCTCTGGTACTTCCCTGGCAGGGAAGGTAACACAGCTGGGTTCACTGGAGTAAGGACAAAGAGACAATTCCCCGCCAAACAGGGTTTGCCTCTTTCCTTACCCCCTTCAACACCAGCTGCAGCCTGAGGTGGGCTGTGCTCACCCTCTCTGCCTTTGCACATCGGCAGCTCCCCCCGAATGCTTGAACCATCAGCATTCCAGTCTTTTCCAGTATCACTTGTGGATACATTCTCCTCCCTAGACCTGAGACGACTGGACAATAATACCCCCTTTATCTTATCTCAAGTTCCCCTCACAATCCAAATTCCAGGTATTAGGCATATTTGGGGAGGGGTGGGCTTTAGTGCTCACAGATGGACAGCTGTGTCTTTGCACTTTGCTGTGGTGGGCAAAAGTCCTTCAATGATTTTAGCAATGTTTAAGCCATTAACAATTTCAGTCTCTTACACACGGCTTACTCCAATTCACAAGTCTTTGCAAATAGTTATAAGGCACTAAGGAAGAGCCACAGACTAACACCCACATGGAGATCCACGCAGCCTCACCATTTGTCATCCAGCCCCTTCCAACTGTCTTCCCAGCTGAAGACTAGAACAGAAATGATACTTTATGAAGCCCTAGAACAGAAATGATGCTTTATGAAGCTGACCTAGATATAGATCAGTAAGCTGGTGAAATCTGCAACAGAGTAAGAAAAATGAATGAACTCAACGAGCAGCTCCATCCAAACCACAGCCTGAAGAGCCTCAAGAAACCACATTAAGATGGCAGTTTGAATGAGATTTATGGCCTTCAGCTCCATACCTGGGGAGCCAAGGGCTCTGAAGGCTAATCAGCCCACTCAAATCACTGCAAGTACCTCTGAGCTTCCTCTGTGTGGTCTGGCAAAAAAAGGAACAGACGGGGGGAGGGGGTGTAGGAGGTGGGTGTGATTGGCACCTTATCAAAGGAAGAGAATGCCAAGCAGGGGAAGGATCAAAGGAAAAGGCACATCATCATTTGTGCTGGTCCTTCATTCCTGGTAGCAGAGAAATATCTAGTGGGACTAAAACCCCTCTGGGACAGAGACTGTGGCCTAGATCTGCAAATATGCAGATATATTGAATTCCCACTGATATTTCTTTGGCCATTAGGGCCTAAATATATTTGCTATAAATCCAAGCACCCAAAAATTTTCCTATATTTAATCTCATAACTATGCCTTATATATAACTTATGCATATACATGAGTGTGCACCTTTGCAATTTTACCTCTGATGATGTAAAGATGTGCCTCGGCCTGGAAACCCCAAGAAACATTCCCTGGCAAGGCTCTCAATTTTCCATATTGTTAAATTGTTACCATAATGCTGGCAGGCAGGGTCTCTGATAATCCCCAGACACGGCTCAGGCTTGCACATGGAGCTGACACCATTGTCAACACACAAACTGGATGTGGTCAGGCTACACCATCTGAAGTGTGCCTGGAAGACATGGGCCACCCCACAGCAGCTGGGCTCAGCATCAGGGAACAAGTACAGGCACGTGCCCTTATCCTCATCCAGCCCCAGGCATTAAGCAACTGGCCAGGGCCACAAAAATCTGTGGCAGGAGAGGAAACACTATGTCCAGGGCCCTTGCTACAGGCATTTCTTCCCATCATGGAGCCAGAACAACCTGTGTGGTGCCCTGGTATCTCCAGCCCTCAGTTCACCCAGAGCTTCAGCAGGAGACTTGGACTGTTTAATACTAAAGCTTTGCTGCCATTCCAAAGTAGAAGCTGAAGAAGCCCTAATCAAGCACAAATGAAGAGGCAGATACTCCACTGCCTTATTCACTATTATGAGGAGTCAAAATGCTTTGTAAATGCACTTTCTCTTCTGCAGATGGAACACGACACACGTCGGGGAGCCCCTCGCCCTGAGCAGGGGCTCAGGATGATGCTCCTCTGGCTTCAGCAATGCTGGTCTGCTTGCTCCGCACATTTGAGTCTTGAGTGACACACGGCATAAAGGAAATAGATGAAGAATTCAAACCCACTTGCTCACTTAGCTGAGCTCTAGCCTAGAGCAGTTCTTGAAACAATAGCTGAGACTTGTCCCTACTTCACCCTCTCAGTGGAGTACAGCGCAGGCAAGGGCAGGGGTGGGGAGGTGCTGTAAACAGAGGTGAAGCGACCAGGTCTCAGCTCCAGATCTGATGCTTAAACCACTGAATAGGACTTCTCCTCATGGTTTACATAGAGAAACCAGGCTGAGTTGTTCTGTTCAAACGGTTTGGGTCCAGGGTGCCTTTGGGCAGCTGAAATGCAATGTACTGTGAGAACAGGCAGTATCAGTTCGATGGGAACTCTCTCTTCACAACCCCCTATGGCTCCCACGGAAATGACCTGTCTGACCTTTGTATCACCACTTCGCTCCAACTTTCATCTTCTGTTTTCTTATTTGCCCTCAGTGGGATTTCACTCTGGAACAAGAGCCCTGAATTAACACTGAGGCTCTGCTCTTGCCCATCTTTCCTCCCTAGTCCATTGTAGTTGTGCTATAATACAAAGATTTCATCTTGCATAGTTCCCTGCCAAGCTGATACTCCCACTCTGCTAGACAATTTGTAAAACCATGTAAAAGCTCTCTTGCTCCTAAAAGCTCATAGCAATTAACTGTCTGCTCAATACTTATATACCCATGATCCTATAGAAAATGGCAGAATTAGCAACAATTTGTGCCTCTTGCCTTGACTGCAGTGCTCCCACCCATGGAAAATGATGACTCCTCTCCCATTTAAGTGTTGTCCAGACACCATTTGTCTTTAGCGATGCAGGCAGAATAAAGGTGCACACTGTCAAGGTATTTATTCCCAGGCCACTGAGGCTCTCACTGCCCATGCTGGTGGGGCAGGATTGTGTCTGCAGCTCTTACCTAACACACACCAGTAACAGACTCCTCGGGAAATACTTCCTCCCTGCCGCCAGACTCCATCACTATATATAACCCCACTGTTATCTGTGAAGTGTAGAGGAAGCAGAGTGAAAATCTATCAACAGGAGTATTTTAACTCTATGCAAAAGTATCTTTCAAAAATAATTTTTGAGGCTGGGGGTGGTAGCAGTCTGTTTATATAACATGTTATCTTTTGATTAGCAGCTGATTAATAATAATCAAACCTAACTGTAGAAGCAATCATTTTATGGGTGGACTACTTTCAAGCATAGTAAAAAAATGGGTTCAGGTTTTATATTTAAGACTATCCCACGTTTTACCAAATGAAAAGTGGGGAGAATCAACAATGTTCAGTGTTCAGCTGGAGAGAAAATGGGGCCAGTAGACAGGCACAAACTGGTACAGTCTTGGTCATTTTGCAGCTACACACACAGAGCATCATCTTGGGGACAGTGTCTCCAAGCCACCTCAGGAAAAAAGGCAGGATGGAGATTCAGCTACATTCCTATCAGTACTCTGCTTGTAATAATGGCAAAAGACTGGTAAACTGCTTGGCAAAATCTTCCCATTCATTCTGTGGCACAAACTGAGCTACTGAGCAAATTCTGCTGCACACTCTGTGAATGGCTTTGCATTGGGAAGTTAATTTATTCATTCAGGACAGATGGCTGGTTTGGGGCTTTTCTTTAACTGAGTGCTGGAGGCTTTTCTTTAACAGAGTGCTGGAGTTAAAACAAGTCCGTTGCAGTAAATAACACCTGATGTGGCAATAAAGCTGGCCTGATTTTCATTTCCTGATAAAGCTCTGTCCATTTTCCCTCTCTCCACTGCAAAGAATTTGCAGGATCTGTCTCTCTATGGCTAATTTTAATTTCCTGGTAATGTGATTGCCTTATAAAAAGTGAAATGCTGCTGAAAAACACATGTATAGGATTTGATGTGTTTTTCAAACTAGGGGGAAAATGCATTGCAGCTTTCTATTGTATTTATGAGACAATGTGTGTTTACCCACCTCTACACACCATTCTCCATATTTTATGGACTGAGTGCTTACAACTCCCATCAAATTAGCGAGAGTTATTGGTGTCCTTCACACCTCAAATAAGTAATCATATTAAAGGAAACTCATTCCAGTATATAGAAACTTTATGGCAGCACAGGACACCCATCATCTCCTTTTCCAGGGACATTTTCCAGTAGTAACCCAAAGCACAGAGGAGGTTTACATGCAGGGGAGTTAGACTCCATGCTCAGGTACAGGCAGCAGCCTGTGGTACAGCTCAGACCACAAAAATTCCTTTCCTGAGTTTAATCTTTTTACTTAAAAGGATGTTTTCTAGGTCAGGTACCAAGTAGGCAGCATCTTGGAACCTCCCCTGAAATATTTGCCCTAATTTCTCTGAAGTCATGGCTGTTGCCTGAAGTCCCGCTTCTGTACAAAGGAAACAAGTAGATCCTCACTAAAGAGGAGACCCAAATCTGACCCATCATGTTTGCTGCCTCCCTTGGTACTGCTGAATCTGAAAAGTGCCTCGGATTTCTGAGATATTTGTCCAAGAGAAATGAATGGACAAAAACTCACTATAACTTCTTTTGCAAGTGTATCAAAATATTGCCAAAACATTTCCAAAGAGGCACCTTGCAAAATTCATGCCTTTTCACTGTCTTTTCCTATGTGATTCCCTGAGAGTGGCAAGAGACAGAAGCAATAAAGGAAAACCTTGAACACCATCCTCTGTAACCTTGTTGCCTTTGATTTCAGATTATAACTCAAGTCTGATCTGTAGCAGTGCCTGATGACTGAGCTCTTCATACAGCACCTTCTCCATGAAACCTGGATGAAATAGCATTGAAATAAGAAGGTCCCAGTTTGCAGTCCATGTGCTGCACAAATGCCAGAGCCAGCCTAAGCACCAGCCTGCACCAGCCAGTGTCTGCTGCCCTGCCTGTGTGGCACCAGCTCTGGTCACTGCCAGGGACAATGTCCTGGCTCTGCTGATGGCTTGTATGTGGCACTCTGTGGCAGAGGAGCCACACTTTCCTTGTGCTTATCCCACATTGACACCAGGAGTGATCCTAGAAACACTAGCTGTCTCACAGAGAGCTCTTCTGACTAAACTGCCTGCTTAAACAGCCAAGAGTTCTAAATTTGATGAGGGCTGATGATAAGTTGAATTCAGCCAGGAGCATGAGCTGGCAGCCAAAAGGGCCAACCACGTCCTTACCACGAGGTGCTTTGGGCTGTGCCTACAGTCAGAGACGTGTAGTCAGAGAGAAGATCCTACGTACAGCCATACTGCAGCTTTTTGCAGTAAAACATGTTTATTTTGGCAACATTTGAATATGAAAATCTTCAGATCAGCTCTCATTAGGTTTAGATGTGTAGGTTTAGACAGACAGTTGCCAAGCTTGTTGTATAACTGTTTAGCTTTTCAGTTCCCAGGGCCCTGTGAAATATATAGTACATGTCAGTACCATTTTATACCATGTAGGTACAGACTGTGCTGTGCCACTCCTGCACACTGTCCCCGCAGGGTGTGGCAGGGCAAGGCTTCCTGCCTGCCTGGGCTGGGAGCTGCAGTCCAGGCACTACTGGTGCTAGAGCAGACACCCTGTGACTCGTGTGGAGCCCACTCTGGGCTCTGGCTTGCCCATGCCAAACCGGAACTGAAGCAGAGGGATATATTTAATCCACATGATGTTGGTGAATGTGGTGTTCAACCCACAGGAGGAGCAGAGGAGGAGGTGAAGTGCCATTTGCTAAAATTTGCAGACAAGACCCCTAGAGGGAGGAAGCAGAGATGTTTCAACGTCTCCAGGGGAACTAGGGGAAGCGCCATGGGGCTGAAATGCTGCTGAAGCTCCCAAAGAAGAACACGGTGACCCCAGATATTGTACATTGTAGAAAGGCTATCCCAGATCAGTAAAACAACCATTTAATTTAGGGCCTAGATCAGCAGATCTGAGGGACCACCCTGTAATTCAGCATAGGCTTGTGAAAAAGGAAGGCTTGGGCATTTTCCCAACAAGATTACAGATCTATACACGATATATACTCTTAGATATTCCTGAGACACTTCAGTGTAATGCAGTATTGCACTGGTTTTGGCTGAGATGGAGTTAATTTTCTTCACAGTAGCTGTACGGGCTGTGTTTTGGATTTGTGCTGGAAATAGTGTGGTAATACAGGGATGTTTTTTTACTCCTGAGCAGTGCTTGCACAGAGTCAAGGCCTTTTCTGCTCCTTACCCCACCACCGAGGAGGCCAAGAGTGCACAAGGAGCTGGGAGGGGACACAGCCAGGACAGCTGACATCCCACATCATATGGCATCATGATCAGCTCATTAAGCTGATGAAGAAGGAAGAAGGCAGGGGGATGTTTGGGGAGATGGCATTTGTCTTCTCAAGTCACAGTTACGTGTGATGGAGCCCTGCTTTGCAGGGGGTGGCTGAACACCTGACTGCCCATGGGATGTGGTGAATGAATTCCTTGGTTTGCTTTGCTTGAGCATGTGGATTTTGCTTTACCTGTTAAACTGCCTTTACCTGAACCTGAGTTTTCTCATTTTCACTCTTCTTGTTCCCTCCCCCACCTCAATGGGGGAGTGAGCGAGCAGCTGTGTGGGGCTGAGTTGCTGGCTGGGGAAAAACCACAAGTCTGTTCATCAATTAACATGCATGACAGAGGTGTACACATCAGGGAAGTGGTCACAGCACCAAGCCCGAGTTCAAGAAGGGTTCTGACAATGCTTTCAGGCACACAGTGTGATTCTTGGGGTGTCCTGTGCAGGGCCTGGAGTTGGACTTGATGATCCTGATGGGTCCCTTCCAACGCAGCACGTTCTATGATTCTGTGATTATGAATGATTAGATACATTCAAGGCTGGGTCACATATAGGTCTTTAAGTGTGCCCAGGCATCAACAGTGCCAGAGGGGACTTGTTTGGTGCAGGCTCCTGCAGAGATCAGACTCTCAGTCAGCATTAAGTAAATGCTTTGACTGTGACACACACTTTTTGCTGGGGGAAATATGCAGCAGGTGACAAGATCAGGAAACTAGCAAGCAAGCAAGAGAATGTCTTACTATGCAAAGTGATCTGGACTACTTAGTAAAATGGCCATAATTTAAAAGAATGCATTTGAATACGGGAAACTTCATTAAAGAACCAGTTTCTTTACACTGGATAAAGAAAGCACATTTCTAAGCATGGCATAGAAAGATCGATGGTTCTTTGACAGCAAAGCATTAAAATGTGCTGACATCTGTTGGGTGTCAGAGAACAAAAGTTACAGCTGTTAGAAATACTCTTCAGCATGTTGTAAACTTTAGCGTGAAGGCTGAGATCTGCAGAGGCAACACGCTCCACCGAACAGTCCTCCTTGACATTCCTGAGGCAGCTGGAAGGAACAGAGCACAGCCGCCTGTCTCAGCTCTCACCATCATAACTGCCCCAACGTCACCAGGAAATACATGGCTTTGGACAAACACCAAAGATTTGTGGAGAGTTTTTGACAGACATTATTAATTAACGTAGAGAATTAAAAGAATAAGAGATGTCAGAAGAGCAAAAGTGTACATGCCGGTCAGAAAAAAGATTCTGACTATGCAGAGCATGGTATCAATATTTTGATTTGCAAAGGTCTCAAAGGACTGACATTAAACTGACAAGAAAGGTCTTAAACCAGCAGCATTTTTAACCTAATCGTGATTTTATCTATTCATTCTTTCTTTTCCTAATGGAAAGTAAGTTTCCCAAGACTGATAACGTAGCCTGCAGCAGCAAATGACATCAACGACATGCAATGAAATCATCATGAATATTTATCTTGTGGGTAAATGACTGGCAAAAAAGTAAACTACTCCAGGCAGTATTTTAAAATATATGATTCAAGGAAGAGTATGCCCTTTCTGAATAAGTTATTGGCAGTGGACATCACAACTTTCTGTCTTTGCTAACTACTGTATCCCCCATCCATGAATCCATGGTGAGAATGGAGGGCAAGCCTTTAGTACACCATTTTCTTTCATCTCAGTTTCCCAAATACATCCTGGCCTCCCTGTGGCACCAGGCCCAGGAGCCAATGCCCTGTCTGGAGCTGCATGGCAGAAAGGGGCCACCAGTGCTCAGGTCAGCTGTCCTGGCTGTGTCCCTGGTGGGGTGAGGAGCAGAAAAGGCCTTGACTCTGTGTCAGCACTGGTCAGGAGCAATGAAAGCTTTATCAACTGTTTCCAGCACAAATTCAAAACACAGCCTGATAAAGCTGCTATGGAGAAAATTAACTCTATCCCAGCCACAATCAGCACAACATGAGACTCCCTTCACTGAGCTCTCATCTCTCTTTCTTAGTCCATGGTTAGCATGGACTGTCTTTATGTTAAATGGAGGGAAACAGGCACCTTTATCCAAACAACATATTCTAAATATGCTTCATTTTAAGTATTTCTAAATGTAGTTTAATTCTAAAACCATAGAATGACGTGAATGAAGTTCTGAGACTGTCAGTTTTCCCCCATGGACTGTAACGGGGGTCAGTGACTTGCTCAGATACAGACATGCAGTTGGTGGCATGAATCACAGGAATGGAATCTAATCACAACACACACAAAATTGCAGGTGGAAGATCAGCACAACACACACCAGCCAGCTTTGAAGCCAACATCAGTCATGGCAGCCATGGTGCTCTGCACAGAGGAACACCATCCCCATCACCTCCACTGAGTTCCTCATTAAGAATGTGTATTCTTTATTAATACCTTGCCATTAGCAAAGCAATTTCTTCCATCAAAATTCTACTCAAAATTTTCTATATAGTTCAAGGAAACAGTGTACTAATTGTTTACTGGTTCCTTTAGCAATTATTTTCATGGAGTAATCAGAATTATTTAAATCCAAAAAGAAAATTTGTTTATGTAACACTGCCAAATTTTGCTACGGTGGTGAATTGCTGAAGAAATGAAACCTGAAGTTTAGTGTTTCTCTTCACATAGCATAAAAAATACTTTCTGTTCAGAGTTCAGAACACATTTCTGCAGATATTAATGTTTAAAATAGGCTCACTGGGCAAGAATTTTTAAATTCTGTTTTTCACTTGAATAAACAAAAGTATAGAGAGACAGAAAGAAGATTGCTGATTTACTGCAAATCTCAGACATATTTTTCCCCTCTCGGTAGAGGCAGACACTGCATATATTTCATTTTTAAGAAATCACTAGCAGACCTGTGGTAAATTAGCATTTATATGCAAGTGTCCTTTGAGGAATTTGGCTACTTTACTGTTCTGAAACAAGAAGTAACAGGTCAGCAGTGAAAGATCACTCTTTCCTGAAACTCTTCTGAAAACTGGTGGTTTTTTTGCTGACTCGAAACAAATCCCATACAACTGCACAGTAGCAAAGATACAAAAAATGCTGTTCTTTTCTAATAACCTGACTTTGTATCTTCTCTATCACTTGCCTACAACCCAAATCAAAACACGCTGCAGTCAGTGAGAGGGTTTCCAGTGATGTGTTGAGTGAATGTATAGAAAAAAATCTACCTTTCGGGATCCTATGGAGCTGTTTACAGGGAGCAGAAAGTAGAGGATGGAGCTATACATGTGAGTGAAGTGTAGGCAGCCAAACGTGGGGACAGTTTATGTATGAGTAAAATATTTATAGAACTAAGGTGCAAACAAGATCTTTTCATTTGGCTTGCAAGTGGTTTCCAAGCCCTAAGAAGAAGCTGAATCATATTAAGCAAATTCAGTTTTGCCAGCAAGCACGTAAGTAGGTGTGTGCATTTCTGTGGTGCTGATTAATTGCTGGGTGAATGCCATAGGACATCTAACAACTCTGAAATACTTTTGTTGCTTAAAGTTTTCTGCTGATGGCAGCTTTTCCCCTGCTCTCTGCTAGGTTCTGGGTGAGCTGTTCCCCACCCCAAGGCCTCTGGCACCACAGTCTGCAAAGAAATGGCATCTGCCAGCTCACACCTCCTTTCCAACAATGTCAGACACCTTACCCTGAGCCACATAAAAGCATTTGAAAAAACAGACCAGAGGCATCTGACTACAGCAGTATTCTCAGGACAACTATGAAAATAAAGTCAGTGAGACTCTCAAAAGTGCCCTAGACAGGCTTTGCACTGCTATTGAATTCAAAGAAATCAGAGTTAGCCCAATACAGGCCAAAGATCTGCTCCAGAGAGGCTCCTTTCAACTTGGTAAAATCCAATTATTTTTCCAATCTCCACCTGACAGATTTTGCTCATCCTCTTCCAGATTTAGGAGGCATTACTTGTAGAACATTCAGTAAATCTGAGTCTCAGAGTTAAGGAGCATGCTACCACCATAAAACACAGCAAAGAGAACGGATAACCATGACTCGTCTGAGACAGAACAAATACACATCAGAAGAAATATCCAATTGTAAAATCACTGTTGCCTCAGCGATTCTGATAAACAGACTGGCTGCCTCTGTACTTTTCACACTCAGACATTTGCTGCCTTTCAAACATTCAAGTCCATTTATTCTCTTAACAGCATTGATTGATTTGGTGCTGCAGATAGTGGGTTTGTAAAAAGCATTTTCTTCGTACCCCTTCCTCATATGCACCTGTTATGGTAAAAGATAAACAGCATAATCATCTGTTGTTTCTCTACTCATCTTTTTTCAACAATATCTTGGCTTCTGCACAAAGTTGACAAAACATTTTTCTGTTCTACTATTTGCTGTTGGAGGCTATTTGCTGTTTTATTATTTGCTGCTTTTATTTATTTCCAGTCAATCATCTTGGAACATTTCTTCATTTATGGAGATAATAATTTTTGGCATAGAACTGAGCATTTAGTTTGTGATATTTGCTGTTTAGGGCTAAACTCTTCATGGTGCTCTTGCAATACTAACACACATTTAGGAGCTGAAGTCAGTACAGGAAGGCTGAAATCCTGATTTGTACGGGGAAGGCAGAGGGAGATTTCAGTAAAAGCATCTACAAACTAAGTTTCTCAAGCACGCTGTTCCTTAAGGACAGCCCCTATGTGCTTATGTTCGTGTTGTCTCTCATATGAACCCAAAGGAGAAGTTACATATTGTTAAAAAATTCTTGAACTCCAGCTACAGACATTTCTAATAACAGGCTGTAGGTTTGCAGCATTGCACATATGTGGCACGGACCCCATCCAGCAGTAGCCTCCCAGGATCCCCATGGGACTAGAGAAGGTGAAGAGTTTCACCCATTGACCTCTGCCTGTAACTTCTTCACTGAATCATGTTCTGTGGAAAAGCCTTGGGTCCTGACTCACAGATTACTACTGATGAGCTGTGGATTTTTTAAAATATTCACAAAGCAAAAATAAAGCAGATGAATCAGAGTTAACTGTTACCCTCACAATTCACCGCTTCACTCTGACACTGTAATCAGCATTTATTTACTGTAATTAGTTTTCTGCAGCTCTTTATTCATGAGTAACCAGAGGGAAAGAGAAAAAAAAAAACAACAACCCACTACTACTTTTGGATACGATAGTATGGGGAAATATGCCCATATAAAAATATACTCGTATAAAAAAAGGAAAAAAAGAGGAAACAGAGTTCTCCTGCCATGGGAGCAAGCCAGGGGAAGCAAGTTGAGAGGCAGGGCCCATGTGAGATGCTGGGCTGGGGTGCAGGGGGCAGAAGCTGAGTGCTTCAGTGGTACTGCCTTATGTGACTTAAGCAAAGCAATTTTATCCCTCTTCACATCTCATCTGTAGCCTGGAAATATCAGCAGCTTTCCATTCCTCCTCTTCCTCCTATCCCAGTTACTCACACTGTGAACTCTGCAGCTGCACCTCCTCTCTGGTGTGTTTTCATACAGTGCCAGCACAGCTCGGCCGCAGGCACAGAGCTGCATCGGCACCAAATCCCTGATGGAAACCAGGGAGAAAATGCGATTCCCGAGAGCTGCCAGCTCACCTCCCACCCCATGCCCATCTCTGCTTGCATCTACAGGGCAGGTGGAGCATGAAACAGTGTCCTCAGCCTCCAGTGTGAATCCATGAGCAACTGTGAGGTTGCTTCTGCAGACTCTGCAGGGTACTGGAGGCTTTCACACTCATTTCCTTCACTTTAGATTTTAACTGAGTATCTCAAAGTAATAGTGAGAAGTAAAACCTAGTTATGTTATAATTAGATAAGCCAGAATTAACTTCACATTTTTACTGACACTTAAATTAGTATTCATTGGGCATAAACCACTGTGAATAAGCTAATGAAATTATTCATTTGTTCATTTGCCTATGCACGATGATGACTATATGCCAAGAACCCAATGATTAGTTAACAGCCTCATTTATTTTAAGGAAGCTGCTGTCTTTCATAAAGCACTGGCCAGCTGCCATGCATCCCTTTACAAATTTCTGATTAACCTCTTAAGCATCTCAGGCATTTTTGTGAGAAAAACAGCACTGTCTCTATGGAGACAACTGCTACTCATCTGTTCACCTTGCAAAGGTTTCTTGGCCCCTGCCCCTTCCAACTGCATCCTGCTGATGCAGCTCATTACTTCCAGCCTGCACTGACATTTCTCACAGTCATTTGATGCTTTGTCATTGCTCTGTACAGGACGAGAGGAAGCCACAGCTCTCCTCATCTCCTAACCAAGCCCATAAGAGTAATCATAAACCAGATCATTTGCTCTCAGCATGATTTTGAACAAAGCTGTCAGAAATTGCCATTATTCTCCATTAGACAGAATCTCAATTCTCCAGCAGACACACACAAGAGCTGTCCCTCTGCTACTGGATTTGGCACAGAGGCCACCAGAAACCAGTGACTGGCAACTTTCCCATCCACAAGCACTGTTGGTGCTTATCCAGCCTCTCTGGATATTTCTGACCCACGTGAAACAAGTGGGCTGGTGCAATTACCTCTTTTTAGAAGCGAGCACTTGAGGCACAGAGCTGAAATGGCTGTTGAAGGTCACCCACAAAGCCTGATCAAGGAATGGAGGATATGTTTTCCCCTCCCCTAAATTAGATCAAATCCTTCCATTTTGGGGGAAAGTGAGCATCCTTGCCCAGCCAGCTCCTAGAGCTGCAGGAGGTTTCAGTGGGATAAAGAGACATGGATCTGTCTTGGGAAAACTTTCCCTGCTTTTAAAGCAGGTATCTCCAGTTTTCTTGGTGGAACACAGTGCTGGGGTCACTAGGACATACTTTTTGGGTTCAAAGGAGGTAACTTTACAGTCCTAGTATGCACAGAGAAGAAGCACTTCTATATCAGCTGCACAGGCAAGCCCACTTCTTTCCCTATCACAGCCAACCTGCAAGAGGCCAGTACTGACGAACATGGCAAGCTCCATTTCTGCCACAACTGAATGACAATGTCACCATCTGCTTAACAGTGTCACACAGTTACCGGTCTAATTTTGCATTGCAGTAGTTTTCAAACTATGGTCCACGTGCCTTTGAGGTCTGTTAGCAGTCTGGAGCTGGCGGATTTTCCGTATCAAACATGCTTAAAAACTCAACAATTAAAAGTTGGATGCTATGGATACCTGGCAGTCCATCAAATGGTAACAACTGAGTCAGCCCCAAAATGGTTTGGGATTGTCTAGATCATATTAACAAAAGGAAAAATATCTGCATCCTAGCTTGTGTTCCAGGTCTGGTTTTGTTATTGAAATATTTATAAATTAGAAGAAAGATTGTGGGCTATCAAAAGGAGCTGAGTACATTACAAGGAACGGAAAATATAAAGCAACGGAAGAAAGGAATCATAATGGTAGAAAATCATGAGGGATGCAACTCTGACATCAGGTGAACTGTTGGGTAAATCCTGTACAAGTGTTTATGGGAATGAGGATATTCCTGGGCCTGGGTGTGCTCAGAAGCATCTTGGTCTGGGTGAGTTCAGGAAATCACTCTACACTTCAGGTCTCCAGTGAGCTCCTGAGCTTGCCCTGGCCCTTTCCTAGCAGTGCCTTGGTGCTGCAGAGAATCTGTACTTACAGTGGCTGCTGTGAGACCCAGTGAGGAAGGGCTCAGCAAGGAGAATCACGACACCCTGGGACTGGTTACAGCCTCTCCCACGTTTTTCCGGTTCCCTATGGAGATTGAAGTGACACACGTTCAGTGACACTGGGGCACTAAGTGGAGTTTTGCAGTGATGACTCTGAAGTCTCACTAGCTCACAAATACAAGACTGATGAATGGCACTGCTGATCTTTATCCTGAACACCTCTCCTTCACGCTGTGCTATCCCTGGTGTGGGATGCATCACTAGGACGTGTTTGGAATAAGAATCAGCAACCTGCACAGTGCTTTCGATGCCTGGAATGGGATATACAAACATTTGTTTCTTCTTCTGCCACCTCCCAACTAATCAACACACAAGGCTTCAGAGGGAAAAATGCTTCTGATTTCATTAATGAGGTGTTAACCTGGTGCTGTGAAGCAACCAAAGGAAAATTGAATTTCAAAGAGTGCAAAACTGAAGCATGGAAAATGATGGAAGCAGGTAAGACTTGTGCTGCTTGGCTTTCTATTAAATAAGGTAGAAATTACTCCTGCACAGGAACAACAGCAGTGTATTTACTCTTGACTCACTTTGTCCTGCCCAGTAGAGTTGCTCTGGCACATTCTGGCATGGGCAATCAAATGTTGAAGCAGAATGTCTTTTGCTGGCATCTTTCAGCAGCAACTGTGCCCTAAGAAAGTTTAGTGCCAATTCCTCAGATAAGTTTTATCAGTATAACGTGCAGTTGGATCCCAAGAACAAATTCATGGCTCTTACATACGCACATCCAGGCCCATGTCACCAGGGTTTCCACTTTTAGAATCATAGACTGGGTCAGGAAGGAACCTTGAAAGGTCACCTGGGGCAACCTTTTGTGAAAAGGAGAGCCTGGATGAAATTACCTGGCACCATATCCTAGCACACCTCCATTGATGGGGACTTTGCTACATCCCTAAGGATATTGTTCCAGTGAATATTCTCACTGTAAAAAATTTCTTTCTTATACTAGGATGGAATGATGCCCCATGATACTTGTTGACTGCCCCATCAGAAACCCATTCCATTTTTCTATTAATTTTTCCAGTGCACTGCTCCTTCTGGCTTCTAGCACAGCATATCAAGACGCTTGAAAGGCATTTGGGCTGTTGAGAGTAGCTGATACTTGCTACTCCTGCAGCAAATAACTGGCTTCCCTCTGCCACCACAGGCCACGTGGTGAAAATAACTTTCCAGTGCTAAACATCAGTGCAAGGTTTCTACAGCCACTTCAGCATGTTTTATTTCTTTTTCTGCCATTTCATTTTCAGATATAAATGCTTTTGTTCACAGAAGGACCTGGACTGTCACTAACTGCAGTCCATATGCCCAGGGACAAAAGCTCATCCATATTTACAGGCACCTCACCTCAGCTCCTTCCTAAATCTCTTCCTGCTGTGATGCTTCACCACCTGCATTATGATGTTAATGCTCTGCACAAGGAGAGAGTGGAAGAGCTCTCCTAGGAAGGACAGCAGCAGAGGCACCAGGTGCTTGTTCATATCTGTGTTGTGCTTGGGCCCCCTCAGTGTGTCACATCCCCTCTGTACAGATGACAATTCTGCCTTCTGCTACTCCTGTTTCAAGCAGGGCAGCTGTGGCTTGTCACACATCCCTCTGCTGCCCCAGCATCGACAAGGGAACAAACCCATTTAGGTTACAGATGTGAGTTGTGGCCATCACATTAATAAAGCTAATTGATGATTTTTCATCAAGTGAGTTATCAGGTGAGCCATACATAAATTAGTCTCCTTCACCTGTCCCAGTTCTGCTAGTGGCTGGTTCCTGGTGCTGAACTGACAAGTTCTGGCAGCCCATGTTTATGGAAAGGCAAAGGCTCTATCCTCCATCCAAGGTAAGCATTTCCAACTTACCCAGAGAGATACAGGGTTTACATCCTTGCCTCATAAATCAGATCCTAAAGCAGAGCATTAGGGAGTTAAGTATCAGTTTTAATATTTTTAGAGCTCCTAGAAAGACTCACCTCTACATATTTCCCAATCTGAGCAGCTGGATTTGTTACTAAGCAAACTATTTTCACAGCAAAAATATACAAGAGAAAGTACTGGTATGGAGTTTTAAAGTCCATCCATTTTCCTGTGAAAGTCTGACAAATAAAATGGAGACATTTTTTAAAGGGAACCCATATGATTGAAGTAAATAAAATATTTATGCCAGATACATATCTGAAAGAGAGAATCTAACTTCTTAAATCTAACAGAATTCAAATGAAAACTGAATCCATTCAAAGTGTGCATCAGTAAAATGCTTTTCTATGTGATTTAAACATTTAGCTGTTCCAAAAGACAAGCTTGAGCCCATCCTAACACAGGGATTTGTGTGGGTGTAATAACTCATCTCTAGAGAGGTCTCCCTTCCTCCACTAAATATGGGGGTCAGTGGTTTGATGTGGATAGACACAATGAGTCCAATTCTACCCTCAATTTTTAAAAATCTAATGACAGAAAGATAGGCAAACATTTTTTAGTGACAGCAAAATGAGCTTGAAAAGTATCTTCCTTGAAAAAGCACAAAGTGTTGATCAAAGGTGTTATTGGCTCATTTATTGCTTTGTCTGCCTCTGCCAGTCCTGTAGCTTTTTTGGACAAATTTAATAGGTCAATGTGGCTTCCAGTATAAAATAGCAGAAATTACAATTGTTCTCAAGTTTTAAATTACAGGCAGTATTATTTTGCTGTCATTACTACTGATTTAATGATGATTCATACCCAAAAGACATCCTGACTCACTACCGTTCACCTCAACCAACCAGATGACTTTGATTTAACAGGCTAGGGAATTAAAAACTGAAATTTAAGGAAATAATTTATAAGAGACATGGTTCAAGCATTAAATCAGTTGATTAGATCACCAACAAGAAGGATGGTTCCTGCTTATAGAAGTTACGCAGACTGAACTACCAAAAGCAAAAGGCTATACCAAACCAAATGTGACCTTTCAGGATGATAGACTTACTTGCTTTGACAAGTAAAATGCTGGACATCTAGACTCAGACCTAGAAATTAAAGTTGAAGATAAGACGTTCAAGAGCACGTTTTTTTCCCCCAAATAACTGCTACTAGCCTAATAAAAATGTGTCATGACAACATGTTATGTTAAGATAGATGAAGAACTTAGTATTTTGAGAAGCTGTCCTGGGAGTCCATCAAGCAAACTTTGCCTTTGAAACACTGAGGTGATTAAATCTAATGTTTGTTCATAGTTTTAATGGCATAACAATAAGTCATAATAGAAAAAGAAAATTATTATTTAATCTGAAAGGGTTGGAAAGAGAGATAAATCAGACTACTTAATAAGAATTCTTATCTGTATGGGTAACCACAGAAAAGCCAGATTACAATGGATTAGGTATATCCATGCCTAATTTGGAAATTTCATTTGTGAGATGTGTTTAACCTGTATTTAACCTACAGGCATAAAAATAGTTTTTGCTTTGCTATTTAATAACTAGTTTAGAACCCACGTGACAGAGCTAGCCAGGGAAACTTATAATGAAATAGAGAAAAATATTTTGTGTATTTGGAATGGTTTTAGGGTATAACGCACTTAGCTCAGAGTTGAATATTTGAATCAATGATTATAAGGGCATTTAAGGTCACCTTCACCAGAGAGAAAATAAAATTACAGGTCCTTTTGAGAAGTATCCAAAATGGCCAAGGTCCTGCTGGGCAAGAGGCCCCTGCAAAGCTGAGCAATGAGATCCTTAATGAATGTCTCAGAGCTGTCAGGTGCATGTGAGCAATATGCTGAGGAGCCTTGAAAGATGGCTGTTGACAGAGTCATTGGAGATTCAGTTAAAAAGTACAGACTTAGCACTGTTCATTCAGACCATGCCAGAGATAAGTGCAGCACCTTTTCAGCGTGAGAAAGGCCGGTTACCTGTGCTGGCCTCAGCTCAGCTGACAGAGACACAGAAATCCCTGGGGGCTTCTGCAGGCACAGGAGTCTTCCTGCGTGATGCCCATCGCCTGTCAGGAATAGGACAGCGAGGTCGACAGAGGTCTTTAACGAAATCAACAGAATTTAATCAGCTTTTGCTGTGGCTTTTTTCAGCAAGCTGGATGGCACCCATTAATAGCAGGGGAAGTACTCTGGGAAGTAGAGCCAGAAGTCTGTAGCACTATCACTGTATCTCACAGAAAGGAAAAGCAAAAAAGCATCAAAAGAGCGCTTTCATTTCCCTGTTCAGTTAAATTATTAAGATATGTTTTGTCTTGTTCTACAAATGATATTGTCTCTGCCAGCAGTGATTTCCCAAAGATATCATTTATGTCTGACCGTCTCACCAGCTCTCTTCCCACTAGCTCTGTTTCCGAGTTTTACAGCTTGCACTCTAATGCCTCTAAATATTGGGAAATGGAATACCTTCTACATCAACCAGCAGTTCAAACAGCCAGAAACCTGACCCAAAGTTGTGTATTTTTGCAGTTAGAGAACATGCCAAGGCTTCTGGGAAAGCAGATACACATTTTAACCTGTTTTCATTATTTATGTTGTCTTTTAGTCAATGTTGTGTGCATAACTGGCCAGTTACCTTCCTCCCTTGCAAGAAAATCCTTGCATTGAGAAAAACAAGAAAACATTTTTACAATGGATTTTAGGAAATTACATAAAAAGTCAGACACTCACCTGGCAAAAGGCCAGTATATGCTTCACACTAATTGCACAATATTTATGCCAGATGAAAATGTGACCTGCTCTCTAAGGAAAGCTTTAAAAATTCAGTAACCCTGAAAATAACACATAAAATCTTTTTTTCCCCCCCAAAGGCATAGAGTTTCTCTTTAAAATTCTATAAATCTCATTTGCACAGTAAATAACGTTCAGCCTTTAACAAACACCAGACACATCTTACAGTCTCTGGAAATGAGAGTTCCTTACTGCTCTGCAGCAACAACTGCATCTGCCGGCAGCACCCACTGGGCTCACTCTGCCCAGGATGCAGAGAGGAGGGAGCACAGTGTGTGTGAGCAGGGACATTGTCTTGGTGTCTTAGCCTTCTCAGGAGGAGAGGATTGAGACATTTTTTCCTCCATAAATATACAGAACAGCCAGAGCAGGGTGGTCCTGCTGCCATCTCAGCTACCAGCACCTGCCACACCACTTTAAGACATCCTCCCCAAGCTGCTGGAAACGTGCAAACAAGCTGCAATACATTATCATGGAGCCATTGATCAAGAAAAGCCATTGATGTCTCATATGCATATTTTTATGCATCAAGGGTTTGTTTTACCCTACCAAGCCTGTAGAGAAAGAGCTGCAACAGCTAGAGGGCCCTGGCTTTGCAGCTGTGGTATAATTAAAAAAAAAAAAACAATACTTAAGTGAGTGTGGTGTTGCTGGTTTTCAACACTTGTTCAGCAAGCTCTGAATAATTCAGTGGTACCTTTGCTTCTTATGAATAATGTACTCAGTCTTGAATTTGAGCCAGTAAAAACTTACATTGCATCACTGAATTTTCTGCTGTGCACAACACCAGCAGTGATGCTTACAGATAAATGTCTAATGGGTTTAGGGTATAAATTTGTTTTGCCTGTACTCCAATATAGCCATACCCTTATGAATAACATCTCCTTACCATTACTTAAATGCTCCCATGACACATTTGACCGGAGTTTTCCGTATCCTGAGTTGGTTGTTAGCCTGATTGCCTGAGACTGCTCAGGAGTCCCCGAATTTGCTGTTCTGTCCTCTTCCTACTAATTCCTGGGCACCTTGACTTATTTTTTTGACCACTGTTGAGCCACTGAGACAATGTCTTCACCACCCAAGCTATCATAGCTCAGGTAAACCAGTACTGAATGGCAATGGTCAGCTGAGAGCCAAATATTTTGTACCTGGCGTTAGGACTGGCTTTCACCACGTACATCCCTGTACAATTATAAATACTGGAATCTCATGGTTTTCTGCCCAGTCACTATGTCTCCAAAGATACTTCTTGAATTCTTCACTCATGGTCTGATTTTTTTACTGCCCCCAGAAGCCTACTGCCATTGATCATTCCCCTTTTTAGTCTGTTATGAATATACTGAGCAAAGCATTCAGCTGCCTTAGCCATGAAATCATTCCGTCCTTCCTCAGGTTATTCATTCCTCTGCTCCATTCAAGTCAAAAGAATTGAATTTTGGAGAAAGATGAAAGACAGAAATTGCTAACTCAAGGTGTAGAAAAATATTGAGCAGAAAGAAGATTGCATGTAAATATATACAGCTGGGAAAGGAGGCAGATTTTGTCCCAGCCGTACCCCGTCTACCTGGGACACAACTGGGGCTGGACACGTCCCACATGCAGCCCTTGCTGTGCCGTGCTGGGACAGCTCAGGGCCAGCTCTCTGCAGCCCAGCTCTACACAGGCGTTCACATGTGCTTGCCAAGGGCAGGGCAGCACCTCAGGGTGTGAGAGGCTGGAAGTGCTGCTGGCTCAAAACATTTTGGGCACACACTGGGGGGAAGGGGCAGGTCAGGCCTTGGCTCTGGTGAGGTGATGCCCTGCCGCACACACCCCACAGCCCCAGCCTGTATCCCAGCTCTGCAGTGGCTGCCTATTGCCGGCACACTCGAGGCAACACTCCACACTCACCTTTGGAGCCTCTAGCCCAGCTTCTGAGAGGCCAAATGACTGGGAGTTCCACCTAGGGGATGGGCCCAGGAAAGCCAAAGGTTATTTAACCTGAGGCACGAGGCAAGCACGTGTCTCGACCCTACCTTCTCTTAGAATTTCTATCAGCTGAACACTGCTGGAACCAGGAGTGGTAGTTATGTTTGTTCTTTTCTATATCTTTTCTGTCTTTCTCACTTTTCTCTTCTTCTGATTCCCTCTTCTTGGGATTCTGAGAAACTTAAAATCAGACAGGCTTAGAGTTTGCTAGTTGAATGGGCTAAGTTAATGCTTTGAGAAGTGTTTTATGTTGATTGAATGCTGTTCTAAATCTTTTGTTGAAGTTCTTAGATTTCTAAAGTTTCCAGTAAAGTTCTTTTATTGTTTTGACCTCTTAAGAATATCATCAGTATTTCTCCCATGTGTCTAACTCAGAGTACATGAACAACTAAGCCCTTTTCAGTGTCTTGTTGAGTGAGATTTTTGGGGGGCTTACCCAGGGTCCCCCTGAAGGGGTTCAGTTTATCTTAGTGCTGAGCAGTGGCACCATGGCCAGTGCCTGGAGCAGTGCCCAGAAAGGGAATTCTCCTGCTTGCCAACAAGTGAATTAATTTGAATAAATGAATCCACATCCTGACTCCATCCAGAGCCTGGAGTCTTTACAAAACAACAGCGTCTCTTCAAAACTAATTGCTTGGGGCTGATTGCAGAATACTGTCCCTTTGGCATGTCAGGTCCCAAGCACCAGGCCGTGCCTCCTTCCTGGTGGTCCAGAGAAATGCTGCCTGGCCTCTGAGAGCTGGAGGCTGGGGGAGGACAGTCACCAGCAACAACACCTTCTGCACCACACCTCTATGGCAGGAGATCTGGGGCCCTCCACTCATCCCCTCCACACTATGGAAAGGAAGAGGGAGGTCGATGGAGCTCTGGGACGTGTGCCAGGTTTCTCCTCCGTGCATTAGAAAAGCACCAGCCTCCAAATGCATCACCTTGCTCACCTCTTGCATTCATTCATTCTCTTCCTCTGCACGCAGAGCATATCTAACATTATAATCCACCTCTATCTATTCAAGCTCCAGTACAATGCATCAAGTGTCAGTTTAAGGGAATAAGATAGAGAATTTAGAAAAGAATAATAAAGTAAAATTCCAGGAGTCTATGAGATCAGACTATGTAATCTCACGGTTGCTCCAAATCCTTATTGATAAACCCCTAAAAGCATCATACCTTAAGATCAAACATTATCACAGCTCAGGCACATTTTATTTATAATAAATTCTCCTAAAAAATGTATTATTAATCAGCACAAACACCGCCAGTAGTGCCTCTGATGAGAAACTTCAACACCATTCTTACAGAACAAAGTCTCTCTCTCTGCTCCTTCTGGCACTTTTCATTTGCATCTTTTCCACTCACTCAAGTTTGAATATTGTATTACACCAAAGGGAATACAATAACCTCTTTGCAGACCTAGGTCTAAAGGAAACACTTAGGCCTTTCAATGGAAGAAAAGAAATCTTCCAGTTAGAAACCCATAAAAATCAGCAGGTATCAGGCAAACATTTCCATTTTGATTAAGCTACACTCTTTGCTGGGAAAATACTCCACCTGAAGACTGAACTTATTCTAGCTCATGTGAAATGCTGCAAAATACAAAACATTTAAAAAGCCCACACACAGGTGATGACCATTCAGTTCTGGTCATTCACCTGTGAGGGATGACTGGCTTGCAACACAAATGCAGGAAACACCTGGATCATACCAATGCAACCAGCCCGTTATTCTCAAAAACATGGAAGAGACTCTCCACATCAGATTTGCAGATGCACTGTGGTGTCTGTGGGTCTGTCCTGAGAGTTCAGCTGCTGAGCAGCCCTGCTGCAAATAGCCTTGTACCCCAGGAGAACCTGCTAGTGAGACCCAGGAGACAGCTCTCTCTTCCAAAGCTGTAATAATAGTTCACAGATTTTCATTTTGCCCTCTTGTTTGTTATTCATTAATTCATGTTTAGACCAAAAACTCCAAGGCGATACCCAAGATTTTACAGCAGTCCTTAAAGAGGTTTCAAAAAATAGAAATAAAATTTAATTGCTCACTGAGCTGCACAGTCCCCATTCTGCCTCCAAATTATATTTGTTCTCAAGTCCACATTACGTAAAAGGCAAGTGACATCATGGACATCTCTGTTGCAGGTTCAAGGCAGAAACACAATTGTCCTCGGTCTTTCAGTGCACTGAAGATATTCTGCCCAAGACAGGCTGCTCTGAAGCAGTCTCTGAGAGTCTCCCTTCACCCGTCTCCTTTTCCTCCTCCCAGCTTTCAAGCCAGGCTATACCCAAGCCCCAGCAGACAAGTACCAGTGCACTTCTCTGGCCTGGCTGCCTATCTTCTCTTGAATGGCAACTAAGCCTCACCACTCTCTTTTCTAATTACCACAGAGAGTTAAGTACTTTTTTCTATCAGCATCCTTATTAGAGCAAGAGGGTCGGAATGGGTGAATCCTGCTTGTGGTTCCTCTGTAATGCTGCTGGTCTCATAGGTTCACTTCTGGTGATCTGCTCATCTCTGGTCTTTGTGTTTCTTGGTCTCGACCAGCGTTAGGGTCAGGTTCAATCTGAAAAGCCTCTGTACAAAGGCACAGCAGGTAATTACCCCAAGTGGGAAAGCCTAATGAAATGGTAGGCATCAACAGCCTGGAGAACTGATTGCAGCACAATTCTGAATCTCTCTAAGTCTAATATTTACATTTACTTTTATAACCACAGACATGTTCCTTGCTCCCTATCATCTCTCGTTTGTTTACACATTGTCACAAACACTTGTCAGCAACAACTTTCCTGCATTTAAAAAGAGCCTCATTTCATGCTGAATTTCAAGTGTTCAGAGTCCAAGGCACCCTCAGACACCAAGGCAAAGGAGCATTCTCCAGCAGTTCAGCTCCCATAAGACAGGACTGAACTTGCCAACAGCAAGTGTCAGCTCTTGCTGTGGCTACTGAAGGAGGCTCACGCTGATGCAGCTGGCCCCTGGGAAACTCTAAGGATAAACACAGAAGGATTTGTTAGCAGCAGTTCCTCTGAGTTTCAGAATTTCTGGAAATCTTCAGTTTTCCTCTAAATGTCAAGTTTAGGTCCTTGCAGGTATCAGTAAGTATTCAGGATCCAACCCTGACCCATCCTAACTGGGCCTTCTACCAGGCCAACTATGATTCATAGCGATCACTGACTGTCTCGTCATCCTCTGTTCTTGTGTATTTTGGACTCTGACTCTTCCCTACCTCCTGCCCCAGTCCTTGGTGAAAGCCTCCTCCAGTGTCCAGCCTGAGTTCAGAGACAACAACTCTGACCAGCTTTGCACCAGCCTCGATGTTATCTGAGTACTGAGATGGTGCCATAGGGTTGAGCATCAGCACAGTTTGAGGAAACACAGGGAAATTAGCCCATCCTGAACTGTTTTCTGTCCCACTGGAAATGACTCCTCATCACTCACCCCTAGAGCTGCTGGGCAGGGAAAGGCCAAGGGCCTGACTCTGCCATGAGTGCTGTGAAAGTCAGGGAAGAAAGGGTAAAGAAGAAAGGGTCTACCTACTCCTTGCCTATGCAGGAGTAGCAGGATTTCTTTCTTGATGGAGAAATCCAACCCTGCATTCCCACGGACAGGGATCAGCACAGTTTCTATGGCTTACCCAGAAAATCCTGCAGAACAAGCATCTTTTTATATACTCCCAAGGTACAGAGTTACTGCAGGATCTCTGCCTGGATGCAGGCTTTGGTATAGTGAATTTACACTACTTCCAGATGGCCCCAAAAGTCTTGACTGTAAAAGAAACCTGAGATCCAGGAGTCTAACACAGACCACTGGAAAAAACGTGTTTTCATCATGTCAACCTTGTGCATTGCCCAATGTCACCCTGTGGCTTCGGGGTACAACAGTTCAACCAGAATTTGTCAGCACAGCTGTCTGATGGCCTTCCCCACACTACACAAAAACATAAAGCAGAAAAGGAATGAAACGGGAAAAACAAGGGTTGATTTGCAATTAAATAACAGCCTTTATGTTTTCCAAATTTTATTCCAGCAGCTTTTACATCTCATTGTGCACGACATGTCTCTTATTTAGTATTTGCATAAAGCTGATGATGTGCAATGTTTTTTATTAATAAAAAACCCACCTCCTCTCCACTTTTTTTATTCACAATGATAAATACATTTAGAAGAAAATTCTCTACTCCAGCTGCAGCCCCACAGCCCACTCACACACTAATTACACTGGGGGTGCCTGTAACCAGGATTACTATTCAGCAGATAGTACTTCAGAAGCTCTTGTTGCTAACATCTTTTTCACCTACACTACAACCAGTCTTTTCCTTATGCCCACCACCAGTCAACTACAGATTATATCCCCTCCCCAGCCAGTGTTTAAACCACACATTAATACCAAAGATGGTTTAGAATAAAATTCTTCAGTTTTCTTCTCTCCCCTCCAGACAAAAAGAAATGCCCACTCCTGTTACCACCTCCAGTTCAAACAGAGCCCTCAAAACCTGCCAAGTTTTTCTCTTCCAGTGATCAATACTCTCCAGGCTTGCTTACAAAATAATGGCTTTCAGGAGGAGAACAGCCCAGAGGGTAGGATAATGCTCAGTGGTTGCATTGAGATAAACTTGGCCCACATGAGAATCACAGAATACCTCAGGTTGGAAGGGACCCACAAGAGCGATTTCATGCCAAGCCCTGCAAGCTACTGAAGGTTTAAACTGCATTTCTCACATGTGTTCCAAGAAACTCATTCCAGAGAGATCAGACCCTGCAGCTGTTACATCCCCAGCTTTCTCAGAGCCAAGCGACTTAGAAAGCCAATACCTTTGGGAATAAACACACAAAAAGGGAGGTGAGCAACAAATCAGATGTATTTAAAAAGCAGTAGAGATCCTGGTCCTGTTTACTGCTGGCAGGGAGGCAGTGAAGCAGACAAGCTCTTCTAGGAATTCCCCCCAGATGTGGTACATCACAGACAAAGGTAACACCATGCACATGATATGCTGCTTGCAGGAGCTCATCCTGCTAGGAAATTCAAAGTAACTTTTTCCAAGCCAGGCTTCCACCACCAAAACTCTCTTAGTGTAATTCAAAACAAGTGCCCTTCATTCTCTTCCAAGGCCAGGCTGGATGGGGTCCTGAGCAACGTGATTTAGTGGGTGGCATCTCCTGCCCATGGTGGCAAGTGTGGAATTAGATGATTTTTAACATTCCTTCCAACCCAAACCATTCTATGATTCTGTGATCCTCTGACAAGAACTGACAATCCTGTAAAAGGTAAAACATGGACTTGAACACAGCAATGTTTTCAGGTTTTAACTACCACTCAACTTTTAGCTACACAGTGCTTTTTACTCCTACCTTTTCCGGAAACCATCTGAACAATTGCAGTTTCATTCCAGTGAAGATTTTTTTCTCACATGACAACAAAAATATATCTTACCCACAGAATCACATCATGACTAGGGTTGGAAGAGGCCTCTATAGATGGCTTAGTCCAACCTCTTTCTCAAAACAGGGTCACCTACAGCATATTGATCAGTGCTGTGTCCAGTCAGGTTTTCAGTATCTCCAAGGGTGGAGACTCCACAATCTCTCTGGACAACCCAATCCAGCGTTCCATCACTCTCACAACAAAATGTTGGGTGTTTTGTTATGCTTAAATAGAATTTCCTGTTCCAAAACTGGGAACCACTGAGAACTAGATCTCTCTTCTTTACCCTCCCCCCTAACCAAGTATTCAAGGTCCCCTTGAACCTTCTCTTCTCCACACTAAATCCCAGCTCTCTGAAGCCTTCTCATATGACACATGCTCCATTCCTTAGCCATCTTTGTGGCCTTTTACTGGATTTGCTGCAGTACGTCCATGTCTCTCCTGTACCAAGGAGCCATGTTTGGGCACAGGTCCCAGACATTGGTGGTCACCTCTGCCACACGGGCAAATTGACGGCTTATAGTCATCTTGGGGTCCCACCAGCACCCCAAGGGCCTTTCTGGGGTCAGCCCCAGCCTGTAGCAGTGCCTGGGGCTACTCCTGCCCAGGGCCAGCACTTGCCATATCCCTTGGCTGGACATCATGAGGATCCTGTCACATTTCTCCAGCCTGTCCAAGTCCCTCTGGATGGCAGCACAACTCTGGTGCATCAGCCACTCCTCCCAGTTTCATATCATCTGCAAATGTGCTGACAGAGCAGCACAATCAACCAGGTTCATTAACAACGAGAACAAACAGTTCTGGCCCCAGTATCAACCCCTGGGCCACCAGTAGTGACTGTCCTCTGGCTGGACACAGCTCTGTGCCCAGACATTGAGGCAGTTTTCAGTCCACTTCACTGTCCACTTGCTAAAGGCAAGATAAACAACATCCATCAATCTCCCCTTGACCACTGTGCCCATCATCCCTGTTGAAGGGTAACCAAATTCAGTTAGAGCTAGAGAGAAGTGACACACATGTACCACAGGACAAATTATATTATTTTAAGGTTTAAATAATGATGATCCTTGAATTGTGATTCAGTTCTAGAACAACACACATTCCTGCTTTGTTTAAGAATAACCAATTTAACATCAGAGTGAGGTTTGTGTTACAGTCAGTCAGGTAAGTAGCTATTCCTTCCCATATCTCCTTTGGAAAAGCACATTTGCTGGAGCTCCAGCAGAGATGTCATCAAGATAAATGTGTTCTTGAGTGAAAAGAATATGCCACAGCCATTCATATGCTGACTTGTTCTTGTTGCCTCTTGACTTAAGTTCATGATCTATATTAAGATTAATGATAAATACTAAGTATGTGTTCTGAAATATGCATGTTAATGCAGATGGCTTCATTTGAAGCCGGCTGAGAGGGAAATCTCTTGACTTCTATCTGCTATTGAGTTACACAGATTACCCCTCACCCCAATTTATTCAATTTCCATTTTGAAATGCAAAAAACTGCACATCTCTGCCAAATTGCAACAAAATGCCAAACATTTAAAAAACAACCCTGAGATCACAAGGAAAACCATGCAGAGTCCAAACCTTTCAAGCAAGTTAGTCAGAGCAACAAAATGCAGTCTCTCAAGCTCTTCAACCAAAGCATCTCTGATTTTCACAGCAACATCCACTATCAGAGCCCAAAGAGTACTGGTAAGGTACATTCCTGCTGCCTGCCTTAATATCCATAACAGTCCACACATCCCCATGAGGTTTTAATATGTTGGTTAATTTGATAACATTTTGAAGCATTTTTTTCTTATTTCTTTCAATTTCTTAGAAGCAAATTTTCATCCCTCTTTCACTTGTCTGCCCTCTGTCCTACTGACTCATCACTTCCCCCTCCCCATCAGCCCAGTTTTTAACACCCAAATACTGTTTTCTCTCACACCTCCCTGTTCGACCCATCCATTCTGTGCACTCTAAGTAAAGCTCCACAGCAGCAGGCATCCCTCACGTATATGTCACATCCCTGTTCAAATACGCTTACATCCCATTTAAACTGCCATGACTTCAGCACTACTTTTCCTCTTTTCCTCCTGTCTCTCCTTCCTCACTGACTCCATGTTTTTTTTTTCCCAGTTGTGAGCTTCTAACAATTTTTTAGGCCTCTCTTCCACAGCACCAAGCATTCAGTATGAGTAGCTGGACTTAGCACTGTGCTGCTACGACAGTTGGTTTCATGTCCAGTGCCAAATTGTCTTTTAAATGCATCAACATCTCCCTGTTCTGGTATGAACCCAATCTCTCCTGGTGCCAGACTTGGCTGGAACCCTTTGCTGTCACTGATGCTGTCTGCCAGCAGCTCCTCAATGAATGAGTTTCTTCAGCAGATTTCTTCAACCACATGACTAGAGGCCAAACATCAGGTCAGTAAGGGGGGCTGAAGCTATGACAAGACAAGTGAGTGTCTCAGGCAGAGGACACACTGAGGCAACAGGGATGGAAAACCTCTCGCAATGTCATGACAAAATCTACCACGCTTGTGATCAAAAAAAACCCCAAATTTTTCCACATCATAAGGAGAAATCTTTAATATTATTTAGTCAAAATAATCCTGTGCCCACAGTAAATCCTCATCTTCTAGACTGAAGGGACATTCACACCTTACTTGCTGTTCATGCTGTACCTCAAGATACCATGAACCCTTTACCCAGAAGACTCCTGCAGGGAGGCATTGAACTGTATCTTTCCACACCTGTGCGATTCCAGCTTCACCAGACTGGATCCTTAGTAGTTACATACGAACTTTGATGTTAAAAGTCCAAGTAAACTGACAAATAATACACCTACAGCATTGCAGAGGGCAGGAATGCACCGTATCTATGGTTAGATGCCCTGTACCTATGCGCAGATCTTACACACCCAACAAAACTTTAACTAAAGTGCTCGTCACAAGAAATAAACTGGAGTGGCCTCAGCACAGCAAGAGTTTACCTCAGGTCTTGTGCACACAACAGGTGCTCATCCTGTGGCAGCTGCTCAAGTTTAACCGGAGCTTATGCTCCTGGAAAAGGAGCATCCTCAATTTCCCAGACACCCATCATGCACCTTATACAGACAAAACAATGCCCACGGTGATCTGTGCATCTCACCTGGTGGAGAACCAGACCAGCAGCCACTGGACTGAGGCCCTGCTGTCAGTCCACTGAATTTCACAGAAGTCTTTAGACATTTTCCATTTACTATTGTGTTCTGGATACAGCCCTGTCAAATCTGCTTCAAACTGTCTAGAAGACCTGGTATACCACTGCCAGAATCTGCTCTGCCAAGTTTCTGAAGCTGGATAGGGAACTAGAGGCTGTGAAAGCAGTTTAGCAAAGAATATGAGCTGCTTTTCCAAAAGTCAATTAAGACATTGAGGCAAGTCTCCAATAGGGATGAGGCACTGTATTTCTTCCAGGCCAAGAACGTAACAGCCTCCCTCTTTTTCCAGTGAAGGACAGCAGCCCTTTTGTAGTCTGCCAACAGAAATGCCACTCTGCCAATCCCAGACCACAACCAAAAGCAATGCCTTTATTTTGAATTTAGTATTGTTTAGTCCTGAAGGTGAAAGACTTTATTATAGCTTTGAGTTCACTCCAAGTTTGAAGCACAGTCATGTTAAAATAAATTCTCATCCACCACTATTATTCTTCTCTAGACTTATATTGATTGTAAAAGTCACTCATCTTCTAGACCCTACAAGCCATGTATCAAAATCATCACACAGTCAAGAGTCCCAGGAGTCAGGGAAATTAATGTGGGACAGCCCCAGAGGGTTTCCATCACATCTGCAAATGCCCATTTCACTGGGCTGGGTCACCCCCATGATTCAGATGTGCAACAGACTTTGCTGGCTCACCTTCTCCCAGGATTCAGACTTGGCAGCAAATCTTCAAACTCAACCCCACAGTCTGATATGCCACAAGCACAGGATCTGGTCCTGAGGAGCCAGAAACTACAGAGTTCAAAAGCCATAAAGTGCTGATACTGAATTTACTTCACCTTACCGACAAGTCTAAAGTTTGGGGTGTAACTTACAGTTATTCTATTCTACAGTCAGCTATTCTTCCTCTCTGGAAGCAGGAGGATGCAACATCCTCCAGAAGTGCCTCTCTGACTCCCTGCACAGCTCAGAGGGATGTGTAACTTCTGGACAGCCACAGTTAAGTGAGACAAATACTACCCTGCAAACAGAATGACAAGCTGACATGCTGTAGATTCCTCCAGCAATGCTATTAAGTGACAAAACTGCTAGTTTCTATAAATTGATTCATTAAGATCAGAAAAACCAGAGTTTGCTCCTGTGGGTTGAATATTTAACAGTTCTTCAAAATTATGGGGGGGAAAAAAGAGACATAGATTGTGGAGAAAACCAGCAAAAAATATTGGTTTTGCATGGGTGGTAAGTAATGCCGAGAATAAGAGGAGTTTGACATAACTGGCATTTAGAAGACAGGAGGCAAAATATTAATGTTAATAACTAATTAAATACACTTTCCCCTCAACTACTGCTTACACTGCTAGTGGCAGGATACTGTCAGAAAGATTCAAAGAGATTAGGAGGAAATTCAAACATTTTAAATACAAAATAAAATCTAATTGCATGAGCAGAAAGAAATTGGGAACTACTAGTGAGTGTAAGAAGTCATCAGGGTTGGAAACTCAAAGGTGAGTGAAAATGAAGGACACTCCTCTGTGCAGTCATAAAGACTGACACAGTTTTGACTGCACAGACAAGAGTATCAGGAGGAAGGGAAAGTAACTCCAGTAGATTTTCCTATTTGTTATAGCTATCTTGTGGCAATCCCTGAAGTACTTCATCCTGTGTTTTAAAGCACTGGAAAATGGAGCTTATTTACTTGCAGAAAGAAGAGTTCTGCGGGGGATTAATGGGATACACAGAAAAGAGTGGTTATGTTCCAACAGTGACTAAGTGTAGTTAAAAGAATGGATATATTTCCAATAGATGAATATTTTTCAATATGCACATACACTTACCATGGGGAGGAATTACTCAGTATGACACAGAGGAATACTAATTCAAAGCAGCAAACTGAGAACAGTTAAAAATGAAGGTTAGGAAGGAACTTCCACACAACTGAAAGCAAAATATATCAAAGCTGTAGACCACAGTTTATTAAAAAGCTACGGCATCACCATGCCTGCAACATCTGACACAATGCTGCCAGGCATAGGCAGAACAGTCATTCATGGACAGCAACAGCTATGGATGCTTATTTTTTTCTAAGATTCACATATCTCCAGAGCATCCATGCAAAGAAAAAAAGCAAGTTTAGGAAATGCAGAAACTCCCCCACCTTTTGTTCTAACCTGTGGCACCACCGCTCCCTCTGCACTTTCTTACAACGTGGAGGAAATAAGAGCAATCACCACATCACCAACTAAAGGAAGCTACCTGCAAACTTTACCCAGAATAAGATTAGATGAAGATGTGAGATAAAGTCTGCAAAAACCGCAGTGCATACTGAGAGTTTATCAGCGGACACAACCCCTGATAGGTTGGAAGACATCTATGACTTGTCCTACAGCAGACTATTTCTTTCTTAAACAGGTGTTTCTGGGAGCAGGAGCTTTCCAACCTCTGGGTTTTTGTCTTTCCCCTCTGGTCTCTGGTTTTAAAGGTGCAAAGCATGGGCGCTGCCCCATGAGGGACTTGCTCACCACAGGAATTATGCCAACTACACTTGAGCTTATTGGAGCCATCAATGTGCCCAGGAGTCAGGATTAATGATCTTTGTGGGTCTCTTCCAACTCAGGATATTCTTTGATACTACACAGCAAATGTCGGCCTGCAATGGCACTGCTGCAACGTGGACATCACATCTCCTGTGCTGCCAGGTCCAGGCTTACAGGCTGCATGTGTGTAGCAGAGTCCCAGCCCATCCACTACAGAGCTGGATCCTAAATGATGATTTAGGATGATTTCCTAAATACTTCCTACAAAAATTACAGGAACTGAAATAGAGATTCATGATGTGACGAGGTCACCAGCATGTATGAGTCACAGTGTATCACAGAGACTTACACTTCAAGGACTTCCATCAGAACATTTATAACTTGATCTGCATGAACTGAAGGCACAAGCCAGATTATTTTGGTGGTGGATCATACCAAAATGTTTCTTCCATAACATTCAGGGCCACCTCACCAGTATGTACAAAAGATCAATGCCCTAACAGAAAGCAACAGGAGGCTGCATGTTTAAGTCAGAAAGCAAGAAGGAAATAAAATCTATGAAAACAGTATGAAATCACACAGGTAACAAGTTGGTGCCACTGTATCTTCCATCATGGCTGCAATGGTCTTTTAAGGGAAACAGTCAAATCATAAAGTGCATTAGTAATTGCCATCACCGACATAATCAAAGTGAAGCACAGGCTGCCATTGATGGGGAAAAGAAAGTGAATCCTAACAACTATTCCCGTTTTAGATTCAGAGTGAGCGGTTTATGTGTGATACCATCTTAACAGCATTTATCCAACTAGGAACCATACAATAACAGTTTTTAAGTATGCTGGTATTACGTTATCATACAGGGAAAAACCTTACCCTCTTACTGTTCTCAATAGTCATTTACAATACCAAGCACAAAGCAGAAATGGCAACTCTTGCACTTTCACAGGCTGCTTGCACATATGAGAAGCATGCTAATTCATAATGGGAACACAGAAGGACTAAGAAATACACCATGCAAAATCCACAATTTCTTTTTACCAGAATTCAGTTTAAATCAGAATCAAGTCAATACAGGAGCTGCACCAAAGGGGTTTTTATCATCTAGAACTGAGAAACCTTCTATTTTTGCAACTATCAGTAGTAGATGGTTTAGACTGAAACACTGGTAGTGTTGTTTTTTTAAGGTATTTTAATGAAATTAATAATTTGTTTGCATTTCTTTGAAGGAAGAGTTTATTTCCTTTCTGTGTTCTCTTCTTTTGCAATTACATTTTCAATGTTTCATTATGTGCCCCCCACACTGGCATCAAAACCACAAGCGACTCAAGAAGAAAAAAGTAATCCCAGCACTGAAAGGGAGCAGCTGCAGAATGTTAATGAAAATCACCATAACTTTTTGTAGGACACAATTCTTAATGATTCATCAGCAACACTTTTTGATACATTACACCATTGGCCTACCTTGTGTTACATCAACTTTCAGCAACATCAAGCTGACAGATTTAGCAGCAGGTTAATTGTACGTACGCTTTAAATTCCTTTTTCTTAGACAATCTGTTTATTTTAGCAGACTGCATTTTTCAAGCAAAGTAATTTACAGCATAGATCCCACTGCTGTGTGACAAAGAGCATTAGCATTACTTGTCACAGCAGCCAAAATGAAAACCAAAACAAAATCAAATTGTAATTTGCTGCCGACACGGAGTGTCAGAGAGAACAGCCATCAAGAAAGGAGCAGCTCTTCCCCACCGGAAAGGTTCAAACAAGTCATTTGTTTCCCTGTCACCCCTCTTTGCTACCAAGCTGCTCCACTCACAAGGTTGGTTTGCTTTACAACAGTCAGCAGTTTCCATCCAATGAACCAGTTATTTCATGGGGAAATAAACTCTTCCATTTCATGGAAGAAGCTAACTTGCATAATACATCATTTCACTGACCAAAAGCAACATGGCACAGGCCAGGTCAATCAAAACCTGTGCAAACTCTGGCCAAAAAGCAGGGCTGAAACTCCACTACACTCCAAATATTCACTATGGCTTAGAGAATATTAGAAGACTGTAAAAATTAACACCAGCACTGTATTTCTGGTGCAGAGGCTGTAAGCCAGTACCCTCCTGCCTGCAGCATGTGAGCAATCCCACCCTGAACTGCAACACCTACATCAGACAAAATACACTCTGCAGGACTGGTTCTACCATACACAAAGTGGTTGTGAAGAATGTAACACAGATGGAGTGGCCCAGTTGCAACATGGAAAATCTACATTTAGGCAGGTAAATCCCATTTCAAGAATCCCCCAAACATATGAAAACTGAGCCTTGAAGCCTGAAGGATATCCACATGTGACTGAGTTCACAAGCATCCAAACCCCTCACATGTCATCTTGGTGACACGAAGAAAAATGACACGCAACTACCTTTTGGCTTTCCCAGGACTCTATAATCTGCCAAAACATACAGCCAGGCCATTCATCTAGTGCAGAGATAAGGAGAGGACTATCCTATGAGACATTAAGGTTTCCAGTGGAGGTCAGGAAGAACCTCTTCTTTTTTCAATATCCACATGAAGGACTGCCCTGTTCCACAGCATGTCAGCATAATAACCCTTGCCATAAATGAATACAATCCAAGAAAAACATTTCTTTTCCTGGAGAAACTATCCCAGTGTTTGCCTGCCTTTACAAGGCAAATGAGGACTACAAATGAAGATGAGACTGCCTATCATGGCATGGGCTCTTCTTGGGATGTTTTCCTACAAACTATGGCTCTGGTTGCACACTCTTTCATTAGAGGTTGTGGAGCTCTCAGGGAGCAAAGTGTGTAGAAGGAAAATAATACCCTTCAGTGTTCCTAGACAAAAAGGGGAAAGTAATAGGGGAAACCACACAGAGAAAAAAATTAGTCACAGGTCTGCATTGAAGCCTACCTGAAACTTCACCAAAAGAGGTTGTTCCCCTTTTAATATCGAACTGGATTTTGGTGTGGTCTTTGGTAGCTTGACACTTGCATTGCAAAGGTAAATCACCTGTAAACATTCTTCTCTTCATGTTCAAGGAATCCTGTCCTTTCCTACTATTTTTCCTTTGATGGTTCCTTCTTCGATTCAATCACTGAGATGTGCAGAGAAGCCAGTCTGGGGGAGGGAAACCTCATCAGCTCTTTGGAATCTTCCAATGTTCCAGCATGTCAAAAGCACTCTCAAGGCACAAAGAACAGCAGGAAAGCACCATGAATTAAAATTATAGTTTTTTTAATCTTTTAATAAGACCCCTATGCATCCCCGTGCAGGGAAAATCACTGAGAAGAATCTCGTTCTCCTCACTTTCCTTCTTGTTACTAGCTGAAAGTAACAGAAAAGTAATTTTCAGCAAAACTATAAAGGAACACCACAGTGCAAACAATTCACCCTGCCAAACCCAAGCAGCAGCGCTGTGCAAAGACAAGGTAGCACTCCCTGTTATTGTTCTACCAATCCATGGTACTGTTCAGTGGAAACCTCTTCTCAACGGGAATGGCAGCAGCAAGTCCCACATGGCAAATCTTACCCTTAGGATCCATGTTTTCTAAATGTGAATGGTCCCATTCAGGACACTTCATATTCCATAACAAGATAATCTATTTTCTAAAAGATAAGTCAATACTCACATGTTTGGAAGTGCTTAAGCTCTCCAGGCAAAAGCACAAGGTCCTTTTCATACCAAAATACTCTGATAAGCACAGTATCAAGAACAGAACACAAAATGACACAAAATGCATTAAGTTAATGTCTCAAATAATTTTGGTATCTCACAGCAACTTAATCTTTGCACACATACACAGAAGGAGTAACTCATGACTGTGAAGCAGCATTTATGCTGCAGAGTTCTTTAAGCCAGTTGCTCACATACTGTCCATTACTAAGCTGAAGAACTGTTTCCTGCCTGCAAAAGGCCTTACCTTGGCATCATCTACTTACAGGAGAAGTACTACGTCAGCACTCCAATGCACAAAACTGTCTTCCAACACTAAATAAAAAAAAATCCTGCATTTATCTTGTCTAGCTTCAAAATTCCAAGTTTGTGCAAAACCCTTGGGTCCACATCCCCCTGCCCTGCGCCCCAACACTATTTTGAAGCAACACTCTGGATGCCAAGGATCCCGAACACTGAGACAAGGGAAAAGCCTTAACAAACATCTAATAAAGACTTTAAAATGGGAGCTTGAATTTGTGTTATGAGGTCTAGGTATTTTCTTAATATTTTAGATTGAAAAATTCCAGAGGCATAAGATTCTCAGAGCAAGGTGATAATTCCTCCATTCTTTATTAAGGCCTTCAGCTTATATACTGCTGCTCTGTCAGCTTGTCATGAGACCATGTAAAACATCAGACCAAGAAGAGTGCAATGTTGAGTAGAAGTGGGACAGACTGTCTGAAGAGCATTAATGAAGAGTTCAACTACACAACGTAACCAGAACAGAGTAAAATAACAGCCAACCTGTACAGGCTCTCAAAATGAAATGAGACCATCCTTACAGTATAGATGTTTTACTCACAGCACTTCTTCTTGCAAAAGGGACTGACCAATGAGTAAAAAAAACACAACTGAGGAGCTCCAAAGTCCAGGAAAGTTAAAAAAGGTTTAGTTTACATACAAAAAACCTTAGTTAATTCCAAAAGTCAAGTGCAAGTGAACTTCTGATTACTATTAATCACAAACACCACCAGTTTACCATGCAAATATTTTAATTATTTAAATGGCTCTCTTCCAAGCATGAAGAGACAGAAGTACCACTCCATGGTGGTATTTCCTATGACAGCGACAAAGGACCACTTGTTTATAAACTTAAATATAATAAATTCCTGTTTTGTATAACTGAGGCTGAATACCCACAGGATATTATTAACATTTTCCCTCCAGCATCTGGTCTAATAAAGAAACACAGAACAGCTTTGCTGTAGTACAAAAGTTTACAGAAAGTTCAACAATTTAATTAAAGACAATACAAAATATGTTGTCTGAATTCAAATAATTTATGTAAAAGTACATGCATGAGAAAATACTGGCAAGAAGATTTGGGTAACCCTATTATCAGATGCATGTTCTTTGTTCCTAGAGATAACATACAGTCAAAAATACATTTATAATTTAAGTTACAATAGAAGACAGTATTTCAAACACAATTTCAGGTTTACCAGCCCTTCAATGCAAAAAAAATTCCTGTTAATACGGGACAAACTGATAGCATAAAAAAGTTGAGCAATACTGAAGTCTCTGAACAAGCCTGCAGTGTTTTGTTTTTCCTTTTATCAAGGAGGGAGAAGATACCAGAAAATAAAGGGGACTCTGTCTTCTCAGGTTTTCAGAAAGTGTGATCAGAGCATCAGGTATTACTTTCATCCATATACCCCAGAAAAACCCACTCTCCTCGTGGGGAGACGGCACAGATCAGGCACAGATCTTCCCTTCCACATGAAGCAGTGCCACGTCCACGCAAGTGTGGATCCTGCAGCCAAAGGAAACTACCCAGTTCTCAGGGGGGCAGCTTGGCCCCAACAAGCACCTTCTCTCAGCCTCCAGCAGCACCACTAATCCTCCCAAATCACAGGTTATTCTTCACCTTTGTCAAATACTGAAACCCCAGAAGAGACCTTCTTCATTATGGTATCAGACTGAAATACCTAAGATTTCTCACCATGTGTCACCTGCCCTCCACATTTTTGTGGTCAGCTAAACAGTTTAACAAGACAACACATGATTAACTTCTTTCAAGATATTTTAGTTCATTGATTCTCAATAAAAGCACTGGTTGCAGTACAATAGTTTGACAAACAGCAACAAAAGGTACTCAATTTACATGCACAAGCTATTTAACAACAGTACACAGTCTTTCCTATTGCCATTATAAAACAAACACTACTGTGACAGCTGGCACAACCTTCCAATTGTTCTCATGAGCCATAAAAGAGTGATGAAAACAGTGTTCCGATGGTACAATGCCAAAGAACAGAGATTTGGCCACTGCTGGAAGATTCCAATCAAGATGCCAGTATCATAATGGGAAATAGTGTTGAAATAATTGTAAAAACAGCTACAAAAGAAGCTATGCAAAATTGTTTTGACTTGTACTTCAGTTTAAGAAAAACGTGGGAAATACATACAGTTTTGTATAGAGGCAGAAAAGTTAAAAGTTTAAGGCAAGACAAATGTGTGGATGAGTAAAAAAACCTCTAATAACTGAAGTACTGTAAACCAGCAGCAATCTGTTGGGGAAGGAGTGCATAATTGCCTTTCTGGATTGTTTTTGTGAGGTTGTTTTTTTGTTTTGCTTTGTTTTTGTTAGAGTTGTGGGGTTTGTTGTTGTTTGTTTCTTTATTTAATTTTCTTTTAATAAAGCTTCCACCTTTGAAGTGCAAGCCGAAACTCCTCTGCATTTGTGTTTGATGCTTGACTGAGCTTTCGTTCAGTTTTACAGCTTGGTCCAGATTTTCATGGTTTAATGTGCAAAGTACAGCACATATTATTAGGACTACTCACTCCAAGCTTTCAACACCTGCTTTTCAAGAAACAGATACAAGAGTGTCACCTTCATTAAAGTCAAAGTTTCAGTATTGCTGTTAAAGGGCTTCTAGAAATCAGAACAGAGAAATCAGAGTTATAACAATGAGATAAGCAATGAGCTTTGTAAAACACACACATGTTACAATAAGACTTTTTCTATTGCAAATAAAAATTATCAGGGGACTTAATTTTTTTTTAACATTTCTTTCTAGGTTTCAGAAGTGCTAGCAAATTCAGCAATAAAACTTTCAAAGTGCGCTGGCTGTGCCAATTTTTAGTGACTTTTCCAAATGGTATTCAAACAACTAAGAAACCTTCTCCTCTAAGGGACAACTAGCAGTTTAGCATTATGCTATTGGCAAGTCAGATCCTGAAATATTATGAATATTCAATAGTTGTCATAATTTTGTTCATAACCATATAAAAACACACAGTTACATGATACTGCCCTGTCAGGTCTATGATATGCCAAGTAAGACTGCAAAAATAAAAGTCAAAAAAAGTAAAAAGGCCTCAATTCTTTTATTTTTGTTGCTTGGTTTTTTTAACTAATTGTCTCACAGAAAAAATAAAAGTAGCCAATGCCTAATCTTAAATAAAAAGGTATTATCATCAAATCAGGTCCTCTAATCCAGACTGATGGTACACTTATCATTTCAACTGAACCACTCATTACAAACTTGCAATGCCAGCACTCATTCATACTCTGAACTGTTTCCTGGCCTCATCCACCCAATCAACTATTAACACCTTATTTTAAGCAGAACAATTTAAAAAGTTGTTTGTGGTTTTGAAACAGTTGGTCTGAATTCTTTAATACCACACTCAAACCACAGGAAGACAAGTGTAAGGATATTTCATTTCAACTCAATTCTCAAAACACTGTTTAGAAAGGAAAAAAGAGGCATGAATATGGAAGTACAGAAGGTGTTAAAACACCACTTCAAAAATGGACTTGGTAGAGAGCCTACGCTGGAAACACTTACCTTGTCAAAGCATCAACATGATCGTCTCAGAAGACAATTCAGAATTGTGAAAAGGTCAGAATTGTGAAAAAATGAAACTATACTGTCAAAGATCACTGAAATATCTAATCTAAGGCAGTGCAAAATGATGGCTGGTGAGGGGCAACCAGTCACCTTGCAAAGTGAGGGACTTCAAATTACTCATCACTGACCTTCTTAATAATCTGCATTGAAGGACCTGATGAACACCAGTGATATTTCTGTCATGCAATTACAACTGTTAAGCAACCAATATGCAACTCAAGAGTGATACTGTCATTCATGGTGGATTATTGAAGTAACAATCCATTAAAGAATAAGTTCAAAGGGGAAAGTGGTAAACATCTTGCCATAAGTGAAAACACTTCAAAAATTTACAATAAAATAAAAAGTTAGATGATACCTTATAAAAAGAAGTACTGAGCACAACAAGGCCACAATAAATTAGTGTTTCCATAAAATGACATGCTGAAGGTTTTGTTCCCAAGTCTATACATTTTTTTACTGTCTGTTAATTCCTAAATATCGACAGCATAATTGAATAATTGAGGTACAGTAGTTTACATTTGTATATGTCTTGTAAAAAGATTATTATTTTTCTTCCAGTTTTTCTTCCTCCTCTCCAAAGAACAACAAAGGAAACATTCCTAAAATGCAGCCAATGGTCACTCCAATAGCTTTACCCTAAAGAAAGGGGGGAAAAAAATTAAGTTTTTCACTGATCAGTTGTTACTCATTTCCCATGTACCAAAACAACCAGGAACACACACCCCTTGTCCTAGTTTTCAGTTGGGAGTGATATTTTTCCTAGCATGCAGACTAGAAACACAGTTTATGAGGGAGAGACAGATATGACAAGGTTAGAAACAGTGTTTGCTATGATAAAAGACAATTGTGAAGAAAGAGGAGGGCAATGCTCCTGAAGAGCTGCACAAGTGGTAAGTGAGGAAACAGACATTCAAAAGATTAGCAGAACGGCCAGGAAGACAGGAAAGGAAAAAAAGCCAAAACAACAAACCACCAAACAACACCTACACACATTTAAGGTGCAATTATAAATGCATCTGCTTGTATCTGGTACTGCAAATCATCAAAGGAATGAGTGGCTCCTTGCAAACATGATGGCTTTCAAAGGCACAAAGCAAAACCAATAAAAATTGGAAAACATTTCAGAGTTGGCCTGAATGCATAAGTCAAGTGGAGAGGAAATAAGGCAAGACAAGCAGCCTCCAAACCACATCAATAGCAGTAGGTGGATAGTGTTGAAAAACTTGAGACAGCAGGAAAAAAAGAAAAAATGCTACCATACAGGCAAAGGTGCACAGAAGTCTTTTCACAGAAAAGGGATGTGAACAAACTGAGTGCAATGACAGGGTTTTGCCACAGGCTCAGCTTTCACTGAGAAGACTCTTATATTGGACAGACTATGGAGCAGCCCCCTGACAACATGCCAACTCTTCACTGCTCAGTGCTTTGATCTATCACTGCTAAAACCTGACTTTTTCTCCCATAATGTTTCCTCAGTAAGTGCTATTTCTCTTCCCTTAAATCTGCAAAAGTATTTTTCCCAATGAAGGTTCATTCTGGCAAAGTGAAATATCTGTTTCTTTACTCAGTTTCTGATAATCTGTTTCTTTAATCATTGCTCTCACTACTGAAGTGGGACCACTTCAAATGTTTAAATGTTAAGTAATCACCCTGAAAATGAATCTGCAAGATAAGTGCCCTGTGACTGTAAACATGGGAAGTGAATATTACTCAAGTGCTAAAAGTTTGGCCAGAGAAAAGCTAATTTCATATCCAAGCTAATTACAGAATGTTAGAAATTAGTACATACCAGCACAGGTATATGAATAGCAAGCACTTGACAAAGAATGTATAGGAGTAAATTACTAAGGGGTCGTAACTTCCAAGTAAATTATCTTATCACCATAGCCAGAGCTCAACCCAGGTATCAGCACAGCATACGCAAAATCATTGCAGAGACTATCCACATCACTAGTCACTTGAGGCTTGCTGCATACAAAAAACCCCTCAAGCCCAAAAAAAATCCAGTCTCATGATTCTCCCTGACATGGGCTCACGACTAAACCCTCTGGGGAACATGCACAATGTTGGTGGTCTTTAAGGAATAAATGGAAAAAGTGACAAGAAGCATTTATCAGTTAGTTTAAACACAAAAAGCTCCATGCCAGCAGTGCTGCCCACAGGATACTCACCAAGTGTGCACTGAGACGCGTCTGCCACATGTCAGCTTGTTTGGGTGTCAGGTCAGGGATTGACAGACCCAGTCGCGAAGCCAAAGCTTCTACATAACCTGCAAGACTGGAAGAACAAGAAAACAAAAACAAACGATTTTGAATCTCACAGTATCTTCAAGTGAGGGTTTTGAAATACTTGAACTCAAAAACAAGAGCTTTTCCTTCAGCATACCGATAAAGTGATTGAGAGAAACCTATGGGAAAGAGTTCAGACTTCTAAAGGTCACATTTTGCAATGCAACTTAATTATCTCACTGATTTAATATAAAGTATTTCCAGAAAAACTTTATGCAGTACAACACAACTAGTTAGAATGTTAATGTATTTTTGCAGAGCTTTTTAAGTAACCTTTACTGGAGAAAGGTCACACACAGACTAGTTAGTGGTAAGCCTTGTAATTTGCAGAAAACAAAACAGAGGGAAAGTGGGAAAAACAGGCATAACAAACTGCTTTACTTTCAGCAGTTATGCAGAAATTTCCTTTAAAAACTAAAATAAGCTGTATCTGTTTTTATAAGAAATATGTATGCCTAGACCTGAAGACATTGCAGAGATACTGTTCTAGCTGAGGAGAAGGAAATCTCTTCAGATCTGGGGATAACAATCTGAGAACGTTTATTAGGCAGAGCTACATTACATTACAAAAAAAAAAAATTCCACTTTGCACCTCAGTGAATGCACGTTAATATTCTTATTCTTAACACAAGTTCATACATACCCCAGTCCAGCTAAATCTGAAACAAGGTTTCCCAAAGCTGCAGCTGGAGGGAGGAAGAGGGAAGAGAAGAAGGTATTATTTTAGTTACGAAGAAAACCAACCAGCTCCCATCCCCCAGTGACCCTCGCTTATTCTCAATTTATACAGAATTAAATATTAGAACTAAGTTCCTTTTATTTTAGTGTTTTTATTCTGACCTTATTACAGTTAAATAACAGCAGCAGACTAAAATTAATAGGAGGCGCAACTATTTTTCTCAATTTACATGGAGAAAACTTGACGAATACAAAAAGACAACACTAACACCTGGAAATCAACATTACTTTTGAGATCAGAGTTAAGAACAGCTCTGCATGGTTGTCAGCTCCATGCAGCTAATGCTGGACACCAAGCAAGGCCTTCCAGCGCCTGAAGAGGCACAGGAGCACTGGAAATAGAAGGAGCTGTCACTCAGGTATGCAGCTTTGATAAACAGATCAACATATCCATTAACTGGGTCAATTTAAAAGAAATACTGTACACAAGTGAACAAAGTTACACACAAAATACATGATTTCACAGCAGACCTTACTGAGATAAGCTTGCCTGTGACTGGCTCACACTGAACCAAGGACTGCAAATTTCCAAATCTTTAACCTGCCCTGCTGTAACATTTTCAGTTAAGGTCTCCCTCCTCGTGCTTTTGAGCAACGCTGCACCTGCAGCTGGTGGATCTCAGTGGCTTTGTACCCTCTGACACTGCAGAGGCACCAAAGCTGTTGCACAGAGCTTATCAGTTATGGCCCAGTGCAGGAGCAGGGTGGCTGCTTGGCCTCCCTGTGGTATCTCACCAAGGCAGAGGAGCCACCAAGAACTGCAGTAAAAAGACACCAACACTGATCTCTACTTAGCACTGCAAGCAAACAGCAATGTACAAATACATATATCCACATATGTTGATACTGGGCCCTGGGGAATTTAGAGCAGTTCCATTACAGAAATGCAAATACACTTTCCCAACTGACCCAGGATTTGAATTATTAGGTTGAAATCAACAACAAGCACTTCAAAAGCTATTTGAACTGAAATTCCATTTCTGCAAATGGAATATGTCCTTGCTTCACCCAGAGGTTGTTTCTTTATTAGGAAAAGCAGCTGCAAGATTGAGGAAGAGCCATTTCCAGCCCTGTGTGCTACTTTCAGCCTAAAATATAGGAATGTGCCATATTAGCCTAAATGTGCTGCAATTTTAATACTTGCCTGCCATAGTTGAAATTCCTAAGACAACTCCAATTGACAATTCTATTTGGGTTCCCTGAAAAATAAACAGTTTTCTCATTATTTGAGGGACTTGAAGTTAAAATAAATTATATTGATACAACTGACAGAAGTATTGTTTACTGCTTGTCTATGTTCAAAGTGAAAGGATAAATGGACATTTCTGCTATTAGATCACACAGATCTTATCTTCCTGGCATATATATTTCCCCCTAAGGCAAGAGCCTACTTCTGAAAGTCTTTTAATATTTCATACTCTCGTACAAGGCAGCTGGTGGACAATCCTGCAACCTCTATCCCTGCATACCATCTACCCCCCCTGTAATTCTTAGCTGAATGTACAGCTCTGAACAAAAACTTCTACAAATACTGAGCAAACAAATAAAACACAGTATCACAGCTCCTCATGTTTTCAGCTGAAGAAACAAAATCACATGGACTGCACTATGAAACAGCAGTACACGGTCCAAAGATGAGAGACAATGTGCATGAACTAAAACAAGACGTGTTCCAGTTGGATATAGCAAAACATTTTCCACCATGAGGACAGCTGAGCATTGGGACAGGTTGCTCAGACAGGCTGCCCTTGGATTTCTCAAGTCCCCCAGAATAAAACCATGAAGAACTTGGTCTCATCTTACAGCTGGTTCTGCACTGAGCAGAAGGTTAGACTACAGACCCTGAGAAGGCCCTGAGCAAGTGGACCTTCTAGACTAGACCTCACAGGCCAGTCTATTCTGTTCTCTTGAAAAATATGAATCTTACAGACTTGATCAAAGAATTAAACAATGAACTTACCGCAGCAATCATAATTGCGTTATCCAAAAATCCAAACCCTACAAAAGGTAATGCATTGTGGAAGAACACTAAAAGAAATAAGTAACAAAGAAAAAATAAATATTTATAAGAGAGTTCACCAGTGCACAGGAACAACTGAAATGTCCAATACTGGTTTTAAGAGAAACAAAGGCAACATACACAAAATTCCTTTCCTACTAATTCTACTGGTGACCTTTTTGTTGCTGGCAGGTGTGGTAAAATCCTTTGCTACACAGAGATGTTACTAATGGCCTGTGAAGAACCAGCTAAACAACTTCCTTTGCAATACTTGCACAATTTCAGGTGGAAGCCACTTATGCCTACTAGTGCATAAGAGAAATATTTAAAACTACACCAACTCTGGTATTATTTACAGACCTTCCAGTGATGTTGCAGTATCACTGAAGGTCACCAAACTCTCACCAGACTCCCTGCATTCTTCCCTTGCTTGAAATAAAGGCCCTTTCTCTGCAAGTCCCTCGTTATTTCTGTGCAAGAGCTCCATCTTCTTCACACATTCCTAGAAATTCATATTTTAAAAGCATTGTCTGGAGCTAGACAACTCTTGTCAAAACTCCTTCAGCCAAATCTGCAAATGCTAAGGTGCTGTTCATTAGTGTGTTTTATACTGTTAATTATCTCATTATTTCAACCAAAACTTCTGTATCTTGATTTTGTTTGTCCACTATCCTCAGAGCAAGTTAGACTTGTAACTGCTCCTTAATACACTGCTTAAGAAACCAAGTTCTACCTTTTGTTTCATGCATTTTCTTATTTTTTACTTCTGAAACCCATTAAATCCTTTTTGAAAATATTTTCTATTGCAGAAGCTTGGAACATGCTGGTCTGAGTAACTTCTAAGAATGAGCAGAGTGCTACTGTATCATTCCTTTTTGTCCTGCTTCATTTTCTCCCTCAGGTTTTAGCTTGTAAGCTTTTGATGAGGGTGGGATTGAATTTGCACAGTGTTGCCTCCAGCTGAGTTTCAAGGTGCTCACTTTGTAAGACTAAATACAGCATGGGGACAGACCACATGACAAAAAATACAGCTGAAAGTTGAAAATTTTCATTTTTTTAACATTTAAAATGCAGCAGATATTTAGTTTGGATTTGGCTGGAGTTTGGGGTTTTTTTTCAGTTCAGATTGGATTGTAATTCCTACATTTTATAAACCTAAAGAGATGCGAACCTAGGAAGAGGGATGAAAGAAGAGTGCATGAACCTCACAGTCACGTGAAAAGAAACTGGTACCACTACCTTTTCGGTTTCCTTTCTGCAGACAGTATGAATCCATGACCACACAAAAAACCAAAGCCACATTCAAGACTTTTCATGCTTAGGTACTAGAACATGGATGGACACCTGTAACTACTTTGTGAGAATATATCTATCTTCTGAACAGCACAGGCAAAAGACTACAGCACCAAACATACGAAACTTTCCAATTTTTTTTAAACTATCGCAGGACAAACCCACCAAAATATAAATAACAAAAAAAGCACACAGATATGCCCAGTATTTTCAAAATGTGTGTACCAAACTCTGGAGCTAAAAAAGGACCTCAAATTCTTAGTGAAATAGGCAGAATTCTGGAATTCATGGAGCAAACAGAACCCCAGGGACAAAGGGGGATAAAAAACCAAATTAGAATAAAATGTAAATAATTAGAAAAGGAAAATGTTTGCCTAAATTAATTTGCTCACTGCAGAGTACAAAACCACAAAAATACACTAATTTGGAAATTAAATCAGAATTTGAATCATGGTATTATAAATACACAATCTGTTTCCAATTTCTCTGCAATTTTATACCACTTCTCAGTCCTTTTAAAACACAAAACCTCCACAAGGCACAGCAGCATCAACAGTGCTTGGCTTAGAAAAACAATGTTTGCTGCTGGCTTCGAACAGCATGCTCTCATTTGGGCTTTCTGTCCTACTTTCACTAAGTGCTGCACATTCTCCAGCCGAGGTGTTATGAAACAAAGGCAGCAGGGTGAGTGTTGGTGCTGGCTTTGGTTTTCTCTTACTCCATACAACAGGGATGAGGACAGACCAGCACTTGTGGAACAAAGATGAGGCCAATTCCAAGAGAGACTGCACAAATACTGAACCACATTCAACAAACATTCTTCTTTTACCATGTCTCAGTTGTCCTGGAGATGGTGGTGCAACCTCCAACTTCTCTAGAGAAGTCAAAATGAAATGAGAAAGTTAGCTGCTTCATCACAAATTCGGTTTATTATCAAGTCTTTACCAAATTACTAGCAGGCAAAACAGCAGTTACATTACTTAACAGCTTTCAAATGGGAAAAAAAAAACTTCACACCTACATTTTTATTATTTTTACAAAAGATAACACGGCATTAAAAGCCAAAAAGTCTTAGAATATTACAAGCTTAAACTAGTATAAGTGATTATGCAAAGTAACAGCATACTTCAGAAGCAGCCCAACAGCCATCCTCATCTGAAAATTACAAAAACACACTAAAATTAGAAAAATCAAATCTTCTAGAGAAAATTGTATGTTATTATTTTTTAGAAGTCCTCTAAACATGCAGCAGACAACCTTCTTTCCCCCAGAGAGAGTCTGAAAAACAAATCCTACCATTTATATTCTCACAAAAGGCATCTTTTCACACCAATATAAGAATAAAAGAAAAAGAGAGACCATGATTTCCGTAACAGCAGATTAAGTTTGGTCACTTGGTGCATGTTTCAGGTATCCTGGACTCAAATCACTAAGAGTTTGCAAGGACCAAGGCATCACTCCAGAACCTGACAGTACTTTCTCTACAGGAAACCAATGCAGTCGTGACTAGAGATGCTGTGCAGAATGTAGCAGCAAGTTACTCATTTAACAGCTGCAAGGGAAAGAAACCTAGCTGCTTTTTTAGGTTTCTCTTGTTTTGTGTATTTTTTAATGTAGATATTGAGCATAAGACCTCCTTTTTAAAACAGAAAAAAACCATTCCCCCAATATCTTCAAATATTATGAACCCTGAGATTTTGACAAGTTACTTCCATACTTCTGCTGAGGTTAACTTCTATAGACAAAGGTTAAAAATGGTAAAACGTTGAACCTACAACACTCAAGTATACAAATTTTACTTGAGGCAGCCAAGTACATGGAAAGACAATGCTGCAAACACAGACAGATTCATTTGAGTCTATGGATGAGCAGTGCAGACTAGAGTGAGTATTCTTGCATCCAAGTCACTCTCATATTCAAAGCTATCGTTAAGAAGAAACTAAAATATTCACTTAAAGTGACTTTGAGGAAAAAAAGTTAGATCATAATACCAGTATTCAGCCAACCAGGACACTAACTTCCAAAATAATTTCATTAATTGAAGGTCTCTTTAACAACTTTCAAGCTATAGCAGTTACTGAAGAGGTGCTTCTTCCCTCTGCCCAATATAAACACTACCTAAGATCTACAAACACCAGCTGTACTCACCATGCAAGTGGGACAAGTATATCCCAAATACTACAGAAATAAAGATTACTTTGCTTTCGCCTAGAAAATGCCAAGGAATTCACAGATTCAAAGCTCAGGCTGGAAGAGGAACATGGTAAAGAGTAGGGAGCCCTGTGAGAGTCAATCTTCTGAAGCCTCGAGTATCAACAGCAAGAAAACATCAGGCCAAAATTTTCAGCTTGTGTTTTGGAAGGATGAGATTGGGGATGGGACCCATTTTCATATGGTCTCCTTCCATCCTCACAGGTTAAGTAAATCTTTTACTCAAGCGTGGACAAAGAAAGTGCTCTCTCTATGTACCAGTACTGCCCTTTGGGCAGCTTTTCTCAGAGACAGTAAATTTCCACAACACAGGGTAAAATCAGAGCCACCTTGAAACAAAGAGATTAGCTGAGACCACTGTTTCCTAAAGTTCCAGATGCCCTGAGGGTGGCCAGGCAACCTAAGTTCAACACCCTCACATTCCTGATGAAGCTTCCCTAAGCTCATTTGCTCCATCCGGCTGAATACCAGGGAGAGAATAAAAACCCCAAAGCGAGGATCACAAGCACACGAGGTCACAGAGTGCTGCCCTCCATGGCTTTCTGCTCTGATGGGAAGGCATCACACCAACCACTGTGGTTCCTGGGCTTCCTGCAGCACTGCCACTGAAACCACCCCTGCTGCAGTGCCATCTAGTCTTTAGATCTACATCTCCATATACAAGGATTTTGTGGTAAGAAACTGTAACAACATAAACAGATTTCTAGGGAACACTCTACCTCTGAGGAAGACACCTTTTCATAATTCTCCCTGATTATGACAGCCAGTTAGATAATTTCCATCTATTTTGGGTATCAATACAGAATACGAAAGACTGTTCGGCTTGTCACAAAATACTACAATGCTCTAAAACATCGGTTCTCTGGATTTATCTACAATTGAGTTTGATAGCACCCGTCAGCTTACACAATTACATTCTATTCAGTCTAGATAGACAGCTATTAAGAAAGCTAAAAAAACCCCAGTGCATAATTGATTTTAGAAACTTAGTACCAAAAGGAAGAATTAAGGGTGTTTGGTAGAAGGAAACAGAAATAAAAATGTCTTACGTCTAGGAATAATGGGAGTTCCAAGTCACAATAACTAAAAAGAACATAAACTCCTCCTTCAGAACATACATCAAGGACTACCTTGGGATAATTCTAAAAGAAGGGAGGCTGGGGGACACTACTTTGAGGTTAGAGGAAAGACAAGTTAGTGCAAGATAGAGGGAAGTACCAGGGGATCAAATAAAAGCAAAAATTACTCAATCATTGACATGATCTGTTTCAGTAGCATGGGATTCCTGCTAAATAGGCATTTTATCAAGCAGTGCTTCCACACTATCAGGGCAGAAGTTGCAAGAGGGGTCACTAGGGACAGCATGGTGGCACCGTGCTCTGGAGACCAGGCTGCTCATGATCGGCCACAGGGAGGTCATGTCAGTAAAGACGTCTTCCTTGCACATGCAAGAACCTTATTTGATAAAAGGGACTCTTGTAAACTCATCTGGAAGCGCGCCTGGATTAAAGCTTCCCTCATCACGATGATAAATACCTTAGCTGACAAACAAACAAAAAATACACATATTAATGAGACAGGGGTAGGAGAAGTCTGCCAGATGAAGCTTAGATAACTGGTGCTGGTGAACCCTGCATACCCTCCAGACAGGGAAGGTCGCTCTCTGCCTGAGCCAGGACAGAGCCTGAGAGAGCATCTCATCCCACCCCAGCACAAAGCAGGGCCAAGCCAGACCAGGGGGCTCAGGACCTTGTCACATGGCACCTGCAGGACCAGGCTCATGGGAAAAGCTGTCCCCCATGGAGCACCAAAACAAGGCTTTAAAGCACGAAGGAGACTTCTCTGAGAACTGATGCTCTGCCTCTGCCAGGTACAGAGCACTGCCTGCTGCAGGAAAGGGCTGCTCCAGCTCAGCTCTACTTGCAGAGGCCAAAGATTACTTTAAAGCTGGGACATGGGGAAGGAAAAAAAAACTAAAGCAGAAAAAAAAACCCCCAACCACTGCGGCATCAAAGCCAAAAACCTTTTTACAGAATCACTTCCAATACCATCTCTTAAAAGCATAACATACTTTAAAACTCTGCAAGATATGAAAGCACTGAGAGCCAAAAAAATTCTTTAAACCAATTTTTTAAGACTCTAGATAGAAAAATGTATTTTAGAATAGGGTATTTATTCATAGGAAGTTGTTCTGACTATTTGAATTTTCAAGACTCAGCAAAAAACAAGAATAAAAATATTCAGAGAGTACAGCAAAGGAAATGTGCCTTTTGCTCATTTTACCAGAGGGAAAACAAAAATCCAAATTGCAAAACCCTCTTTAAAGAGCTCAATCCAGTCAGAATCAAACAATTCAGAGTTTAAATGTCTGGGGGAAAAAGAAAACAACTCTGAAGTATTCCAGAATTGCATTTCACAATGGCCATTCACCAGCTCATCCTGCGCCACAGTGCTCAGTAAGACACAGATCTCATCTTATTGCAGAAAGAATAAAATTAAATGGTGGAGTAAGGAATATTGCTATTTTCTAACTGATATTCATTACCATAAATGAGGTTATAAACCAAGGTTCAAGTGCAATACATGTCATGAGCCCTGAATTAGTAAAGTCTGGGAAGCAGAAAAACATTTACTGCTTCTTAAATCAGTTCTTGATATTTTTTTAATTTATAGTACCATCTTTTTTTCTAACTGTTTACTTTTTTAAAAAAATAGTTAGAACCTAGGAAGGAGCACAGGGGGTGGAGGAGCGAAATATAAAACCGTCAACATAAATAATATCATCATCCACAACTTGGCCCAAACCCAGCAAGTTAAAGTCACTCTGCCAACTGCAGCCAAGTACTTGCAATTTAGTTTTAGAATTATTATTCTTAGCTGACAAACTAACCACAGCTGACTAACAGGTAATGGGAGTGCATTTAAAAAAAAAACAAAAAAACAACCAAAACACAGCAAGTTATCAATTTTTTAAGAACTGGCATACAAGAGAACTTGCAAGCCTAAAGGCATGTATTATGTTTTATGTGAATTGCAGCTAACACCACCACAAAATTTTGTAGCTGAATCTGTTACTGTCACCCAGGGGCAGAAAACACTAACACTGAATGCAGGTACTACTGCCCGAGCTACCCTAGGAAAATACATGCTACTGCTGATTATTGTTAAATCTGAGACAAAAATATGAGCACTGTTCTATAGATTTTTAAATAGTAACTGAATTGTTTAAATTAATTATTAAACAATGAATATCAAGAAGGAAGAGGAATATAAAAAATATTCATAATCTAGATCTATTATAAGATCACTTTAGGCTCCAAAGGCATCTAATCTAGAAGTTACAGAGGGTTTTGTCTTGAATTCATCAATCTGTTTCCTCCAAAAAGCCTGTCCAAATCATTTCAGCAAATCATTCAGATACACATCACTGAAACAGCAAAAGCATCACTTACACAGAACAAGAAATCAGAGCAATTGTTGTGTCTACTAAAAAGAGGTACTCTTCTGCACGTGAGTTCAGGAGAGGATCTTTACCCCCAAAGTTCTGGATTGAAGCCTAAAAATGAGATGTGTTATTGCTTTGTTGAGAGGTGGATCCTCAAAAGCAAATGATGACTCTGATGTATGAGTTCATTCATGGTATAAGCTCATAAGGCACCTCCTCATCGTCCTTTTTTCCTCCTCTGCTCTTCCTCAATGTTTTCACCAAAACTGCAATCTAGCAAAATTGAAAAACCTTGTCCCATTGATCTTCACTTGGGTTCCCTTAATATTCCAGATGGGGAAACAACAATCCATGAGCTGACAGTAAAGAAAAATTCTGCATCATTTGTTATAACTCACAAGTTGTTTCCTGTTACTACAGCAATTAAGGCACGAAAGGATGCTGACTCCTGCAGTGCTAAATATAAACCTGGCTGTCAGCCCCTTCAGTCACATGCCCAGCAGAGAGAAAGCTGGGCAAAGCTCTGGTACAAATAGACAGAGGAGGTGATAGAAGAATTTACTACTCTGGAAAAGGCAACTATGTCCAAACAAATATCCTGCATAAAATAAAAATAGGATAGTATTTTTTCAATATTCCCTGTAACATTGTAGAGAATTACACAGTGATTGTGTCACATCACCCTCCCTGAAAAACCCTGAAGTAGCAGGAGATTACCACCTTTATTTCAAACTTTTATTACATCTACTGGACAAAGAGCTGAACAAGCTTTGCAGGAATGCAGTGTGCTCCCTGGCCTATCAACTCCCTTCAGAACAAACCCCAGTAGTGACTTCAGGCTTAGTTCACTCCTGTGATCCCCTGCAGTGAGTACACAATACACTTATCCTATCATCCCTTCCAAAAATGTGACACAGCATTCATACCCTTTTAAAGACGTTTGACAAAACAGAGAAACCTAAGGTGGAAACCCTGACTGGAAATCTAGGAGAAAGCAGAAAATGCAAACAGGTATCCAGAGGCTCAAATCACTGTTCTCATCATAAAGACGGTTTTATTCCTGACTTAATCCCAATCTCTTGCAGCTTGTAATAGAGATGCAGCATAAGGATAGAAATACAGAGTTTGAGCTGTGTCCTTCAGAGAGAAATGGAAAATGTCAGAAAAACAGCTGAAGTGTTTGCAAAGAAGTGCCAGCAACATAGTAACACTGATAGGAGAGCAAACAGGAACAATAATGTGGTATTCTGATCTGTATTCCAGAAGTAAATGGTTATATCATTATTTAATGAAAAAAAAAAAATAATAAGATGATACTTGAGAGCTGCCAGGAAACAAACTTCCTATAGCAATTCCCTGACTGGAAAGAACTGTCTACAGAGTTAAAATTTTCTGCCTCAAAGAACCAAATACTTGTCCTCCCAAGAGGAGACTGGCTCTGCCTTCCCTCCTCACCCTCTACATTTCAATGCTTGGGGACTGCAGGGAGTTCCAGGGAGCCAGAGGAGGGACACCTCTCAGTGGCACAGCAATCTCTTCAATCTTTGGATGAATGAATCTTCCCCTGGGATTATTAACAACCTCTCCACTAGATTTGGAAAAAGACCAGATGAGTCCTTCTGACTAACAGAGTAGAATTAATTTCATCCAAATATATTTAACTGTTTCAGTAAGGTGAGGTTTTGGCATTTCTCTGTCAGCACTGATTTTTCTTGGGCTCCTCATGTTCAAGGCAGGGATCTATCCATCATTTCATAGGTTTGCAGTTGAGCAGAGCAACAGCACAGCAAGAGTGCTGAACTGGAAACAAGACCATGGTATCTGTGTATTATCAGAGTGTGATACATTCCTGTAAAAGGACAAGGAAAGCAATTCTGTGGGACACCACAGAAGATTTGTTAACAAAAATTATCAGCATTCTGTGCACGATCAGAGATCTAATCTATTAGAGGACTTTCATCACCTTTAAATAGAGTTGCGTTAGGCATCACTGATGTCTAAACATGAGGGCTCATGAACTATCTAGGGAGTTATATGTACAATTATAATATCCTTTATTGATTTATGTTCCCCCCAGGCCCTGTTTTAACGAGAAATCTGAGAAGCTGGTGAGAGACAAACTTGTTTATTCCTGCCCCTCCTCTCCCTTATGCCCTTTCCCCTCCTGCACAAAACTATACGTGTTTCCCCAGAAAAGAAAGGAAGTGGGGAAATGGTTTTAAGAACAGGAAGCAGCATTGGCTTTCAGGCCCAGGTCTGGTACCTGCAGCCAGCAGCAGAACCCCTTAGAGGAGACAGCTCACTGACAACAGCCTGTGCAGAATGCAGGGGAACCAGCACGCTCCCTCCTCCACTGCCCTGGCACAAAACTGAGAGTATTAACAACACGAGGGGCTTGTGCCTCGGCAACAGCAACAGCTGTGCTTCCCAGAGCCCCTGGCACCAGCAGCACCTGCACCCAGACAGCAACAACCCTTCCCACAGCCACCACCACCCACAGGCAGCCGCAGCGGTGCAGGAGCACCAGGCAGGGGGCCGGCACATCAAATGTGCTTGGTGGGATTATTCTTTTCCTTTAAGAGAACTTGACTACAATCTTTACAGAGACCTTAAGACAAACTGCTATTAAATCACATACCACTAAGCACCAGCCTTCTTGTAAGCAGAAAGTTCCATTCCCTGCCTGAGGATGACCTTGGAAGCAAGTACAACAGCAGAAATAAGCTTCTGTCTGAAATAATTTTAAACACATGTAGAATTTATCGCTTTCATCTGTCTCAGACTTAATACAGCTACCCAAAATAAGAGAAACAGAGAGGACAGATAAACTGAATGATCACCAAACATTTTGTTACAGACTCATACTAAGCATAATGACATTCCTTCTAATTTTTCATTGCATTGGGGCATTAAAGACAAAAGTATGAGCTGCCTTGAACTCCCTAAGAATCTATTCATTTCTGTCAGAAAAAGGAACATCATAAGAAACCACTGACAATTTAAGTTAAAGCCATAAATTACACTCAAGTAATTTGTGCCTTTCCCTATAAATGCCTAATGAATACAGAATGCAGTAGCAATGAAGTTATTAACTCTTCACCTGCTGCTAGAGGTAGTGCAGTAGATTCATCACCTTGATACCCCCTTCCCTTCCCTATGTAACTCAGCAAAGACTCATTTGTGAAACTAGTCTGACTCCCCCATCTGACTCCCTGCATAGTCAAATTCAAGCTGCAATGACAACTTTCTCTGGCAAACAGCTGAAGGAATGATTATAATATAAAAACAGATAAAATCACTTCACATGGAACTTCACCTTAAAATATTTTCTTTTAGTTTTTATGTTATAAGAATATGGAGTATCTACTGGGTTGTTACGCCGCTGCATTATGTAATAATTTATTCTGCATGTGAATTTTAAGTTCTAATAAAAAATTCACTCTGTTCACAAAGATTATCTGAAATATTAAGATTGCTGGTTTTGTAAGTAAAGTCATACAAATAAGGAGAAGCAGAAGACAAAGGCTACTGTGCTCTACTCCTCCTAAAAGTGAACAGTTCTGACTAAGCTCACTTTTTATTCTTCCAACCAATTGCCTTTATTCTGCAAAACAAAAAAAGGAACATGTTTCTCCTGGTCAGTGTTTCTCCAGCCACTGGAAACCGTGAGGCCTCTCAGGAGGATTCAATTGCAAGTGCATCCCTGCAGCTTCCAGCTGCAGAGCCAACACAAGCCTCAGTTCCCGTCACACCCCTGCAACTGCCAGCTATGCACACACTCCCTCTAAAGCTGCTTCAGGACCTCTGCTCTATGAAGAGCTGCAATCTGGTCTGTCTATTTAATCCCAATGCTTTTTAACTTTCCCAGACACTACCCAATGCCAGTTTATGAAACACACGGTTCTGCTACTTAGGACAGTTTTTGTTTTTCAACTTTACATGTTTCCCTTTTCCACTGACAAGGTTTTTTTAACCTGTTCTTTTGCCACAGCTTCACTGTAAACAGGCAGCAGACTCCTGTGAATGCTGAAATCACACCCTTCACCCCCAGTTCTGCTAATCAGCTTGAGAATTAGCAAAGTACAAATCCTCAGCTCAACATTTTCTACATGCACAAGCCTGTTTTGTTTTCCACAGAGGAGGAAATATGGAATCTAATGTATTTAACACTTCCCCCCTCGGCAATGGAACGTATGCTGTGGCACACCTGCAATGCCACTATTTACTGGAGATCTTAATGAAATATGCACCCCTATAGCTTTCCACATTGTGCAATGAAAACCGATCACAGTGTGCCTCTGGCATCCTTCCCACCCCCATTCTCTCCTCCCTCTGCTTCTCCAAAATCTGTGCGATGTTTACGCAGCCCCTTTTCCAGTAGCAAGGATGGGGATGGATTCAGGCTGAGGTTGCCTTTTGCAGTGCTGAAGCAAAGTACTGTGTGATGTCAGCAACAGCCACTCAGACCACGATGAATAATCCTGAATAGAAAGCCAGAGGAAGGGAGAGGAGAGACAGCTCCCTCCCTAGCCACAAGACAAATGTTGAGGTAAAATATAATTGCAAGCAGTTGACAAAACTGCAAAGGTAACCTGAGAGATCAAACCAGTACTGCTCACTAGTGCAAGCCACTGCGCGCTGTTAGTGAAACAGAGATCCCAGAACAGACTCCTGCCTGAGGCACAAAAACCCTCCCGGCACTTCCCGTGAGAAAAGAGAAAGACAGAACCCTAGGTCAAACAAAACTGCACCTTGAAGTGATCTAAAGTCATGCTCTTACTGCAAGGGGTGATTTGATACTTTTCCTCCTGTTCCTAAATTCCCTCCTGATTATGGATTTAGGACTTCTCCTTCATTGTGGCACTTGTTCTTAGTCAGGTACACAGTCCAGCTCATAGAAGAACTGCAGTGCCAGCATGGGAAACAAAATTGAGATTTTCATATCCAGAGGTTTTTTGGAAAGAACAGAACACTCTTTACAACAACACAGGTGAAGCCAGCAGTAAATCCACACTCGTATGGCCAAATCACATCTACTACACATCACCTCATCCACAGCTCATCCAGACCTGCTCTTACCAACTTTGGGAAACCCAGGAGAATGCTTTTCCTCTATGGCTGGGAAAAAGTAATTAAAGTGAGCTTTTTTTTTTAATTGAGCTTTTAACACAGGGTCAGACATAAATCACAGTAAAACTTAGCCATATTAGTGTGCAACTGCTAAAACTGATATAAGCAAGGAAACACGGTAGATACAATAGATTCCTAGCCTCCAACCCTGAGATGTAATCCAACAGTGAAAATGTTACAAATCCAAAGACATTTTTTTTTGTTTTGATAAACCAGATCCAATAAATGAGTAAAAAACTTATATGAGGTCACACATAATTCCCAATGAGAATAGTCTTTTTAAACCTGGGCCATTTGTGATTTATCAGAACTCAGCTGCACCTTTGGTACATTTCTTCTCTTCAGGGAAAGGGACACTGAATCAGAAATCATCTCTCGGATAGTTGCAAGAGGAAAGGGTCACTAGGCTGATTATTTATAACAGCACTGTCCCTTTTGCAGTTATCTATTTACTTTAGTTACTTTACTCCATAAAATAATGTAAGTAGGTAATAAAATCGGGGAAGGAGCAGTGGATTTCAAGCTGTTCTCTCATCTCTTCTTTATGGCAAAAAACTTTATTAGACAAGATGGCCGTGAATCCAGCTGGAAATTCTTACATCTCTTAATCTTGAGCAAAACAGTTAATTTTACATTTGTAACGTCACAGCCCTACTTGCACTTTGTGAAAATCAGGCTGTTGCCAGAACTGAAGCAAAGAAACAACTGGATCAAAAGGTTATCTGTCATCCGAAAATACAAGCTGATGGTATTTGAAAAGGCAGCTGGCCAAAGAAATTGGTTTGTTCCACGCACATTTTTCTCCAGTCTTCCACAAAATTAAATAAAGCAAATAAAACACAATTTCTACCACTTCAGATTGTTATGAAAGATGGAATAATACCCTCGTGGAGACCAACAATTCACACCCTTAGTGTAAGATAAGTTACAGCAAACCGGCCAGCACTAAGGGATAGATCACTGCACAAAGTCAAACGCTACCAAGTGCAAATAATTAAAAGCCATGGAAAAAAAGTTACTCTAGCAGTACAATAACCAGAAACTGATAATGCCTAAAAGAAAAATGTAGCAGGTCAAAGTGCAGCAATTACCTGTTGGTTCCCAGTAAGCATTCGGACCTGAGCTTTGCGGCAATACAACTTCACGCACGACAACACAATCCACAGCACAGATCTCTGTCCATGGCACGGACAAGAATCACATACCAGGGACTGTCTCCTCCTAACCCTGCCTCAAGGCTCCTCAAAATGTTTTGAAAGAAGTGCTGATGCCCAGACAACAGGTCCCAGACTATCTCCAAGAAGTGAGCTTCGGGAACCTAAGGCTGGGCCACTGCAGGCACTGTATCTGGCTCCCCTCAGTTGAAGTTGGTCTCACTGTGGAAGCCTTTTTGTCTCAAACATTTCAATTTTTCCTGAAATTAGAAAGATTTTTCAAAGCTGTGTCCTTTCCCCAGGTCAAGCAGGAGCCTAAGCCATGAAGTATTTAAGAGCATTGAGGAAAGGTTTTATTCCTACACACAAGCAGTAGGAGATAATAAAACAAATCACCTGCTTCTTATGACTGCTTTAAGCCAATAGGAGAGTTGATATAGAATATGATCCATCTCAAAATACAGAGTTTTAAATATGTTCCTATTTCCCCTTTCTATTATCTAGAGAAAATAATGTGAAAAAAAAACTGACCTGTTGGTATTTGCCAAAAGTATCTCTGTCTAAATAAAATTCAACAAAAACTCAAAAGATACCCAAAAATGAATGAACGTGATGAGCTCATCACATACAAAAGGAAACTGGCAACTGGTACAGGAAAAAAGTATAGCAAGTAGCAAGTATCACTATGCATTATGGCTGCTAGGGAGGGTATTTTATTAACAATTAACATATTTAATCTAATATATAACATATAACATATTCAATCTAATATCTTTATATTTAAATCTAAGAATCCTAAGTAAATGAACACTGGAAAAAAAAAACAGCTATGATTTTATATTCCATAGTTTTGAATGAAACATGCAGTCTTCTGGGTTGAAAAAAGTATTTTGTGGGCTTTACCTCCAAATGCTCCCCATGTTTCAAAGGAAGCATGTGTTTCAGGCATGGGTTAGTCACACCCCAAAAATTCCAAGGGGCTCATTCACTGTTACAGGAAGTTCTCACACACAGCAACAAAACAGAAACAAAAAGACATGCTTTCTGATATTTGAAACATCACCACGCTAATTTAAGGATAAAGTAGAAGGGGGGCACAAGGCAGCTTACATATTCACATCCAGCTTTCCCCAAAATGAGCCATTTCTGTAAAAAAATCTAAACAACAGCACAAAGACCCAAGACAGCTTCTTTTAGTACTCTGCTTGCATGATATATTTATCTTCTTTTCCCATTTACTTGTTGTTTTTAAAAAGGATTTTTTCTGAAGACACCAGATGCCTCTGTAGTTTCATATTTGGATTTATTAAATAATAAATAAGGCTGACTAAAGCTAAGAGTTTTCAGTTGAATGAATGAGCTTTAAATAATTTCTTTCTTAGAGCAACTGGAAGACTTCGTTTTCTTTTAATTGAGGTTACACACTGGAACCTCTGTGTTCACAGAATAAACATGATCTATTTCATTCATGCCTGTTGCAGAGGGATCTAAATGTTTTGAATCTATCACTCTCAAAGGTTTAAGCTGCACTCTAAGTAAAAGCTGCATTTCAAGTGATCTTCCCTAAAAAGCTCTAAATCAAAAGCAGCCTTTGTACTGGACAAGAGATTTACTGGCACACAGATTTTCCTTTTAGCTCTAAAATGTACTATTTTACAAGACACAGCTGAAGAACAATGGCTTAAGGTTCAGATTTTCTGATTTGTGATTTAAAAGGTATTTGTGCATGACACCTATTTTGTACTCATCACAGGCTTAAACACATGCAAAAGACAAAACAAATTTTAATTGAAGCCATCTTATTTTACCTTTTGCAGGCAAGGGCAAAGGCAGCTAACTAAATAATATTTTTTAACAATAGTATTATTTCTGCATTATATATGGACCATGCAATTTTATGCACATCACTTGCCGAGAAAAATGCATAAGGTAGCTGACACTCGGCTGCTCCAAAAAAATGAAGTTGTTTCATAGTCTGATATCTCTGGTCAAGTATTAACTATAGTATAGTGCAGCAGTTTCCACAAGACCTATGCCTGAATACCTTGGTCAAATTAAGAGTAAATACTTCAAGATGTGGGATCACTGAAATTCTTGAGACTGAAGGCTTTATATGAATACGAACAAAAACTGTGTACTTTTATTTCTTGCAGCAATACATGCCAAATGCATCAAAACAAGCATGCGGGAAGTCTGTCAAACCAGCAGCCTGCTGGCCTTATGCAATGCACATCTCAGCAAACACACTTTTCTGTTTGGGTTTATTTTACTGTACCAAAAGCACCGGCCGTCTCTGGCGACTCTACCTCCTCTGCTGGCTTCTCAAGTGGTACCAGAGGTTTAGGATACCTGAATGCTACAATGAGTTTTCAAAAGCAAAACAGCAATCAGTCATTATTTAAAATCTTCCAATCAATACTGGAGCATCCGCCACCAAGAAAAGATCCTTTATAAATATTAAGACTGGATTTCTGTGGGTTTTACACCAATTCCACTTTATTGTTTGCAGGGTTTTCTCTGCAAAAACATAAGACAAAGTTTCTGCATTTAAGCAGACTAGAACCTGCTTTAAGCTACATGAGCAAGTAAAATTTCAGAATATGGAAGCAAACGCGGAAGCAAAAGAAACCACAATAGCAAAAACAATATGAACTTCAGAAAACATTACCTTGCTGCAGGTGGTTCAAAGGTAGACAGTTACAGCTGACATTTTCAGAGAGCAGTTTTACCATGAGTGACCATGCACCAATTTTCTTGTTTATGACATCAAACCTCAGCCCCTGAATTACCTAATAGTTTGGGTTTGAAGGGATTTAATGATCATCTAGTTCCAACCCCATGGGATGCCTTCCACTAGACCTGGCTGCTTAAAGCCCCATCCAACCTGGACTTGTAGGAAAGGGGCACTCACAGCTCCTCTGGACAATTTATGCCAGTGTCTCACCACCCTCATAGTAAAGAATTTCTTCCTAATAGCTAATCTAAACCTACCCTCTTCCATTTTAAAGCCATTTCCTCTCGTCCTATCACTATATGTCTTCGTGAAAAGTCCTCTCCAGCACACTTATAAACCCCACTAATGTGCTGGAATGTGCTGTAAGGTATCCCCAGATCCTTCTCTTCTCCAGCCTGAACAGCCCAAACTTCTGCAGCCTGGAGAAGCAGAGGGGCAGACACTGATCCCTTGTCTGTAACAGGGCCCAAGGGAAAGGCCCGAAGCTGTGTCAGGGGAGGCTGAGGTTGGATATTAGGAAAAGGTTCTACACCCAGAGGGTGGTTGGGCCCTAGAACAGGCTCCCTGGGAAAGTGGTCACAGCACCAAGCCTGAGAGATTTCAAGAAGCTTCTGGACAGTACTCTCAGGCACACGGTGTGATTCTTGGGGGTGTCCTGTGCAAGGCCAGGACTTGGTCTCAATGAATCTTGTGGGTCCCTTTAAACTCAGGATATCCTATGATTCTGTGATTCATAAGGTTTGGATGTTAATGAAAATGATCAGTAGAGCCTCAGTAGCACTTTTTCTTCTGCACTCTGCCTTCATGAGAAGGCTCTAAGACTCAGGGCAGGACGTGGGGGGTATATTAAAAAAAAGTTTCAAAAGCAGAAAGTAGCACATCTTTCCATCTGAAACACAATATTCCTTTCACACCTAGTATTTTTGACTCAGCAGTGAGATTAGCAACAGTCCTGGTATAGGCTGCAATGGTCTAAGAACATAAAGAATCTCACACAGGCAGGCTGGCAAGAGTTTGTCATTTTACCAGCTTGACAGGGCACTTCAAATTTGTGAATTAGACACTTGCCAGCAGTCTGCCAGACCTTTTCCTAAAATAGCAATCAAACACTAGAGTTAAAAAAATGTATTGACCTAGGTCACAGCAAGGCAGAGAGAAGTAGATGACATTGCTCCACACACAGTGTGGCATTCACCTACGTATGCTGGGTCTGTAAAGTAGAGAGGAAGAGAGAACTGTCCCCACCAGGTGCCATGGAACCTGTCAAAGCACAACAGCACGAATAGTTCTTCTCCCAGCTCAGCGGGCAGAGGGCAGTCCCCACCACAAACCTCACACTTGCACACTCTTCAAACAAGAAAAGTACTTCCAGAAGGATGGAATTATGCTTTGTTGTGTTAACACTGATTCAGTTCTAACAAAAAGAGGCACTAAGATCTAAGTGGTTCTAAACCATCACGGCAGATGAACCAGTTTGTTCACATTAGCAAGAAGCATCAGACTCAGACAACAGAGGGAATCCTTTTCACAGAAGACTTGTTTAGAGTGTCTAAAAACCTCTGTGAAATCCACTTGTCTTTGATGACACTGCATCTTTTGAATTAACTTTTCTTTGTAAAGCGGTGGAAGTAGAAGCACATAGGCTCAAATATTCCCTAAGCTATTCCAGTAAAGTGAGGAGCTCACAAATTTAACACCAGAACATAAGCCAGCGAGGTTTCTTCAGACACCAAAGTAGGATTTCACCCAACAATGGCTGAAACCTTGCAAATTCCCTCAGAGACTCTGCACCAGCTGTCAGCCCAACTGAATGCAAGGAGGTGGAGCCCTTCACCTGCACATAACTTTTTTTTTTTTTAACAAGAACAAGATGCAGTAACTTATGAACAGTTTTCTATCAGAATGCACTGATGGTCAGATTATTTAAGTATCTCAGATTATTATGTATGGTGTGACATCCCAGCGCCTTCAAAGAGAATCTAGCTAGAGACTGCTTTCTCCAAAACCTCCAAATTGAATGACAAAACCAGCTGTCAAGACTCATTGCTATGGGTTTTTTGCATGTTTTCCAGGTAATACACAACCTCCACAGGCAGAGGAAGAAGAAATTCCTCTTCAAAAGACCTTGTATTTAGTGATCACATCACAAAAGTCTTGCACTAAAAATATAAAATGCAACTGGGCGCTTTCAAGGAATTGTGTTCAATGTACATACATTATATACTAAAAATGTCTATTTTATGTATTATAGACACGCACATATATGTATTTTATGTATATGTACACAAAGATAGGAAAATAGGAATTGCTTTCCCGTCTTTGCAACAAAAGATGGGAAAATAAAGGATTCTCTCTCTGTCAAGACCTGAGATTTCTTAGAGGCCCTAGATAATCACTCTGTTAGTAATATTAATGAAAAGCAGTTAGATCTGGGCTCAAGAATATTGTAATGCGGCACATAAAAGACCAATAGTACCCTAGGAAGCAACAAGGACATAGCAAAAATGCCACGTTTAGTATTTCTTACCTCAGTCAAACTCTTTAGTATTTTCCCTCCTCATTACCAGGCTTGCTGCACTGCTTACAAATGCATCTTTCATGAATCATCTCATATCATACACTGGAAACTAAACGTAGAAACCCCAACTATAAGCTCCTTAAGAAAGAAGTTTCATCTCCTTCCTAACACCACTTTTGTCAATGGAATATTGCTATAGAAGGCCAGAAGCGTTAAATCATTCTCCATATTTTCTGAAAGATTTTACACTTTCATCTCCACCATGCAAGAAACAACAGAAATCTGAGTATTTGAAGCCAACAAAACTAAGCTTCGATCACAGGGCACCACTTCTAGAAACAGAAACCAGGACTATTACATTTAAAATGAACTGGCCGACTTGCTACTTCAGTTTTCCTGTAACTATGAAAGCAGAAACATACGAATTACTTGTATTCAATTCCACATGTATCATCTCCATCTAGTGTGGCTGGGTGTGGCTGACATGCTTACAAGAAACACTAGCTAAAATTTAAAAACTTTGTTTCAAAGCTCTTCCTGGGAAATGGGACACAGTATTCATCTTTCCAAGGTTCAAAACGGAAAAAAAAAAAAAGACTTGAAGACTTCAATGCAGAAGGCAAACTAAATCCAGATGAGAAGGATCTGCAGCTGTCTTCAGAAAGAACAGCTCAGTGATGTTTTGACTAAATTTTAAGATAGTAAGATACAGATTACAGCCTAAATCAGGACAGTTTTCAAAATATTTTCTGAGAACTACTCTATCAAGATTCAGTTTCACAGTCTTCCCCTCAGCTCCTACTATGCAAAACACATCTATTAATTTAAGCTCAGGCTTTCAGCTCTCAGCTATCACATGCTCACAGATAGAGCTCTGTCTACTGAAGCACGAAAACAAACAGCAGAATTTCAGTCAGTGTTTACTCATAAGCTACACTGCTTAACCGACCGCTAGTGCCCAGCATCTGGAAGCTCCATAAACCACCAGGCAAGAGAGGTGACAAGGTGATGGCAGGCAGGAACATATGCACAAACCTCTCCCCACCTACAGTTTTCGTGACTACAGCACAAACAGATGTTTTAAGTTTCAAAAATGCTTCAGAGACTCACCTAACTTACAAGTAAAAGCTACAACTCACCTACCTGAGGACCGTCCTTCAGCGTAGCAGCCGCAGCAAGGGATGGGTTTCCCTGCAGCCTCTGCCATTAGCGGAGGCCACAGATAGTGTGTCCTGTCATATTTCACGCTAGGGCAATTAGCTGGTGGAACTGCATCCTTCTGGTGGTAGGCCTGGGAATGGGCTGAGGAACTTGCCCCATTTGGTTCTTGATGTGCCCAGGTCTCCCCATATTGCTGACAGCCTCCCCTAGCTGATATGGGGTCTGTTAGGGCACAGAAGAGGTAGTGAAGGAAGAAGGTCAAAACTTAACCCAATAAGGACCATGTTAAGAAGGGTATGGACTAACACCTCCCTTTCCATAAAGAATTATGAAAAGATCACAGGCACAAAACAAGCTTAAGTACAGTAGCAAAACTGCAAAGGCATTTCACGATCAAGGAGTGACTGATTTTTCAGACTCAAATAGAACACAGGAATTTACACAGGCAGTAAAGAAGAGAATTTGAAGGCTGCATTTAGATCCCTCTCATTGGAAATCAACACAAAAGTACCACCAGTGACCTCAGCTAAAGAATCGGCTGCTGGGAGCTACAGCATGCTGCCAATGAATAAGATTGATGAGAAACCCAACATCTCTAGAACAGTTTTGTCTTGACTGAACTCATGATTTCTAAAAATCAAAAGTGGCACTAGGTGATTGGAGAAAGTACTTAGAGAGCAAGGCACAAATATCTCTCCCCTCATCTGCTACTCAGAACCTAGGTACCTATTCAGGTCATTGCTACACAGTTACCATTTCAACAGCACGAAAGAGCAATCATACAAAATATTTTCTAAACATAATAAAGCACTTTAAGTACAGAATGCAAACATCTAGCTCAGAAAAGCCTCTAATTTTCTTTCAAAAGAAGCCCTTCTATCCACCTTGTCTTCTTCTGGCACTCCAGTCTTGAGAGTGATAATACATATCCTACACCACTCTGCCCTTCTTCACGCAAAATCTGAATTCTTTCAATATCAGTCCTCTACAGAAAACAGCTATGAGCAATAGATTCAAGATAGGTTTTTTCTCCAATTTCTATTTAACAAACTTACTAGAAGCCCTTTCCAATTACGATTTTTCTTTTTTCATAAAACATGAAGAAACAGAATTTCTTATAGGTAAACGCTGACAGCTGTTACCATGTCGCAGTCTGGTAAAAATATCCCATGAATAGAGCTGGCTAAAGGAAGAGGTTATCTACAAAAAAAGTCTTATCAAGCTAGATGGGCAGATCAAGAATCTGACTTCAAGGATGAGGTCTGATGGCACTACAACACTTTATGCAGCCCTTACCTGTGAGACTACTAAGCCCACAACTGAGATTTCACTGAAGCAATCTCTCCAACAATATTAATGATTATAGTTTCAGGCACAAGTGAATTGCAATTTCCACTAGTGGAATAAACTTAAAACCAACGAATAATCTCCCATGCAGTAAAGTGATTCAATTCAAACTAATGCTTTTGTTACTTTGCCTCTAAATCCTGAATCATAAGAAGGTCACAGCATTTTACACAATACTTTCATATTATAACTAACAGCATCTGAGCAACAAAGTACTAAATACAACCATCTGTTGATTTATATCTGTATAAACGTTGAGACACCATACTGAAATTTTGAAGTCTGATTTTGATATCCATCACATGATCCTCCAGGTACACAGCTCCATTCTGTTTAACCTGAGCAATAACTGATGAGACAGAAGCTCACACAAAAACCTCATGGCAAGAACCCTTCACAAGCTGTGAAAGATTTATTTGGGAAGAGTATTAGTTGTTAGTATTCAAAAGTTAGTGTCAACTTCAAGCCCAAAGCATACTACCCTCTATGTTGTAAAACAAATACAACTGATTCACTATCTGCAAAACAGAATCGCTGCTGCTCCCAAAATGAGGCGTTAAAATGAAATACTCTCACTCTGACTAGAAACACTAGTGTTTATGTGCAAGTGTGCTACAAACAAAACCAGAGATACCTGAAAGGATTCTGTCTCTTCACAAAAGCAACATTTCTACAGCTGACCCCCAGACCTGTTCTCTGCCCACCCAAAATTTTTTCCAGACATCTACAGAGAGGCCACAAGGCACAGAAATGCCCTTTCCAAGGGCACACTACTATCAAAGTCACAAAGAGGCCTAGATCAAATGCACACTGATCTCTTAAGTACCCGCTATCATCTTCGCTGCAATAGGGATTGTAAATTATAGCTGAGGATCAGAACTAGAAGTAAGGAGGTTGTAATTAAGAGGATTTGGTTTCGTCAGGTTTCGATTTGTTTAAGAAACAGCGTCAAGTCGGCAAGAACAGTTGGATCTGACGAGAAAAATCACTGTGAATTACTTTAATTGGCGCTGCATAGCTCTATATTCAGAGATACATCTATAAACCTCTCCAGCACACGCACACCTTTCCGAATGAGAACCAACACTTCCAAGAAGCAGCGCCGGCTGCTCTCTGTGCAGGGAAGTGTAACTCATGAATGAGCTCCCAGAGCAGCAGCAGCCCGGCGTCTCTTAAGAGGTCTAAAATCAATCTACTGCTGCCCTGGTGTCAGGAGGATTTTATGAGACACACTTTCCTACTCCCATTCCGAAAAATGGCCACTCGTGCCTCTGTGGAACACCCGGTGAGACGACAGACCCACCGAGGGTTTGGTACACGGGTCGATTTAAGTTCCGAAGGTACTGCGGATGCTTCTGGAAACTAAATTTCAGATCGTGTGCCTCATTTACACCCGATTACGCGAACACACAGGGGCGAGCGCCTCTCCAAGCCTCGTCCTGCTGGAGTTTCCTACTCGCCCGAAGGAGCTGCTGGGGCGAGGGCGGGAGAACCCCCAAACTTCGGAGGCTCAGCCCCCGGCCCGGCCCGGTCCTCCCACCCCCCGCCGGGCTTAGGGCGGGTCGCGGCTCACCTTGGGCGATGGCGATGGACTCGAAGCGGTGGAGCTCCCGCAGCAGGCAGCTCCGCTCGGTGGAGTGCAGGCTGTAGATGAAGTCGCGGGCCCCCTGCGCCGTGTTCAGCGCCTCCATCGGCTCCTTCTTGGGGTGGGTGCCGAGCGCCCGCGACCCCCGCGGGAGGAGCAGCCCCTCGGCGCCGCCCCGCAGGCTGCCCAGGCGGCGGCGGCAGCAGCACCGCGGGCCCCGCAGCGAGCCCAGGCAGGACGAG